>JAHTLZ010000207.1:1467785-1490817 GCA_023846285.1 Phrynocephalus versicolor | reverse complement strand
GTTTTAACCACATTGCTCTGCTTAACAGAAAGAATTGGTCAAAATCCCAACACTTTAATATGTGTTTGTAGTTTTAACCATGTACAGTCTAGCAATGTTCTAATAGGACGGAAGGAAGGGAAAGGGCAGCTTTTGCGGCTCATTGTTCCAAGGGTTAAAAGAAAAAAATGAATTCCTAGAGAGGCAGGATGTTGAAGGATGGGGAAGAAAATGATGAATGGACCTCTGCCTTCTCTTCCTGGGAGGAAACAAAGCCTTTTTGGTGCCAGGAGAGAAAAGGGACAAAGAGGTGGAAGGGTGAGTGTGGAAAGGGAGGGGAGGATGGCCGGTGGGTGTTTTTGGGAAGGGAGGCTACTCTCTCTCTCTCTCTCTCTCTTGCCTACTTGGATCCTTGCTAGGGAGCTGGTAGTTGTTCCTGAGCACTTGGCTCTGATGTGGACAAAATCCTTTGTTTTTCCCCCAGAGCTATAATCACACTTAATAATGGACTTAAGGACCTCCTGCAGTGAGTGGTTTGACAGTATTACTCGGGAGTCAGCCTGTTGTGTAGATGCTTGTTTTGGGGGGGGAGGGGATTTTCAAAGGTGGGGAGTGTTTGGGGCCTTTTTTGTGTCCCTCTGTGTGTGTGTGTGTGTGATGGGTCTTTGAGTGTCTGTGAATTTTGGTGTACAGTATTCCCCCCTCCCGCCACAAGGCAGGTTCATATGGAGATTCCTGGAGGAAAAGTCCATCACAGGTTACAAACCATGAAGGAGATGTGTAATATCCAGGCTTAAAACCGGGGTACAGTGACCCCCCACCATTTCGCGGTTCAGGTACCGCCGTCCCACTACATCGCGGGATCGCAGTACCTGCACTGCAGGGAGCGGGGGATGATCTGGTCACTCCATGCATGCCCCTCCTGCACCTCCAAAGAAGCCGTGGGGGGGGGCTGCGCGGAGCGAACGCGTCGCTCTACGTCGCCCGCCCCCGGGTGCCTCCGAGGCTTTTGGGACAGGCGTGTGATCACCCCCCACCCGCCCCCAGGGCCCCACCCACCCACTTCCACATATTGCGGATTTTCGTGGATCATGGGTGGGGTGGGTCCCTAACCCCTGCGATTGGCGGGGGAGCACTGTACTTCAAGGGCCAGATGCAGGGGAGTGGTATCAGGAGAGAGATATCTAGTCTCGTGAGCTCCCAGACGCATTTGGCAGGGCCACTGTGAGATACCAGAAGCTGGACTAGATGGGCCAGCATGGCTCTTCTTATGTTCTTATATATTATGGTCTCAGCATATTGTGGATTTTTTCTTGAGAGAAGCAGGCTTCCAAATAGAGGTTTTTAACCCCCTCCTGACACCTCAGCAAACAGACCTTGTGCTCCTGGCAGCACGAGCCAGCAGCAGTAGCCCCAGATCTGTTTGCTGAGATGTCAGGAGGGGGTTAAAAACCTCTCTTTGGAAGTGCAGGCAAGCACCAGCAGCCCAAGGTCAGTCTGCTGAGGTGTCAGGAGGGGGTTATAAATCTCTCTGCATTTAGAGGATTTTCCTTTACCATGGGTGGGTTGGTGTGACGGACACCCACCTGAAGACCAATGGTGAGATGGTGTGCCATCTGTTCCTTGCAGTGTGAAAGGACGAAAGCAGGAGGGGGAGATATGGGATGATGGGATGGAGGAATGGAAGGTGTATGTCTTCTGCAACCCCTGAGCTCCTTGGAAGAGGGACCTTTCGATGGGCCGAGGCCAGAGTTTGACACGACTTCATCTCCACTCATTTTGGGGTCTGCGGAGAAGGAACCACCGAGTGGACCTAAGGAACCCACTCCCCGTGGGTCAGGCACCGAACTCCCGCAATAAACGGGGGAGTACTGTCTTTGTATACAGTACTGTGTATATACACACAATGCAATACATTTCTGTTCTGTTCTGTTCTATTCTATTCTATTCTGAAAACACAGGGCACTCAATGGACTCCTGTGAAGAATTTGCATGACACTTGGCATGCCCCGTGCACATTAGTTTTGGGAAGAGCCAGAGATCACTTACAGAGGCCACCTAACATAAGTGTGTGGAAAGACTGGAAATCTTCCTCCCCTACCATGGCAAAAAAAGAGAGCTTCTATCACTGCTTCCAAGACATGCCAGCAGCAATTGCAAGAATCTATGAGATGGCCTAGCTAATGCTTCCTTTTTCTGTCCCACAGGAAGTATGATGGCAACAGAGGCAGGTTCTCGGTCATCTGGTGGTAGTGAATGGGAAAGAATGGTGGCACAACTGTGTCAGGTAAAAAAAGGAATGATTATAAATACATAATAATAGCCAGTGTAGTGTGGTGGAGAATGATGGACTAAGATTCAGGAAGCCTGGGTTCTAATTCCCCCATTCACCTGTGGAAACTCACTGGGGGCGAGGAACTGGGAAAAAGCACTCCTTAAATATCTCCTTTATCTTGTAAGCTTCATTGGTATCACTTAGAAGTCACTTGCTTATCACCTATAGCACATCAAAATGATGATCTTGTGAATCTTGCAAAGATACACTAAAAGCAAAAGTAAAAACAAAGTGTTCTGCTTATATATCACCCCCTAATGCTTAAAGCACTCTCTGGGCGGTTTACAATTTGCAGGCTACACATTGCCCCACCATCCCCCAGCAAGCTGAGTACTCATTTTACCGACCTTGGAAGGCTGGCTGAACCTTGAGTTGGATACCTGGGATTGAACCCCAGGTCTTGAGCACAGCTATAGCTGCAGGACAGCTCTTTAACCACTGCGCCACGAGGCAGATCATTCGCAAAGCCATCCAGGTGTTATTTGCCATCCCATTGCAGGAGTCTGCTTTTATGTTGGGAAGACTATATCTCATTCAAGCTTGTGTGTTCTTCTCCTAGGAGCTCATGTCCTTCAAGGAGGTGGCTGTGTATTTCACCCAGGAGGAGTGGGATCTCCTAGATCCAGGCCAAAGAGCCCTGTACAAGGAAGTCATGTTGGAGATCCATGCGATGGTACACTCTCTGGGTAAGGGCAGAATTCACGGCAGTGGCTGGCGTGGCTGAAGGTCTTGTAGACGCCTTTCTTGACAGGCAGAACATGTAGGTGCCCCTGGTGGCTGATGCAATCACTAAGGATGGTATTTCTTTCATGCTTTGAACTATGAAACCCACAGTTCTCCATTCTGAAGGTGCTTTTACACGACCTCTAAAATCCGCTGACAACTTAAATTTGGACCAGAGATCGTGGGGTTTGTTCCTCTTCCTGTGTTCTCACTCTTCCGCACTTCATTGCTCCTGTCTGCGGTCAGGGGAGGGAGAAAAAAAGGGAGAAAAGAATCAGCCCCCTATGGATTCCTGTCTCTTAAAGGGGCAGTGGGGACAAAAAAACAAACAGAAGGCAAGGGGAGCCCAGCATCCACAGCTTTACAATCTGCATCGGAAATTTTTTTACCTCCGGAGACCAGGTACTTCTAAAGTGCGCTGGGGCACGCTTAGGAGGGCGTGGTCGTACTTTATTTTGTTTAAAGTACACAGCTGGTGAGAAAACAATTTCCCTTTGCCTCGGATTTTAGGGGTCGTGTAAAAGCAGCCTGAGTTTTTTTTCCTGCCTGACAGGCAGTTTCCTCGAAGATATCTAAGGCAGTTACTTCACATCCATTTTGTCTCTGTTAGTGTTGCACTTAGGAGCGCTACAAAAAAATGTTACTTCACGTCTGTCATGCAACTACTTAAATTTGTCTCGACCACGCCCCCGGAATGGGTGCTAAGCGTGACAATACTATACCTGGTGCTGGGTTAGGGTTTTCCCTTGTCACTCTTTGTTCCTGCTTCCTGTTCTGAGACAAGACACCGTGAGGTAACAACTGTCATGCAGAAGTGAAATATCAAAAAAGAATTTTTAAGCCCCCCCAAAAAAGGAAAAAGGAAGCTAGAAAAATTCAGTGTTTGTCATGGTAGAAGACCATGAGGTAACGCTTGTCACGAGACAGAGACAAAAACCATGTGATCGCGACCAACGCTGTCACGGTACAAAACTAGTCATGGTAGAAGACCATGAGGTAACGCTTGTCACGAGACAGAGACAAAAACCACGTGATCGCAACCAACGCTGTCACAGTACAAAACTAGTCACGGAACAAAGAAGGACGTGAAGTAACCGCCTAAATTTAGCTCACATGGAGAGATGGCCTCGAATGAAAGGCTCTGAGGCTGCACCAGGCCTAATTTTGCCAATGTTTCTTTTTCCGGCCCCAATGCTAGCGGAGACCCTTCCTTCTAAACAGGCAGCTAGATGGACCTAGGCTTAGCTCAGGATTAAGAGGGGAGGTGCCTTTTGTATGAATAAGTTCCAGAAAGTGCTCACCTCCCCATTACCACCAAGAAACCAAGTGGGCTGCCTGAGTTTGGTACACTTCTGCATGCTTTCTGCTTGCCCTTCCATGGTCAGTTCCAGAAGGGTGACCGTGGAGATTTTCTCTTCCATCTCATGGCGTGTGTGGCCCAGGGTCCCTCGGAATTGTATTCTACTCCTTTTGCTTTTTTAAGCTCTACAAGAGGCCTCTGAGTGAGTCCCCTAAGGAATTCAGAGCATTATATGGTCAAGGCAGGGTCTGGCTTTGCACGTGCCTGGGACTGGTTTCAGGCAGTTCAAGGTTTACACTAAAGCAGTATTGGCGAACCTATGGCACGGGTGCCGAAGGTGGCACTCGGAGCCCTTTCTGGGGGCACCCAACATGGCCCTTCACAGCCACCTGTGTTCAGGTTAAATTGCTGTATTGGCACTTTGTGAAAAATTAATGGGTTTTGAATTGCAGTTTGGACACTCGGTCTCTAAAAGGTTCACCATCACTGCACTAGAGAGTAAATATATTCCCGATGAGGGCAGTCCAGCCCAGAATCGCAGGACAGTCCAAGGTCTAAGTTGGCAAGATGTAGTCAGAAGGCATTTAGACGATGGTTAGAGCCAACATACGATGATATTTGGAGCTACCATCTTTTGCTGCCTCTGCTTTTCTCTGGCAATCCAGGGGCCAGGTGAAAGAGCCTGCCCCTCCAGACCCATTTGGGCCAGAAGGTTCAGGATGGTCTTCCAACCTGCATTCTTGTGGCTGGGGCATGACAGGGGGAGTCCCTGATCATAATTTGGGTGTTCTATTGAGGGGTGGATCAAAACTGGAGACGGGCACACAGTGCTTTGTATGGCTTTGTATGAAGCCGTCCGTCGAGCACCACAGGTGCCATGATGGCCCATCTCACCCACCCACCCCCGCCACCATCCGGCTAGGCCACTCCCTGGACATCTTCTTCATTGGCCTTGCAATCTGGGTATAGGAGCCCCTTCCTTCTCTCCTCAGGCAGAGGATTATTCCAATGAGGAATCATAGAATCATAGAGTTGGAAGAGACCTCCGAGGGCCATCCAGTCCAACCCCCTGCCATGCAGGAACCCCCATCACAGTATTTCCGACAGATGGCCATCCAGCCTCTGCTTAAAAAACCTCCAAAGAAGGAGACTCCACCACCCTTTGTGGCAGCATATTCCACTGCCGAACAGCTCTAACCGTCATGAAGTTCTTCCGAATGTTCAAATGGAATCTCTTTTCCTGTAGTTTGAAACCATTGCCTCCCGCGTCCTAGTCTCTGAAGACATGGGGAACACACTAGTCCCCTCTTCCATATGCCATCATTTCAAATATTTAAACATAGCTATCCTATCCCCCTTCAGCCTTCTTTTTCAAAGGCTAAACATTACCCAGCTCCCTAAGCCATTCCTCATAAGACATTTCCTCCAGACCTTCAACCATCCTGGTCGCCCTCCTGTACCCGCTCGAGGTTGTCAACATCCTTTTTAAACTGAGGCGCACAGAACTGGACACAGTACTCCAGGTGGGGTCTGACCAGAGCAGAATAGAGTGGTACTATCACTTCCCTTGATCTAGAGACACTATGGTTCTGTTGATGCAACCAAGAAGTGGGACACGGATTCTCCTATTGCCAGTCAATGAGTTGGGAAGGGCTGGCTAGGGGTGGGTGGGAGATCGGCCTCCACAACACTTGCGGGGCCATCCTGGCAACTTGGTATGAAGCGATACGAAGCGCTTCGTGCCCATCTTGAATCAAAACCATTAAATGAAAAGAAATTGAAATGCCATTGAGGCCAGTCAGAGGCCAGTCTGGACTGATGTGGAATTCCTAATGCATTGAAAAGCAGTAGAACACTCCTGTGCCATGGTAAGGGGTCTTGGGTTCTAAATACAGCTAGACGTACATGAACAGAAGCAGTGAGCTATTGCCAGTGCTGCTCCTCTCTTATTGCCCAGGCGTGGCTACCACGCTGTTCACTTCGCACAGTCTTGTGGCCAGTGGAAATGTGTGTATAGAATCCATGCTGAACTCAGGCTTTGTGTGTCATGAAACCAATCCTGACACCACCCAGAAACATTTTTTTGTGATTATTAGTGATTGTTGTTGTTCAGTCGTGTCCGACTCTTCGTGACCCCATGGACCAGAGCTCGCCAGGCCTTCCTATCTTCCACTGCCTCCCAGAGTTTTGTCAAATCCATATTGGTTGCATCGATGACACTGTCCAACCATCTCATTCTCTGCCGTCCTCTTCTCCTTTTGCCTTCAGTCTTTCCCAACATCAGGGACTTTTCCAAGGAGTCCTCTCTCCTCATGACGTGGCCAAAGTACTGGAGCCTCAGCTTCAAAATCCTCAGCAAGGAGGACAGAAAGGAAAATATGATTGACCATATTTTCCCATGTACAAGACAATATTTTTGTCTAAAATTATTAGATTAAAACTTGGGAGTCGTCTTAGATGTGGAAGTAAGTCAAGTTGGAAACCATGCAGTGGCAAAACTGCCCATTACTTGTCTCTGCAAACAGTGGTCTTATATATGGGGGCATCTTATACATGGAGAAATGTCTCTGGGAAAGTGATAGTAAGACAATGCTATTGGGCTATGCCTGAGGCTTTCGTGTCTCCTTGAAACTCCTTAATAGGCCATTATTTCTTTGTTTCTCTCCCAATTGTAGCTGATGGTGAAAAGAATGCCAGATGCCAGAAGTTACATCTTGTGCCATGGGAAATCAAGGAGCCTGGGAAAGGCAGAATGATATTTGGGGTTACCTCACAAGCTGACATGCAAAGCAAGTTCAACAATGGAAACAGAAGCTGCTCCATTTCCCGGCAGGCATTTATTGAAATAAAGAACTATGGTGTAATCCAGTCAGGATCGAAGATGCATCAAGGCATAGGCCCTAGAGAACATTCCAGAGATAAAGCAACGTTTTGGGATCAAAGTAAAGGTGTGGGGGATGGCAAGCGTTTCATTTTTAATACTACTCTTGCTTTATTACAAAAAACTCGCAAAGGAGAGAAACCATATAGATGCCTAGAGTGTGGGAAATGCTTCAGTCAGAAAGGAGGCCTAAAGCTGCATCAGAGAACTCACACTGGGGAGAAACCATACAAATGCATGGACTGTGGGAAGAGCTTCAGCCACAAAGGGGACCTTAGGCGGCACCAAAGGATACATACAGAGGAGAAACCATATAAATGTACGGAGTGTGGAAAGAGATTCAGTGAGAAAGGGACCCTTCGGCTGCATCAGAGGACTCACACAGGGGAGAAACCATATCAATGCACAGAGTGTAGTAAGAGCTTCATTCACAAAGGGGCCCTTAGGCGGCATCAAAGAACTCACACTGGAGAGAAACCATATCACTGTGTGGAGTGTGGGAAGAGCTTCCTTCAGAAAGGTGATCTGAAGCGGCATCAAAATACACATTCAGGAGAGAAACCCTATAAATGTGTGGTGTGTGGAAAGAGCTTTAGTGAGAAAAGCATTCTGGCCGGTCATGAGAGAATTCACACAGGAGATAAACCCTATCAGTGCACAGAATGTGGGAAAAGCTTCAGTCAGAAAGGTTACCTCAGGCAGCATCAAAGCATTCACACCGGGGAGGTACCATGGAAATGCGAAGTGTGTGGAAAGTGCTTCAGGCAGAAAGGGTGCCTAACCCAACATCAGAGGATTCACATGGCGGAGAAACCATATATGTGCCTGGAATGTGGAAGCAGCTTCAGTCAGAGAGGAGCCCTTAGGCAGCACCAGTTGATTCATACAAAAGAGCGACCATACAAATGCCTAGAGTGTGGGAGGCACTTCAGACACAAAGGGAGTCTGAAGAAGCATCAAATAATTCACATAAGGGTGAAACCACAGAAATCCTAGCAATGTGGAAAAATAATTTAGTCAGAAAGGAAATCTCAGGCTGCATTAAATGAACTCACCCAGAACAGAAGGCATAGAATGCATAGAATGCATAAAGAGCTGTACTGATTAAAAATGTACCTTAAACGGCATTAAAGTATTCATACAAGAGCAATATTTGTAAAACTTCAGTTATTTTCTCTGTTTTCTCTTGTTCCCTTTTGCACTTAACTGACTTCCTTGCTTAGAGGAACAGAAGCGGTTATCTGCAGGCCTGACAAAATGAATCGAGAGGTCTGCTGTCTTCCGGGAGCCAAGATTCGGGATGTAACACAGAGTCTCACGAGACTCATCAAGCCCACAGATTCTAACCCCTTTGTTTTGGTCCATGTAGGAACTAACGATACTTCCAAATGCAGCTTTCAGGAGATCGCAGAAGCGTACAAAGAAATGGGTAGGAAGCTGAAGGACATGGGTGGACAGGTGGTAATATCATCTCTCCTCCCTGTAAAAGGACGTGGTCCACGAAGGGAAAGATTAATAGTGGAGGTAAACAATTGGCTTCGCAGATGGTGCCGGCAGGAACGATTCGGATTCTTGGACCATGGTGGGCTTTTTCATACAGACGGGATATTGGGCCGGGATGGGGTGCACCTCACCACTGTTGGTAGGAATATTTTTGCAAAGAGGATTGCAGATTTAATAAGGAGAGCTTTAAACTGAGTTCGCAGGGGGAGGGAGAAAATTCTCTTAACGGGAGAGATTCAGAAGGGGTTGAGGTGACTAGCCCAAATGTTGAAATAGGAGCAGGACAAAAAGTAGGACAGACCACCAGTGAGAGGAAAAGCAGGGTAAGCAAAGGACAGGTCAGAAGTGCTCGCAGCCTAAAATGTCTCTACACCAATGCACAGAGCATGGGGAACAAACAAGAAGAGCTGGAACTCCTAATACACCAAAATGAATATGACGCATCACTGAAACATGGTGGGATGAGACGTATGATTGGAATGTGGCCATTGGTGGGTATAACTTGTTTCAAAAGAACAGGCCGACTAAGAAAGGAGGAGGTGTAGCTTTATATATTAAGGACATTTACACTGCTGAAGTAATACAAAATAAACAGCAGGACAAGCAGGTTGAGAGCATTTGGGTTAAAATCAGGGGTGTAAAAAACAGGAGGGATGTCACTGTAGGAGTATATTATAGACCCCCAAACCAGCCCGAGGAGTTCGATGATGCCTTCTGTGAGCAGATGGCCAGACAGTCAAAAGGGAGAGATGTAGTAGTAATGGGCGATTTTAACTATCCTGATATATGCTGGCAGTCCTACTCAGCTAGGAATGCAAGGTCTAACAAATTCCTTACTGCCCTTGCAGACAATTTCATGGTCCAGAAGGTAGAGGAGGCAACCAGAGGCAAAACCATTTTAGATCTGGTCTTAGCCAATAAGGAGGACCTTGTAAATGGGGGCGAAGTGGTAGGAACGTTAGGAAAAAGTGACCATGCCCTCTTGGAATTTGTTATACAGTTGGAAGGTGAAGCTAAGCATAGTCAGACAAGAATCCTGGACTTTAAGAAAGCCAATTTTGGTAAACTTAGGGAATTATTGGCTGTGATTCCATGGACTGAAACACTAAAAAAAGAAGGGAGTCCAAGATGGATGGGAGTTCCTTAAAACCGAGATATTAAAGGCACAATTTAAAACTGTTCCAACAAGAAAAAAAATAGGGGAGGTCTAAAGAAACCACAATGGTTTACTAAAGAACTTTCAACTCAGCTGACTATAAAGAAAAACAAGTACAAGGAATGGAAAAATGGGAAATGCACCAAAGAGGAATATAAACAAACAGCTAATATATGCAGGGGGATGGTAAAAAAAGCTAAAGCGCAAAACGAACTTAAACTAGCCAGAGACATCAAAGATAATAAAAAGGGTTTCTTTAGTTATGTCCGCAGCAAAAGGAAAAATAAGGAAGCTATAGGCTCTCTGCGTGGCAAATGGCAATGATAATCAGTTACTAACGGGAGACAAGGAAAAGGCAGAACTACTCAACACTTTTTTTTGCCTCTGTCTTCTCCCAAAAGGAAGAAGGAGATCCGCTGGGACAAAGAGTAGATGAGGCAGGACGGGAATTGCAACATAGAATAGGTAGGGAGATAGTACAGGAACATCTGGAAACATTAAATGAATTTAAGTCTCCTGGACCAGATGAGTTACACCCAAGGATATTAAAAGAACTGGCAGAAGTAATTTCAGAGCCATTGGCAATATTCTTTGAGAAGTCCTGGAGAACAGGGGAAGTCCCCATCGATTGGAGGAGGGCTAATGTTGTCCCCATCTTCAAAAAGGGGAAAAAAGAGGACCCAAATAATTACCGCCCAGTCAGCTTGACTTCAGTTCCCGGAAAGATCCTAGAACAGATTATTAAGAAATCAGTCTGCAATTATCTAACAAACAATGCTGTCATTACAAAAAAACACGGGTTTCTTAAAAACAAGTCATGCCAGACTAATTTGATCTCTTTCTTTGATAGAATTACAGGCATGGTAGACGAGGGGAATGCTGTGGATATTGCTTATCTGGACTTTAGCAAGGCCTTCGATAAGGTTCCAGATGGTATTCTTGCTAAGAAGTTAGTAGAAAGTGGGATAGATAGTGCTACAGTGAGGTGGATTTGTAATTGGTTGACTGATCGCACTCAAAGGGTGATCATAAATGGTCTCTCATCATCTTGGAGAGATGTGACCAGTGGGGTGCCCCAAGGTTCTGTTCTTGGTCCAGTGCTCTTCAATATCTTTATTAATGACTTGGAGGAAGGAATAGAGAGTATGCTAATTAAATTTGCAGATGATACCAAATTGGGAGGGGGTTGCTAATTCCCTAGAGGATCGGATGAAAATCCAAAAGGACCTTGACAGATTAGAAGTCTGGGCCAAAGCTAATGGAATGGATTTCAACAGAGGGAAATGTAGGGTGCTACATCTAGGTAGAAAGAATGAATTGCACAGATATAAGATGGGGGACACTTGGCTAGAGAATAGTACCTGTGAAAGGGATTTGGGGGTCTTGGTGGACCACAAATTGAACATGAGCCAGCAGTGTGATGCGGCGGCCAAGAAAGCCAATGCGATTCTTGGTTGCATCAACAGAACCATAGTGTCTAGATCAAGGGAGGTGATAGTGCCACTCTATCCTGCTCTGGTCAGACCCCACCTGGAGTACTGTGTCCAGTTCTGTGCGCCTCAGTTTAAAAAGGATGTTGACAACCTCGAGCGGGTGCAGAGGAGAGCGACTAGGATGGTTGAAGGCCTGGAAGAGATGTCTTATGAAGAACGGCTTAGGGAACTGGGAATGTTTAGCCTATCAAAAAGAAGACTGAGAGGGGATATGATAGCTATGTTTAAATATTTGAAAGGATGTCATATTGAAGAGGGAACAGGTTTGTTCTCCATGGCTTCAGAGACTAGGACTCGGGGCAATGGTTTCAAACTACAGGAAAAGAGATTCCATTTGAACATTCGGAAGAACTTCATGACAGTTAGAGCTATTCGGCAGTGGAATATGCTGCCACGGAGGGTGGTAGAGTCTCCTTCTTTGACGGTATTTAAGTAGAGGCTGGATGGCCACCTGTCGGAAATATTGTGAAGGGGTTCCTGCTTGGCAGGGGGTTGGACTCGATGGCCCATGAGGTCTCTTCCAACTCTATAATTCTATGATTCTATGATTCTATGACTTGATCAAATCAGTCCATCAGACTTGTACTAGCCTAATTATGTCTCAACTTGTGTTCATATAAAAATATTCAGGCTGGAAGCATTTTGTTAGAAACTAGTTTAGCAAAAGGGAACATTTTGAATCATATTTTTGTGTATCAGAATTTATTGAAGGTTTACTGCCTATCAGTTAATTTAATCTATTTGCAATGCACTTTTTTGGCTCATTATAAAAATATAACTACATTTTTATTTATTTTATTTTATTTGGAGTATTTTTGTCCTGCCTTTCTCCTTGGAAAAAGACTCAAGGCCACTTACAGTAATGAGGGACAATATACAGCCTAGTACAGTGATGGCGAACCTTTTAGAGACCGAGTGCCCAAACTGCGATTCAAAACCCACCAATTTTTCGCAAAGTGCCAATACAGCAATTTAACCTGAATACAGGTTGGCTGTGAAGGGGGCGATGTTGGGTGCCCCCAGAAAGGGCTCCGAGTGCCACCTTCGGCACCCGTGCCATAGGTTCGCCAACATTGGACTAGGACAATTAAGACATACTGTATTCCATTTTGAGAACAGGGAATTGAGGGACATCTTACAGCATTAAAAGACAACATTAAAGAATTAACATTAACAGTCAAAGAGAGAGTAAAAATTCCATGTAAAAGTTATGAGGGATGGAAACTAACATTGAAGATGTAGTTGCAATGCAATCACACAAGATTATAAGTGGTTATAAACACAAAGTCTATGTGATCATATAAAAGACACATAATAGGTAGTCCATCATTCAGGGAATGCTTGCCTGAAGAGAAAGGTTTCCATAAAGATAGCAGAGATGAGGCAGTCCTTGCCTCTAGTAGGAGGGAGTTGCAGAGTCTGGGTGCAGCAGCCAAGAAGACCCTTTCCCACAAGATGCGGGATGAAGAGAGGGGCCTCTGCTGATTACCTAGGAACATGAGCTGGTTGATACTGTGAGATTTGATCTTTGAGGTAGCTCGGACCTCAAATACATCTTGACTACAACACATCTAAGTTTTTCAGTACTTTCTTCT
This sequence comes from Phrynocephalus versicolor, assembly GCA_023846285.1. NCBI lineage: Eukaryota > Metazoa > Chordata > Lepidosauria > Squamata > Agamidae > Phrynocephalus > Phrynocephalus versicolor. Next base: position 1,477,852 of record JAHTLZ010000207.1, on the reverse strand, counting down.
AAGGATGAGCTATCTAATTTTGAAAATCAATTCCTTTTATGTAATATATGAAAATAATACTTCAATGTAAAAATTGTTAATATGTTCTATCACAGGGTTGGGGAACTGTTGACCCACCAGATGTTTTAGACTGCAACTCCCACATCATTGGCAATATATGCTCACATCAGGGAGTTGCAGAATAGCTGGGAGGGTATAGCTTGCCAATTGGTTGGGCCCATTCTGGCTGTCTAGTCAAGATCCATGGCACCGGGGGAGGCAGAATGCCTGTAGAAGGGACCCAAACTATCCCCTTCCAATTCCTGAGCCAGGAGGCTGGGGGTAGTGGGGATGACAGTGGGTTGGTTTTGGGCTAGTGCTCAAATTGTGAGCCAGGTGGTAGGTGGCGAGTAGGATGACAGTGGGAAAGATTTAAAGCAAAGCAAATTGTGCTACTTATACACCCTCTCATGGGGCTTAAAGGACTCTCTGCGGAGTTTACCAGCAATTATGCAAGCTACACATTGCCCCCTCAGCAAGCAGAGTACTCACTTTACAGACCTCGGAAGGACAGAAGGCTGAGTGAACCTTGAACCACCTTCCTGGGATTGAGCCCTCAGGTTGTGGGAACCATGACAGCTGCAGTACTGCAGTTTAACAACTGCGCCATGAGGCTGCTAGCAAGTTGGCTCCCCAATCTTGAGCCATTAAGCTGTTGGGCTGGGCAGCACCAACTCTGTCTGCCCCATCATGAGCAACAGGAGGAGAGTCCAAGTGCAGCACCCACCCCACCCTTAGGAACATTACCCAAACAGACAGGGAGCAGGCAGGTGAACACTGGAAGGACCAGAGGGGGGTTATGTTACATGGACGACAGCCTGTGTGATCACTCGGAACTGCAACTTGATAAATGTTGACTTCAGCCCATCTCTACACATCAGCCAACTCTCCAGATCTTAAAAACGGGGTGGGGGGAGAGTGTGAGCCATGATCACGAATTAGCTCACTATCCTTCATGGCCCAAAGGATACTTGGGCCACATGCCCCCCCCCACAGTACCTCTAGTGGACTTTGTGCCTGGGAGGCTCCCCAACACACAGGTTCAAGTCGCACATGGGAAGGTTGTGGTTGATCATTCCAACACCATCAACAAGATGTGATATGTATATCGTGATTTTGTTTCTGTTTTTCCTTTTTTTAAAAATAGTTCTGTCACTATTGCTACTGTTGTAAACCGCCCGGAGTTCTTCCAGAAGATGGGCGGTATAGAAATATTAAAACAAACAAACAAACAAACAAACAAACAAACAAACAAACAAACACATCAGGGGGCTCTTGTGCTTCAGCATCTCAGAAAAGATACAGTATAGTGGAACTGGAAAAAGATGCAGAAGAGGCTGACTAAAATGATATCCATGGCTGGGGCACCTCCCTTAGGAGGAAAAACAGCGTTTGAGGCTTTTTAGTCTAGAAAAATAGGCACCTGAGCGGAGACATTATTGTGACGTACAAAATTATGTGGGGGATTGATAAAGTGAATAGAGGGAAGCTCTTTTCCTTCTCACATAATACCAGCACCGGGGGACATCGTCTCAAATTGAAGGTCGGGAGATTGAGAATATCAAAAGGTAACTTTTCTTGACCCAGTGTATTGTTAATCTGCAGAACTCCTTGCCACAGGATGTGGTGATGGCATCTGGTCTAGGTTCCTTGAAAAGGGTGACTGGATAGATTTCTAGAGCAAAAGTCCATTGCAGGTGCCAAGCCGATGGGGACACGTGTTATCTCCAGGCATAAAGAGAAGAGTTCCTCAAGGTGCCAGGCATAAGGAGTGGTACCAGGAGAGAGCTTTCTAGTTGTCTCATGCAGCGCAGCCCCTTGGCGCAATGGATAAATGCCTGTACTGCAGCTAAAACTGTGCTCACAACCTGGGGTTCAATCCCTGGTAGATGGCTCAAGGTTAACTCAGCCTTCCATCATTCCGAGGTCGGTAAAATTAGTACTGCACCCAGCTTGCTGTGGGGGCAATGTATAGCCTGCATAATTAAAAATTGTAAATCACCCAGAGAACTTGAAGTGCTATGGGGTGGTATATAAAGTACCGTATATATGCTTTGCTTTGCTTTGTTCCCAGAGGCATCTGATTGGACTACTGGGAGATAGAGGAAGCTGGACTGGATGTGAACTTTTGGACTGATCCATCAGGGCTCTGCTTATTACATGTCCTCAGAATCCCAAAGTTACACTCCTGTCACCATCCTGGCCTTCTGTAGAGCAGCAGATGGATCCAAAAAGGTCCCCAAGAGGCAGGGTCAACCAGAAGGGCCACTGAATGGCCCCATTAGGATCCCTACAACCCTTGTGCTGCTTTCCATCTCAGCAGCTCTAAAATTATTATGGGAACACAGCATATTAGTAATATTATTATGTCCAGCTGGAGTCCGTACATTGGATCCCTTTCTTTTATGAACCACATGAACTTCATCTCCCTTGTCGTGGATTCCGGGCTGGAATCTTCTGGGCCAAGATCAGGGCTCATGATCTATATAGCTTTAACGTAATGTTGTCTTTTAATGCTGTAAGTAAGTTGTCCCTGAATTCCCTGTTCTCAATATTTGAACATGTCTTAATTGTACTGGACTGTATACTGTCCCTCATTACTGTCAGCCGCTTTGGGTCCTTTTCCAAGGAGAAAGGCGGGGTATTTTATTTATTTATTTATTTATTTGATGTGATTTGATTTATATACCACAACCATCTAGCAAAAAAGCTACTCTGGGCGGTTTGCAAACATATACAATATATAAAAACAAATTAAACAACTTAAAATAATAATTAAGCACACTGTTCACTCCCCACCCTAGAACAAATTTATACTACCAGGTGCCACTGTAAAGCATTAGATATATTAAGAGATCCATCACATCCTGGTCATTGCCTCTTCGAGTTGCTGCCATTGAGACAGAGATATAGACTGAGGGCAAGAACAAACCGTCTCAAAAATAGCTTCTTTTTTAGAGCAATATTGGCCTTAAATGGAAATTCTGGACTTTGAAGTCAGCTTATTTTATATGTCATATTTTAGTCATTTTATATGTCATATTATTATGTGTTGTACCTGTTTTTGAATCTATGTGGAATGTTTTAAATGAGTTGAATATAGCAACCATGAAATTTCGTTGTTTCTGAAAGGGGGCAATGACAATAAAGATTCCTATTCCTATCCTAAAAACTAATCAATCAAACCAAATAATCAAATCATAACAATAAAAAGAACATATAAACAAATAAGCACAAATACAAAAAAAATCAAAATGCTTAAACAATTCAAAATAAGAACAAATGGAAAAAAATAACTAATAGAAAATTTTCATAAGGCGGGGTAAATGACAGCATCCTATTTATATAAGTAAAAATACTCTTAAATAAAAATAATAAAATAAAATACTGCCTGGAAAGAAGAGGAAGCGAGCGATGTGCGGGCCACTTCTGACCCTTCTCCCTCCATGGGTTAAATGCACAGAGCCTGCCTTCCTAGAGAAGCCCGTCGTTTGCAAAGGAAGGAGGACAGAAAGCCGTGGATGCTCCTTTTAAAGCTATTTTTTTTTAGTCTTCCGGGAAGGGGAAAGGAGCGTTTCTGGCTAAAGCTGCGGAAGGGAAGATGACAGAGGTAGGAAAGCGTGACAGAGTGGGATGAGGATGAGGGGGGAAGGTAGTGAAAAATGGCCCCTGGAGGGAGGGCGTTTGAGAAAGATACCCCCCCTTCCTGTCTTGGGGGTCCATGCTAGGGTGCAAAAGTCAGAATCTGCCCCTCTTGCAATCTTACCGCAAACCGTTTTTTCCTCATACAGTGGTACCTTTTATAAAGGAATTAATTCGTTCCAAATGAAATTATGTTAAGAAAATTTTCCTTTATACAAATTTTCCACAGGAGTGCATTGAAAACGGAGTAATCCCATTTTTATGTTGTAGGGATTCGCCCCTTAGGCAATTATGTTCAGCAAATTTCCCCTATCTCCGGGATTTTTATGTTGTACAGATTTTATGTGATACAAACTGTTTGTTATACGAGGGTCCACTGTATTTACTCTTTCTCCATCAATCAAGGCCCTAAGAGATTTAAATTGGGGGAGGTAAATGCACACACCCACCCACAAAAGAAAGCTTTTCCACCACTGGGGAGTTTGGGCTTCTTATATGCCGCTTTTCACTCCCCTTCTCCCCAAAACCAGGGAGCAGAAGGGAGATTGGGAGGCAAGGGAGAGCTTCAGCCTTAGAACTGGGCAGAGTGGGAAGTTCCCCCTTCCCTGCCACCAGCGGTTTGCCAATCCCACTTCCTGCATTTCACGGGAGCTGAGATGTAATCCATAATATTCTCACGTTTCTCCAAGGTTGAACAAATTGTTAGACCAGATTGGGGGGAGGGGGACCTCTTCTTCGAATTGCAGAGCTGGACATCGAGTCCAGATCGTGAGAAAGAGGCAAAGCAGGGAATCGAACTCACAATCTTTGGCTCACCCGGTCAAAAGGGGGTTTAAAAGAGGGACCCTTATTATTATTATTATTATTATTATTATTATTATTATTATTATTATTATTATTATTATTATTATTATTATTATTATTATTATTATTATTGAGAAAGTGGTAATGAAGTGGACAAGGCCGATGGCTGGGTTCAGACAACCACCAAGTCCCTGGATCTTTCCAGTATGTGGTCCATAACAGAGATTATGGCTAGTCTAGGACAGTGGTGGCGATGGCGAACCTTCGGCACTCCAGATGTTTTGGACTACAGTTCCCAGAATTCCAAGACTATATGCCATTGACAAAGGACTGTGGGAGTTGTAGTCCAAAACATTTGGAGTGCCGAAGGTTCGCCATCACTGGTCTAGGAGGTGGTATATGCCTTGGGAATAGGGCCCATACATGCTTAGAGAAGGATCTAGAACAACTGCCCCCCAGCATATCCTTTCTTGGACTTATAAATGATACTTCCCATACTAGACAAAAGCAATGTCTGTGGCTCTAGATTAGTATCTGATGCCAGTCATGGCCTGGATGAGAGCGGATAAAGTGAAGTTTAATGCAGACATGACAGAAGTGTCATGGATCTGTTGAAAGGAAGTTTAGGATGTGGAAGTACGATTTCAGGCTATAGGAGATGGTGTTCCACTCTGTCTCTGGAAACACAAATTCACGCCTTGGGTGGGATCCTTCTTTGTCCCTGAGCCTTGGACGCACAGGGCTGGTTCAGAGTGTGTAGTATGGCAGAGGGATTCCATCTGGGCACAGTGACATGTGCCTTAGGAGGGCAACCAGTATGATTAGGGGACTGGAACACCTTCCTTACCACCTGAGGCTGCAATGGCTGGGCCTCTTCACTCTTGAACGACCTGATTGAAGTTTGTAAAATCATACATGGTGTGGACAAAGATTATTTATTTATTTATTTTAGAGTATTTTTACCCTGCCTTTCTCCTTGGAAAAGGACCCAAGGTGGCTTACAATAATGAGGGACAATATACAGTCCAGTACAGCTAAGACATATTCAGGTACTGAGAACAGAGAATTGAGGGGCATCTTACAGCATTATAAGACAACATTACATTAAAGCTACAAGAGAACACAGTTAAAGAGAGAGTAAAAATTCCATGTATAAATTATGAGTGAGGGAAACATTGAAACTAACATTGAAAACATAGAAAACGGTTTTCCCTATCGCACAACACTAGAACTAGGGGGCACTCCATGACACATTTAGGTGCTAGATCTCAAACAAAGTTCCTTTTCACACAGAGGATCACTGGTCTGTGGAACTCCCTGCCAGAAGAAGTGGTGACAGCTGTCAGCCTTGACAGCTTTAAGAAAGGATTGGAGAAGTTCATGGAGAACAAGGGTATCAATGGCTATCCTTATGGATGCCTAAGGACAACCCCTGGGTTGAAGGGATAGGCAGGATATCTCTCAATGCCATTAGCAGGGAATCATCAGCAGGTGAAGACATCTGCTTGGGAATACCCTGAAGCAAATGGTGAGCCACTGGGTGAGACAGAATGCTGGACTGGATGGGCTGTGGCAAGGCTGTTGTTATGTTCTTATGTAACTGCACTTCTGGAAGTGCTAACAGTATATGATTTCCACCTAAACTGTTCTGATCTCAGGTCACACAGACATAACTACCCAAGGGGATTTTGGCCACCGCACAGTCACTTTCGCCTTGTATTTATTGAGGCATGACAGCCACCAACTTTTATGAGAGGGCCTAGCTGATCTTTCCTTTGTCTGTCTCACAGGGAGTGTGATGATGGTGGAGTCAGGCTTTGGATGGGCTACAAGTGGTGGCGGTGGACTGGACAAAATGCCTATACAACTCCCTAAGGTAAAGAAGGGACTATGACGAAGTTATGTAGGAGATCCATTTGTATGTATTCTCGAAGGTTCTTTTATGGCCAGGATCTGGTAGTTATTGTGAGTTTTTTGTGCTGCTTGGCTATGTTCTGGAAGTGTTCTGGAACTTCCAGAAGGTGGCCAAACAGCCCAGAAAACTCACAACAGCTATCTGTTGTGATTCATTTGCATTTTTGGTGGGGTCATGGGTTTATATTCCTGTGTTGATCAAGAGGTTGAACTCAACAGCCTTACAGGCTCATTGTAGCTCCATTATTCTATGGAGGAGATAGCAAAAAAAAAGAAAGTTATTTTTGTTACCGAATGGGAGGAGTCTGCCTTTTCGTTTAGGAATGAAAACCTAAGTAGGCAATTTCTGTTCTTCTTCTAGCTGCTCGTGTCCTTCGAGGAGGTGGCTGTGTCTTTCACCCAGCAGGAGTGGGATCTCCTAGATCCAGGCCAGAGAGCTCTTTATATGGAAGTCATGCTGGAGATTCGTGGGATGATGACTTCTCTGGGTAAGGACAGAATCCAGGCTGTTGTTTAGCACAACTGGCTCTATTAAAGCCCCCAAAGAGCAGGTGCAACACATACGTTGATATAATCATTACAGAGCGGATTTTTAAATTTCTGAGCTGAGAAAGCCCATAATTCTGCATCCTGGGCATTCTACATGCCAGACAAATGCCTTACAAACATCTCAGTGTAGCTTAGCAGGAGAAAAGGCCCAGCAGAAGGTTGGAGGATAAGGTAAACCAATGGTGGCCAAACTTCAGCCCTCTAGATGTTCTGGACCACAACTCCTACAGTCCTTTGTCATTGACAATACAGGCTTGGAATTCTTGGAGTTGTGGTCCAAAACATCTGGAGGGCTGTAGTTTGGCCACTACTGAGGTAAACCAAACGCTGTCAAAAACCTCTTCTTCCTGGCCCAGAGCTAGCTGGGAGCTTTGTTTCTCAGCTAAACCACAGTCAGTCTCAGCGTCTTCTATCCCAGGCCTTTCTCACAGGCGAGCCACATTTAGGAGTCCCATCTGTCAAGGAGAACTCCCAGAATGCAGAGGAATGGGATTTCTAATCCAGAAATCACCGTCCCGTAGACACTAATGACCTCCTGCCTCTTTCTTCCAAAGCTGTTCCCAAACCAGACTTTATCTTCTTGCTGGAAGAAGAGGATTCGTTTGGCCAGGCCTCTAAGGAGCAGAAGAGATGGAGAGGCGCCTGCTTAGCTATGTGTTTGGGGGCCATTGAGAGGGTTCTAATTTCAGCTTCTCCTTCACGAAGAATAACTCTATTGGAAAGTATGTCAAGTCCACCGGCAGTATCTACAGTTAGATCAGTCAGCCTCCTCAGGGGCCACCTCCCTCCTGTGAAACCAGTACCATATATGACTCCTCAGAATACTGTACATCAGGGCTGTTCAACTTTGAACAAGCCAAGGTCTACTTTTTCCAGCCTAAAGTGCGTGAGGGCTACTACACTAAAACCTCTACTTACGAATTTTATCTGTTCCAAGTACATGCTCATAAGTAAAAACTTTTGTAAGTAGAGCAGCAGTTTCCCATAGGAATGCATTGAAAACTAATTAATCTGTTCTGAAGGGAACAGATTTCAATGCGCCATGGCTCTTGCACTGCCCCGCTTGGCTGAGACAGTGGGCTGGCAGACCCAGAACTTTGCTTGGGCAGTGGTGGTCCTTGGGATGGGGGAGGGAGGGATGGAGAACTTATCCTCTCACTTTTTTGTTGATGGCCAGTGGGCTGCTTTTGAACCCTTCGCGGGCTACCAGTAGTCCGCGGTCTACCTGTTGGGCAGGCCTGCTGTACATCAAGTGGACTTATCTGCTCTTTGTGCATCAGGGTCTAAGAGCACTTTTTCTGCAGCCCCTTTTGCCAGTCTTTTAGACTCCATTCATAAGAACATAAGAAGAGCCATGCTGGATCAGGCCAAAGGCCCATCTAGTCCAGCTTCCTGTATCTCACAGTGGCACCACCAGATGTATCCCAGAGCACACGAGACTAGATATCTGTTTCGTGATACCACTCCCCTGCATCTGGCCCTTGAAGTACCCTGGTTTTAAGCCTGAAGATTACACATCTCCATCATGGTTTGTAACCTGTGATGGACTTTTCCTCCAGGAATCTGTCCAATCCCCTTTTGAAGGCATCCAGGCCAGCTGCCATCACCACATCCTGTGGCAGAGAGTTCCACAGACTAACAACATGCTGGGTAAAATATTTTTTTTGTCCTCACTCTCCCAGCACTCAATTTAAGTGTATGTCCCCTAGTTCTGGTATTTTGTGAGAGGGAGAAGAGCATCCCTCTATCCACTTTACTCAAGCCCTGCATTATTTTGTACGTCTTAATCATATCCCGCCTCAGGCACCTTTTTTCCAGATTAAAGAGACCCAAATGTTTTACCCTTTCCTCATAAGGGAGATCCGTCAGCCCAGTAATCATTTTAGTTGCTCTCTTTTGCACCTTTTCCAGTTCCGCTATGTCCTCTTTGAGATGCAGTGACCAGAATTGTACACAATACTCAGGGTGCGGCCTTACTGTCATTTTGTACAATGGCATTCAACACTAGTCTCCTAGGAAGAAGAAACATTTTGGAGTCTGTGTGAAACAGACTCAGCTTCTTGTATTTTTCTCTGTTTTCTCCCATTGGGCAAAGACACCTGCCTTTGACTGCCATGTATCTTTTCATTCCCTCATGAATTTGTGTCCTGCTCTTTTTTGGACAACATACTTCATCCTGAGTGACTTTCAATGGCACGACTCTTATATGCTATCATTTCACTTCTGATTTAAAGGAACTTAAATTATTGACCTGAAAAGATCTAATCATTTGCAGTCCTCCTCAGATCTTGGAAATTAAAGGTTTCCTTGATGGAGTCAGTCCAGCTCTCATTAAATGTTCCTCCTTTCTTACTGTTCTCAACACTATCTGGCTTATATTCTTGAAGGCTTTCACGGCCAGGATCCAATAGCTGTTGTGAGTCTTTCGGGCTGTTTGGCCACATTCTGGAAGTTTTTCTTCCTGATGTTTCACCAGACTCTGTGGCTGGCATCATCAATGGGCAAGGAGCTCGGGGAACGAGGAGCACAGAGCACAGAGAGAACTCCTAGTTCCCTGATCTCCTTGCCCTCTGAGGATGCCGGCCACAGAGTCTGGTGAAGCATCGGGAAGAAAAACTTCCAGAACATGGCCCAACAGCCCGAAAAACTCACTACAGCTATCACTACCTGGCATGATTGTCTTTTCCAGGGAGTTTTGTCTTTTTCCTACCCCAGGGTTATTTGTATTAGATTTCAGTAAGAATTTAAGGCTGATTTGGTCAAGAAACTACATATTTATATTCTGATGTTCCATGGAATAAGATAGTACACAATCTTGTATGGACACCATCGTATCTACTCCTTTCTCTCATTTGAGAGGGATAAATAAAAACAATCAAGTAATGGAGGGTTCTATACTTACCACTGCCATTGAAGTAGAACTAATCCGTACTGATCAGGAATTTTCAATACAGTAACCAAGCAATAGAACATGCCTAGGGCATCTTTATTGATCGTGCATTCTAAATACACCTGTCAATAGAAAGACAAGCATTGAGCATCTCCTGGGGTGGTGGTGGTGGTGGCGGTGGCTGTTGTTGTTGTTGTTGTTGTTGTTGTTGTTGTTGTTGTTGTTGTTG
>JAHTLZ010000207.1:1433925-1467775 GCA_023846285.1 Phrynocephalus versicolor | reverse complement strand
GTTGTTGTTGTTGTTGTTGTTGTTGTTGTTGTTGTTGTTGTTGTTGTGTTGTTGCTGTTGTTGTTGTTGTTTTCCTTCCCCAAGATGGATGCAGCTCCAGGACAGGGCACAGGAAATAAAACACACACATTCTTTTTTTAAAAATATATATAATAAGTTTATTAATATTCCATAATCTTAACATTTCACATTTCTAAGTTAATTTCTACAAACAGTTCCAGTTGTCATTCATCATATTGTCTGGGTGCGCTTAATATTAATTACATCATGTCTTAGTATCACCTAATGCATTGTTTCTTCTCTCCAACCAGTCGTAAAATCCATGTTGAATAATACATAGAGTCCTCTTTTTCTTTAATTCTCAATGTCATTCTGTCCATCTCAGCACAGTCTAAGATTTTTTGTATACAGTAATTGTTTCCTCCTTAGGTATGTTTTCATTTTTCCACATTTGGGCCCAAGCTATTCTACAGGCAGTCAAGATATGTAGTATAATATATAAAATGCAAGCATTCTTGTGGCCAAGAGAAAGAGAAGAATAAATAATTCAATCTCTATTTAAACCTGAATTGCGCCTCCCTCAAACTCTGTGGCAGGATATGATAACTCTTTTTCTTTGACAGATTTGAGTGATCGTCAGCAGGACGAGAAATGCCAGAATCTACCTCTCTTGTCATGGGATATTAAGGAGCCCGAGGAAAGAAAAGAGATATTTGGAAATGCAAAGGGACCAGAGAATCACATGGAAAAGGAGTCCAAGAAAGGAAAGGAATCATCCTCATATTCTGAGGCTGCAGATAATGAATTAAACAGATGTGGCATAATCGATTCAGAATCAAAGTGGTATCAAGCAATAGGCCCTGGAAAACGTTTTGGGGATGGCGGAACATGTTCTGGTCAAAGCCGTAACAAAGGGGCGAAACCGTTTATATGTCCGGTATGTGCGAAGAGCTTCACTTTTAGTTCTAGACTTGCTTTGCATGAGAGAACTCACACAGGAGAGAAACCATATCAATGCCTGGAGTGCGGAAAGAGCTTCAGTCAGAAAGCAAGCCTTAGTGTGCACCAGACAACTCACACCGGGGAGAAACCATTTAAATGCCTGGAGTGTGGAAAGAGCTTCAGCTGGAAAGGAAGCCTTAGTGTGCACCACAGGACCCACACAGGAGAGAAACCGTATAGGTGCATGGAGTGTGGAAAGAGTTTCATTGGAAAAGCAAACCTGAGGCTACATCAGAGGACCCACACAGGGGAGAAACCCTACAAATGCACGAGATGTGAAAAGAGTTTCGTTGATCAAACGAACCTGAAGCGGCACCAACGAACACACACCGGGAGCAAGCTGTATAAATGCACGGAGTGCGGGAAGAGCTTCACTCAGAAAGGAGTGCTAACGTTGCATCACAGAACACACACAGGGGAGAAGCTATGTAACTGCATGGAATGTGGAAAGAGCTTCAACGAGAAAGCAGTCCTTAGGCAGCATCAAAGCATTCACACAGGGGAAAAACCTTATACATGTATGGTGTGTGGAAAGAGCTTCAGGCAGAAAGGAGGCCTTACAAGGCATCAGAGGACTCATACAGGGGAAAAGCCTTATACCTGCATGGAGTGTGGAAATAGCTTCAGCGACAAACATGTACTGAGCCAGCATCAAAGTATTCATACAGGGGAGAAGCCACATAAATGCACGGAATGTGGGAAACGCTTCCGTCGTAAGTGGTTCCTTACCCAGCATCAAAGGATCCATGCACGGGATATGCCGTATAAATGTACAGAGTGTGGAAGGAGCTTCAGTCTGAAAGGGCATCTGAAGCAGCATCAAAGTACTCACACAGGGGAGAAACCATATAAATGCATGGAGTGTGGGAAAGGCTTCGGTCTGAGCTCAAATCTTATTGCGCATCAAAGGACTCACACGGGGGAGAAACCATACAAATGTATGGAGTGTGGGAAGAGCTTCTGTCAGAATGGAGTCCTTAGACGGCATCACAGGACTCACACAGGAGAGAAGCCATGCCAATGCACGGTGTGTAGAAAAAGCTTCAGTCAGAAAAGGCTCCTTAGACAACATCTTATGACTCATACGGGAGATAAACCTTATAAATGTGTCGAGTGCACAAAGAGCTTTACTGATAAAAGCTTCCTTTTGCAGCATCAAAGGATTCACACCAATGAGAAACCCTATAAATGCACAGTGTGTGGAAAGAGCTTCCGTCAGAAGGGGAACCTGAACCGACATAAAAGCATCCACACGGGGGAAAAACCCTATAAATGCACGGAGTGTGGCAAGAGCTTCAGTCAGAAAGGACACTTGAAGGGGCACCAAAGTATTCACACAGGGGAGAAACCGTATAAATGCACGGAATGCGGGAAAAGCTTTAGTGAGAAACCAGCCCTTCGACGACATCAAAGCGTTCACACAGGAGAAAAACCACATCAATGTACGGGATGTGGAAAGAGCTTCAGACAGAAACGGGACCTAAAGCAGCATGCACGGATTCACACAAGAATGCTGGCCTAGTATAGAAAGAGCTGACAACATACGTCAAAGGGTTCACACGAGGGAGAAGCCTTAGAAAGGGGGATCACTCGGAGCACAGGTCCTGTAAAGGGAGAGTGGTAAAAGTTTCCACCGGTGCCTAGACTTTCCTAAAAGTCAAGTTTCAGAGGAAAGTGTTTACCTGTTACCAAAATCCAGATCAAAGGAGATCCTGAGAGGTCAAAGATTTTCTGCAGGTTTTTCGAAAGAGGCACTAGGTATTGAAATGATTCAGGGGGTTAATTCACTGGTTAAAAATTGGCGAGTCAGCTCGGGGTGTTAAATGTTTCAGGTCATGTCACGTGTTCTTGTGTCGCTGTCCACATTTGCAGGAATCAGCCTCAATTAAATTGGCTTGTTAGGGTGCAGGAGATGCCAAAGGTCTTGAAACTCCCTTCTGTAGACCTGGGCTTGGCACTTTGACCCACCACCAGGGCAGTTCTGACTCCTCCAGCATGCTTGCTTTCTCTTGTCCAAAGTTGGAATTTCATTTTTTGCACTGTATTTGTGAGTGAGTTTTTTTTCTTGTTTTTCTTATTCTCAGTGGCATGGCACTGCGTGAATATTGCACATACCCATTTATTTATTTATTTATTTATTTCACAGTGGGCTTCCCAACTTCCCACTCATCTCCTTTGACACTCTGCTACTAACTATGTGTCTTCCTGTACTTAATAAAATACTGCTGATAAAATGTTCCTAGATTCTTCCTTGTTCTTTCCATTCTGCACTGTAATACACTATCATGGCAAAAAGTGGTGTCATCGGCCACATTATTGGAACCTGCCAGGCTGTACTGCAGGGGGAGACCTTTTCCCATTTTGGCCCACCACTGCTGAAGGTGGCAGTCCTGAGTGCAGCTATGTTTACCACCTGCATGTCTTTTTTTGTTTTAGCACAGACCTTACTGGAGACCCCAACTTAAAAGCAGATCTACAGGGCAAATCATGGAAACATGTTTTTCCCACCTGAAAGCTGGAAAAAGCTTTCTAGCTGGCAATATCTCAGTAAAGGGTTAATAGCACAGTGAAATCAGACAATCAGAGATAAGCATTCCATATTCCTCTGGGTTATCTTAAGTACAATTATTTTCTTTGCTGCAGTAATAACAGCAAACTCCAACTTGTATTTTTAAAGCTTGATTTGTCTGCATTGCTTGTAATTTCCACAAGCATCACATGAATTCCAAAATTATTAAATACGTGTAATGCTTGAGAAGTCACAGGCATGTCATTGCAAATCTTGCAAAATCAATCTTTACATTTATAGAGAACCATAGCATGTAAAATATGTGGATATAACATGTATGCATGTGCTTTAGTTATGTTGTAATCCTGTGCCAAAATTACAGGGGCATACATTTTAAAATGCAAGAACTTATAGATGGCAAAAGGGAGAGAATCAATTTCTAAAATATATCATGTCCCTAAAGCATCATGATTTTTCTAGTCCTTTTAAACTTTATTTTTATTTATTTTGAATATTTTACCCCACCTTTCTCCTTGAAAAAGGACCCAAGTTGGCTTACAATAATAAGGGACAATATACAGCCCAGAACATTTAAGACATATTCAAATTAAGAACAGGAAATTCGAAGAGGCATTATAGGGCAATGATATTTTTTTATTTTAGATGGATATACAGCCCACTGACACCATGGCCACTCTGGGCAGATTACAACATGACAAAAAGATAAAATACAATAAACAAAATACCAACAATCAAATCAGAGAATTGAAATTAAATTAAACTAAATTGGAGTACAACATCAAATAGTGACCATAGCAATCCATCAGTAAGTCAAGGAGGGGAGAGGAAAGTAAGATAAGATTAAGAATGAAATTTTAAAAAGGAGCAGGTTATGGAACTGTGATTGTTGCTAAAATCGTTAATGCACTCAAAAACCTGCAGCGTGTCACTTTCTACAAGGGTAGGCTAGGGTGATACCTTTATAGGTCACTAATAAAACAAAACAAAATAAAATGCAAGCTGAGCTTTCCATAGCAGGCTCTCTTTATCAAAGCATACAAGAGTTGACAGATCAGGAAACAGAAAATGCTTGATACAGTGCACTTGTGAGGAGGTTTCAAATTACACGATCAGAAGAAAAAGATGGAAGGGAGGTCCGCTTCTGCCATTCAGGCCTCCAAGGGTTAAAAAAATGAACAGAAAACTGCGTTCCTAGAGAGGCCGGATGGAGAAGGAAATAAAAGCAGGGAGGGCTTTCAGTCCTCCAAGGAGGAGGAAAGAGGAAGGCTTGGTTGCGAAGCTGGTGCCTGGAAGGAGCTGGAGGATGAGGTAGAAACTAAAGGCTGACGCGGCGGGATGATGATGATGATGAGCATTTAATTAATTAATTAATTAATTTTATTTCGATGCGGATTGTAGAAGACACAGAAAAGAAAAGAAAAACATGTGTGTGTGTGTGTGAATTGGGAGCAGACACGTGTCTGCGAAGGCATGCCCGCACCTGCTCCTAAGAGCACATGTCAATTAGGCAAAGACAAAATTAAACCCCCGCATCCGGCTGCAATCCTTGATATCTCACCAGCACAATGCAAACAAACCTGGTCCATATCGGGCAAAAGAAATGGCTGAGAAGCTCCGGTTTCTTTCCCTACAAGCTAAGGGGCTTGGTAACAAAAGATGGGGGCAATTGACAGTGGATTCAATACTTTGTTTCCCCTGGACATGTGTCCCCCCAGAGCCTCAGGAAAGTAGGGGGAATGGGGCAACCCCTTACTCCTCAGTAGATCAGACCTTGGCACACTTGGGGGTGGATGGGGGATCATACATATTAACCCCTTCTCATCACTGCATCGTTCCCTGCACAGCCAAAAAGGCACCAAGAAGTTTTTTTCTCCTTCCCTCCCTTCCTTTCTTCTTCTCCTTCTTTCTCCCTCTCTCAATTCCCCAAATAAAGGTTTACCCCTCCATTCCCCCAATTCCTTCCTGCTTCACGTATCCCAAGGCCTTGGACAAGGGTACACGCTGCCTCCATGCTGGGGAAGTCAAGGACTGTCTCCTTGCCACATGGCAAAACCAGTTCAAACTGCTTGGCTTCTTTGAATGGATTTTGCCAGAGGGAATCTTCTCCTTCCTTCACAGAGACAATGGGCTGTATGGGGCACCTTTTCCTCTACATCTGGACCATGGGAAGGTCTTCCATTATTCCACCTCAAGACTATACCCTGGGGAGAGAAGGAGGAAAATGGTGACTCTTTGGCATGGCTGCACCTTCCAGAAGCGGAATCCATTGTTCATCTTGGCCCTCGCACTCTCCAGCAGTTGCATCCTGGATTAAGAGGCAGCCAGAGGCATTTCCATTGTTTCAACTTTACACCTTTCCAGGACTGTCTGGCAGCCTCCATTGAGACTCTGGTTTCCCCATTGAATTGTCTCTGTTTCCTAATGACTCACTGCTCTCTCCCCCCCCCCCATTGATTTACTGATTTTCTCTGTTTGTCAAGACCTCAACACAATACCCTGCTCCCCCTTATCATTGTCACACCCCTGATGGCCCATTAAGGGACAGATTAGGCCAGGCACACCTGGGCAGATGTCCAGCCCTGCATAATCAGGAACGCCTTGGGACCACCCCTGGACCAGCCCCAGACTGCATCCATTGGACAATCCCCAAAGACTGCCCCTGCCCACCCCCAGCCACCTTGGAGGGAGGGGAAAGGAGGAAATAAAGTTTGGGGTCTCTTTGTCTGGGGTTGCGTAACGTTTCACTACTGCCTTGAGTGATCCGTTTGCCTTACCATTTTGCTAGGCCTAATAAACTGGTAATTTGCCTGGATCTCTCGTGTTGGATTTTATTCATTGGGTCTTGTAAAATCCAACAGTTTGCAGCGGGATTAGCCTGCTGTGGTTTCAACAGGATTTCCCCAATGGGAACTCTGGGCGTTTTACATAGAAAACAACACACATAGTGTACAACACACATAGGACCTAGCAAGAAACAGAATACATCTGTCCCCAGTGCGGTAGAGACTGCCATTCCCGAACTGGTCTATTTAGTCACACTAGGTGTTGTTCTTAGGATCTCTACTCCAGGCATGATACCATAGTCTTTCGAGACTGAAGGATGCCAATGAATGAGTGTACAATTAAAACTGATACTGTAGAAGAAATAAGAATCAAACCAATAATAAGAGTAAAAATAAAAATTTAAGCCAATGGTCCACAGCGAGCACCGCTTCTCTATGAAGAATAGCTGTAGATTTAAAAAAAAAAAAACCACAGATCATGCTACTGATCGCCAACACAAGGACACGGCACTTTCATAGTAGAAGTAGTAGTAAATTTTATTTATTTATTGTAAAGCGTTTCTATACTGCCCATCTTGGTGGCTCACAACACACAGTCAACAAACAATAAATCAAAATGAAATAAGACAATAGCAAGTGCCAAACTGGAAGAGACCTCAGGGAGGCTCCATTCCCCACTGATCCTTCCTGGAGTGACTCTGAGCTCAGCACTTCTAAGATTATTAGGTTATTATTTTCCTACCAGGGAGCAGAAGAGAGAATAAGATGCCAAGGATGTGAATCTCAGGAGACCCAGGAGGGCTTCTGACTTTGAACTGGGCAAACTGGGGAGAGCCACAGCCATGGCCCAGTCTTCCTGCCAGCCCCTTAGTAGAAAGGAAAGAGCCTCTCACCTATCTGTTGTCTATGGGGAGGGAGGGTGAATAGAGGCTGGGCCTGATGTTTCTACTGGGAAGGATGGGGCAGAGTCCCCTTGAAGACCCCTGGGCAGAAAGGACACCCGTCCGACACCCCCCCCCCCAGGCAGAGAGAACCAGGGCTGGGCAGTGCTCCCCCTGACTTGTGTTTCACTTTGAAAACGGAGGAGGTCTCGAGGCAGAGAGACTGGATGGGCTGCTCCTCCACTCCCCTTCCTCCTCCTCAGGTTTTGCCGGTGTTGTTCTGGAATCTGGAGCTTCTCTGAGGCCTTGTCGAGTTGTCAGCAGGACATATTTGGCCCACGGATCAAAGCTGGACCTGTTCATGCCCCCCCCTTTTTCTTCCCCACAAGCAGTGTGGTGGCGTTAGAGACACAATCTTTGTTACCACTTCCGGATGTTGGACTGGAAAGGAAGACCTCAGAGACACCTCAGGTAAGAGAAGACGAGAGAGAGAGAGAGAGAAGACTGCCCTATTATTTACCACTGTCTCCACTGTGTGCAGTGTGGATGATGGTGGTGGTTGTGGTTGTGTGGGACGTGGATTAAATTATCATTTTTATCAATTTTGCTACTACGGCTCCATGAGTATTTTTTTCTTTTGACGCAGACTAAAAATAATTGTCATTGCTATAGCATAAAAAAGGTACAAGCAAGCCAAGGAGAAAAACAGATCATAGAATCATATAATTGGAAAGAGCCTATAAAGTAATTGAGGCCAACTCACTGCTCAATGCAGGGATATAAATCAAAGGAAATCTCTTGTCTATCCTACTGCCAGCAATAACAACTTTCAGGAATAAGCAGTTGATATAAACAGTAATATTTGAACCACAACCATTGAAAAGCTGTCTTTTTTTCTTTCTGGAAAAAGACCACTTCCGCTGTGAACTCTTAGCATACCCCTCACAGGTCTTAAGTAATAAGGTTAAATAAAATCCAGACTAAAAGACTTCTGCTGAATAATAAACAAAATGCGCCCTTTCTGTCTTCAGTTGGTGTCCTCTGAAGAGGTGGCTGCGTATTTCGTGAAAGGAAAGTGGGATCCCCTTGATCCAAGCCAAAGAGCTTTGTACAAGGAGGTCACGATGAAGAACTGCAAGAAAATGACCTTGCTGGGTAAGGAGGCTTTTTGTTCGGTAAAGAAGGGGCTAAAAGAATGGATCGTTTTTCTTGTGAACCTGGGTATTAGATGGCTAAGGCCCTTGACTTGGTTAAGATATTCATTAAGCCTTTCCTCCTTGTGGATTATCACATCCACCACAGAGAATACATCAGCTACAGATTACAGAACAAAATATAAGAACCATGTTGGGTCAGGCCAAAGGCCCATCTAGTCCAGTTTCCAGTATCTCCCAGTGGACGCACCAAATGCCTCTGGAAGCGCACGAGACTAGATATCTGTCTCCTGATACCACTCCCCTCCATCTGGCCCTTGGAGGACCCTAGTTTTAAGCCTGGAAATAACACACATCTCCATCATGGTTTGTAACCTGTGATGGACTTTTCCTCCAGAAATCTGCCCAATCCACTTTTGAAGGCATCCAGGCCAGTTGCCATCACCACATCCTGTGGCAGGAAGTTCCACAGACTAACAACAGAGATGATGACCAGCTTGATCCAGGAGGTGGTAAATTCCTCAGTGGGGATAGAATAGGGCCCATAGATGATCGGAGAAGGATGTCAAAAAACTATGCTCAGAAGGAGCTTTCTTGGACCATAAATGATCGTTTCCATGCCAGGCCGAGGCAGTTTTGTTCACTTCAGCATTCAAATATCTTAAATATCTGCTGCCCCCAAACTCAGCGTCTCTCTCGTTTCCAAGGCATGACAAGAGCAAGTGGAGGAATCTCTGAGGAAGCCTGGGTAATGCCTCTCTTTTATGCATTACAGGGAGTGCAACGGCAACAGAGGCAGACTCACAACCATCTCCTGGTGGAGATGGACAGGAAGAAGGGCCGAATCCATGCCTCAGGTAAGGAAGGGATTCTTCTTCTAGAGTAGTGGTTCTCAACCTGAGGATCCCCAGATGTTCCTAGACCGCAACTCCCAGAAATCCTGGCCAGCTCAGCTAGTGATGAAGACTTTTGGAGTTGCAGTCCACGAACATCTGGTGACTCACAGGTTGAGAACCACTGTTCATGTGATTGTAGGAGTGTGTGTATGGATGTTTGTTCTTAAATGGTAGATTTTATGCCTTGGATTTTTATACTGGGGTGTGTGAATGAGCTGACTGGATGACACTTTTTAATCTCATTGTAGTTTTATACAATGACAATAAATTCCATTCCATTCCATTCCATTCTATTCTATTCTATTCTAGAGAGATACAGGGTGACAAAGGGAAACCAGAAAAATATCTGCTTATTCCTGGTCATTGCAAGGTAGAACTCTGGATTTATGTTTTGTTCTTCTAGCTGTTCATATCCTTCAAGGAGGTGGCTGTGGACTTCACCTGGCAGGAGTGGGATCTCCTAGATCCAGGCCAAAGAGCTCTGCATAAGGAAGTCATGCTGGAGATTCATGAGATGGTTGTTTCCCTGGGTAAGGACAGAAGCCATGCTGTTGGCTAGCATGGCTGGAGGTCTTGCTGACATCCTTCTCGTCAGACGGAACACATAAATGCCCCTGGAGGTGGATGGAATTGCTAGTGATGGTATGGCATGAGGGAAGAGGTTCCCTTTTAGTTCTAGACTTGCTTTACATCAAAGAACTCACACGGGAGAGAAACCGTATCAATGCCTGGAGTGTGGAAAGAGCATCACTCAGAAAGGGAATCGTAGGCTGCATCAAAGGATTCACAAAGAATTACGTTATAAAACATTGATCTTAAGCTAAAGTAGCTTCTTTGGATTTAGGTGGCAAGGAGAGATAGAGTTGGTTATCTCCCTGCTGGGGACACCAAACCTAAACGCTATGGATAATCTCTCCCCAACACTGTGGATAATCTCTTAAGTCGATGTTAAATAACATAGGAGACCAAACAGAACCCTAAAGGAGGGCAGAGGTAAGCAGCCAGGATGTTGAACATGACCCCACCCCAGCACTTCCTTCTGCGTTCTTTCCTTCAGGAAGAACTTGAGCACCTGTAAAACAGTGCCCCCAAGTCCTATTCCAGAGAGATAGGTCAGGAGGATACTATGGCCAGTAGTATCAAAAGCTGCTGAGAGGTCCAGCAGAATCTACAGGGACACAGATCCCCTACTCAGTTCCTGGTGTAGGGCATCTACCAAGGCAACCAAACCTGCCTGTGTCCTATATCCTGGCCTGGAGCCAGACTCAAAAGGATCTAGGACAGTGATGGGGAACCTTTTAGAGACTGAGTGCCCAAACTGCGATTCAAAACCCACTAATTTTTTGCAAAGTGTAAATACAGCAATTTAACCTGAATTTAGGTGGCTGCGAAGGGGCGATATCGGGTGCCCACAGAAAGGGCTCCATGTGCCTCCATTGGCACCTGTGCCATAGGTTTGCCAACCCTGATCTAGATAATATGTCTCATCTAGGAACCTCTGGAACTGAAAAGCCACAACCTACTCTAGCATATATGAGATACTGCTTGGAAATTATTTGGTATTGTGGCAAATAATACCAAATAATTGGTATTATTATTAACAAGGGTCTTATTTATTTTATTTATTTATTTAGAATATTTTTACCCTGCCTTTTTCCTTGGAAAAGGACCCAGGGCAGTTTACAGTAATTAGAGACAATATACAATCCAGTACAATTAAGACATACAGTAGGACCCTAGTATCTGCTGGGATTGGTTTCAGACCTTCTCATGGATAATGAAAACTGCGGATAAAGAGTGAATGCCAAAAATCCCCCAAATTGCTACTTTGTGACAGTACAGTAGCTTGCTTTGCCGCTACTGAATTATTTATTTAATTTTTTCCTTCAGCCATCCGTGGATAACTGAATCAGTGGATAATGAATCAGTGGATACTGAAGATGTAGTCCACCAGGCGCTGAAATCCTTTGTGGCAAGATGATACTAGCCAGATGATGTTCTGATGATGCTGGAGGCAAGGTTGTTTTGCACAGATAAAACTGTACAACTTCTGCCTGGAATGTGTTTTTGGTACAATGCTTTGATAAAGATAGCCTGCTATCGAAAGCTCAGCTTGCATTATTTTATTTTATTAGTGACCTATAAAGGTATCATCTAGCCTAGCCTTGCCTTTATTCACAGGCGGGGCTGGTGGGGACACAGCCCTTCTCTGTTGCTCCTTCCACACTTTTGAAGTCCCTCCTGCAAGAGGCCAGGTTGGGACCTTTTAAAGGAAAAAGTCAGGGTACAAATCCTTTAAATATATCATTTTATTTCTGAATTAAGGCATCCCTTGAGTTAAGTGGCCTCCAGAAAATCTTATCCTTAGGATCCTCCTCAGATCTTGGATGTTAAAGGATTTGACTTTGTTAATGGATTCCACCCATCCCATATTAGATCTTTCTCCTCACTTAACTTTGACCCGATTGTCTTTTGAAGGACATTTTATAATTTCATGAGATGTCTGAAATACATCGGCACTAAATTTGCACATTTTACCTTCTAGTAAGAAGTCGGGCTGGATAGGGTCAAAATCCTACATGCTTATAGTTGGCACGTTCTTGTCCTTGATCTCTAAGGACACCACCTTATCTATCACTTTCCTCTCTCTGGGGAGGAATCGATAAGACCCGTCAGATAATTGGAGGTGCTGTTTCTGCCTCTGTTCGAACCAAGGCTGCGTTTGAATTAGAATCACTCTGGATGGAAGAGGAATTCCAAACCCAGTAGAGATCAGTGGCACATGTCTATACCACGCTTACAGATCTTTGGTTCTATTTACAATTATTAATAGAAAAGTGAAGAGTGATTCACCCCCCCCCCATTAGAAATAGGGCCTTTTCCGCCATTGCTCCTCCCCGACTGCTTGGCCCCCTCTTTAAAAAAAGCTATTAAAAACTTGGCTATTTAAGCAGGCATTCCCTCCGATATAATGAAAAACAAATGTGTATGTGTTGTGTCGTTACAGTCGTGACCGACTCTTGGTGACCCCATATCCATCGAGTTTTCTTGGCAGGAATACTGGAGTGGTTTGCCAGTTCCTACTGTAGTAAATCAATACAGCACAAAATAAACACAAATAATTCATAGAATACAGTAAACACAAAATACAGGAAATATAATAAAAATAAAATTAAAGTGACACAAAATAGCATATATGTAATTCAAGTATATATATGCTATTTTATGTCACTTTAATTTTATTTTTATTATATTTACTGTATTTTGTGTTTATTGTATGGATTATTTGTGTTTATTTTGCACTGTATTGTGCTCACTAATTGTTGTCAACTGCCCAGAATGTCCTCGCTGCCAGATGGGCTATATAAAAATCCAATAAATAAATAAATTTGTTCCTCTATCCCTTCCCCAAGCTTTGCTGCAGTTCTGTTTTTCTCCCCTTCTTTATACGCAGGGTTTTTACATAGTAAAATTCAGTAAGGTACCACCCAGAAATGAAGTCCCTGTCATTGTGGCAGATAACAGCTTACTGAAGAGCTGATCTAGTCGAAGGACAGGGCGTAGGGGGAAAAGGTTATCATGGAAATATAACTAGAAAAATATACAGCATATACTTGAGTGTAAGTCGACCTGAGTATAAGTCGAGGCCCATATGTTAACCCCCCAAAACTGGGGAAACTTATTGACTCGAGTATAAGCCTAGGGTGAGAAATGCACTTGCCTCAGTGGCTAAAAGTCATTTTAAACATTGCATGCTGCTCCCCCCACAACTCGGGGAGTGTCAGGAGACGTGGCGCACAATGTTTAAAATGACTTTTAGCCACCGGCACAAGCACTTGCCTCAGTGGCTAAAAGCGTTGACCCAAATATGAGTCGAGAGCCACTTTTTTTCAGCCCAAAATTAGGGCTGAAAAACTAGACTTATATTCGAGTATATACTCAATATTTTTTTTCTGAACCAGGCGGATAGGGGATTCATTTTATTTTTCTCTTCCCAATTTAGGTGTCAACTGGGAGGATGGGGACTGCCCAAAGTCGCTTCTTGAGCCTGTGGAAGGAGGAGAGATACTTGGCCACCCAGGGGGACCCGCAGATGTCATACAAAACCCATTCAATGGAGGGAAGAAAAAAACATCGACTTCTCAGGAGGTAGTTGGTGAATTGAAGCGATATGGCATAATCCAGTCAGGATCAAAATGGCATCAAGGCATAAACTTGGGAAAACCTTTCCGTAACAGCAGGACATTTCCAGAAGAAAGAAGCTGCAAAGGGGAAAAACCATATACTTGTCTGGAATGTGGAAAGAGCTTCAGATGGAGAGGGCACCTTAAGCTGCATCAGAATATTCACCGAGGGGAAGAACCACACAAGTGCGTGGAGTGCAGAAAAGGCTTCCTTCGGAAAAAGGACCTTCGGGTTCACGAAAGAACCCATACAGGAGAGAAACTGTACGAGTGCCTGGAGTGTGGGAAGGGCTTCAGTCAGAAAGTGCACCTGAGCCAGCACCACACCACTCACACAGGGGAGAAACCTCATCTGTGCCTAGTCTGCGGAAAGAGCTTCGGTGACAAAGGGACCTTCAGGCGGCATGAAGGAACTCACACAGGGGAGAAACCCTATAAATGCCCGGAGTGTGGAATGAGCTTCATCCGAAAAGGGGATCTTGAGCGTCACGAAAGAACGCACAGCGGGGAGAAACCCTATAAGTGCTCAGAATGCGGGAAGAGCTTCGGTGACAAAGGGACCCTCAGGCGGCACGAAGGAACTCACACAGGGGAGAAGCCCTATCGATGTCAGGAGTGCGGAAACAGCTTCCGTGAGAAAAGAACTCTTAGTCGGCACGAAGGAACTCACACCGGAGAGAAACGCTATCAATGCCTGACGTGCGGAAAGTGCTTCAGTCGGGAATGGACCCTGAGGCAGCATCACACAACTCACACGGGAGAAAAACCATTCCAATGCATGCTGTGTGGAAAGAGCTTCAGCTGGAAAGGGGCCCTGAGGCAGCACCACACCACTCACACGGGAGAAAAACCATATCAATGCATGGAGTGTGGAAAGTGCTTCACTTGGAAAGGGGCTCTTAGGCAGCATCACATAACTCATACAGGGGAGAAACCCTATAAATGCATGAGGTGTGGAAAGAGCTTCAGTGAAAAAGGGACCCTCAGGCGGCACGAAGGAACTCACACTGGGGAGAGACCCTATAAATGTGTGGAATGTGGAAAGACATTCAGTCAGAAAGGGACCCTTAGGCAGCATCATTCAACTCATACAGGAGAGAAACCCTGTCGATGCCCGATGTGTGGGAAGAGCTTCTCTGGAAACGGGAACCTTCGGCAGCACGAACGTATCCACACGGGGGAGAAACCCTACAAATGCATGAGGTGTGGCACGAGCTTCAGCCGCAAAGGGGACCTCGAGCGGCACGAAAGAACTCACACGGGAGAGAAACCCTATCAATGCATGGAATGTGGCAAGAGTTTCCGACAGAAAGGGAGTCTTAAGCAGCATGAACGTATTCACACGGGAGTGAAAATGTACTGCTGCATGGAGTGTGGAAAGAGATTCTGTCAGAACCAGAGCCTTAGGCGACATCAGAGGATTCATACAGGAAAAACTGTATAAATGCATGAAATATGGAAAGAACCTCAAGCAGAAATAGACTCTCTCGCACCATCAAAATATGCACACCATGCACATGCATGGAGTGTGGAAAAAGCTTCTGACCAAAAAGGGATATTAGGCACCATCGAGATATTCATGCAGGGGTGAAATCATTTAAATGCATGGAGTTTGACAACCGCTTCTCTCAGATAAGAGGACTTCATGCTGCATCAAATAACTCACACAGGGAGAAGGCATATAAATGTATGAGGACTTCAATGAAAAATTAGCATTAAAGTATTAAAAGTGATTATTTTCCTTTTCTTTGGCTCTCTCTGTTTCCCTTTTATGTTTAACTAACTTCACCAACTCAGCCAATAAGATTGATATTAGCCTAGATATTTCTCTCTTTGTTTTGGTATACATATACAGTGGACCCTCGTATAACAAACAGTTTGTATAACATAAAATCTGTACAACATAAAAAAATCTGGAGATAGGGGAAATTTGTTTAACAGAATTGCTATGGGCAAATCCGTACAACATAAAAATGGTCGCAATTAGGGATTACTCTGTTTTCAATGCATTCCTATGGGAAATTTGTATAAAGGAAAATTTGCTTTATAGAATTTCATTTGGAACAAATTAATTACTTTGTACAAGGTACCATTGTATTCATCTTGGAAGCATTTGATTGTAAAATATTCGTCCAACTGCTTATAAACTTCAGCGTTCTGTTTTTGTGGGAAATTATTGCCAACAAAGTATTAATATTGTTATTTGCAACCTTTTATTCAGATTGTCTTAACAAAGTATTTTGGTTTGAAAGTGAATTCCTTTAAGCCATGTCCCAAAAATGTTCTTCTTTGTAAAAAGACTTAATTTTCATTTATCTTCCGTTGCCTTCATCAAATGGAATTAAGATATAGTTTTTTCAACTTTCAGTACATCTTGGAAACAAAACTTCTCTATTTGGGGGGGGGATCACACAGACAGGAACCCTAGAAATGCTCAAATCTTATTCCCTGCTAAATGTCTGTGAAGATTCTCAGTCATCCAGGTGAGGTTATCTGGAAGTTGAGTCATGGCAACTGAACTTCTTTTCTTTTGAGATTGAAAGGTTTCACCACTCCTCCAAGTAGCTTTGGCAGTCTGAGGAAAGTTGGTGCAAGGCTTCCAATTTATGGTTGGTATGCTTAGTGTGTCGCATAGTGGAAGAACTGGATAGATGCATGATGTGTGGAAAGGGCACCTGTAGCTGCTGTGTCCAGCCATGACGGCTCACAGCCAGATTTATTGTCTTCATTCCCATTGACCCTCCCCTTAGAGATAGTGCAGTTGTTGTCTCTATTGTATTATTGGTTTGATTTTGATTTTATCCATGTGTTGGTTTTCTTGTACTTGTATAGTTTTCTATGTAAACTACCCAGAGTTCCCATTGGGAAAATCAGCTGTGGTATAGAAATATAAAAATAAATAAACAAATAAGAGCAGTTGCTGGAAGGTGGCAACAGAATACTGAGGGAGAGGATTGTGTACTACATGGCCTTAACTGCTGAACCTTAGCTAGTCAGTTTGCATTCTAGCCCAGACGTTTCGAACTACAGGAAAAGAACATTAGGAAGAACTTCCAGATGGTTAGAGCTGTTCGGCAGTGGAATATGCTGCCACAAAGGAGCTTGGTGGAGTCTCCTTTTTAAAGCAGAGGCTGGATGGACATCTGTTGGGGTTACTTTGATGGGGGTTCCTGCAGGGCAGGGGGTTGGACTAGGATGGCCCCTGAGGTCTCTTCCAACTCTTATGATTCTAGGAGGGGGGAAGTCCCCACAGCCAACAGTGAAGAACAATTAAGCTTGCAAGGCCTTTATTGTTGGCTAAGTGAAAAGAGGGACGCCATCTTGTTATTGGTGTCAGATCACAAAATGTCTTGGGTTACACTGTTTTCCAAGATGCTGAGGGTGGAAAAGAAGAGGCGATGGGTTACAGAGGGCAGAGAAGGAGGCACAATCGGCGTGAATGACAAGGAAGGAGGGGGCAGGTGGTAAGGTTTTCATCTCAGCTAGTAAAAATGCTACCTTCTTTGGTCCGCTGGCAGGAATCTGAAGTTGCTGGGAGTCTATGAGGTGTAATTTATCAAAGCCTGCATGTCCTTGCCCCCCAAATATCCATTCTCTTCTGTACGGTTTCCCAAGTAGTTGGGGCTACCTATGGAAAGTCTCAGGAAACTTCAATGGGTCCCGAAAACAGCGGCCAGATTGCTGACTAGGGCAGGTTACAGAGATCACATTACACCCCTTCTAAAGCAGCTCCACTGGCTATCAATCACCCACCGGGCACAATTCAAGGTGCTGACCCTGACCTACAAAGCATGAAATGTCCTGGGTCCGAGCTACTTCAAAGATCGAATCTTGCAGTATGAACCATCTCCAAGTGTTAAGGTCATCATGAGAGCCCTTCATCTCCCATCACGCCACCTTCACAGGTGCATCTCAGAAGAACACATGAAAGGGCCTTGGTGGCTGCTCCCGAACTTTGGAATTCCCTCCTACTAGAGGCCAGGACTGCCCCGTCTCTTACGCCTTTCTGGAAACAGGCAAAGACCTTTCTCTTCAGGCAAGCTTTCCCTGAATGATGGACTACCTATTATGTGTCTTTTATATGAATCTACCATTTATTTATTTAGCTTGTATGCTGTCCAGTACCCAAAGGTCTCTGGGTGGCTCACAATCAAAATAAACAATTTGGTCACAATATATGGTCACATAGACTTTGTGTTTATAACCACTTATATAACCTTGTGTGATTGTGTGTACAATTCTGGTCACCATACCTCCAGAATGATATTATGGAAATGGAAAAAGTGCAGAGGAGGGCAACCAGAATGATTAGGGGACTGGAACACCTTCCTTACCATCTGAGGCTGCAACACTTGGGACTCTTTACTCTTGAACGTCACCGCCTAAGAGGTGACCTGATTGAAGTTTATAAAATAATACACGGTATGGACAAAGTAAATAAGGAAAAACTGTGTTCCGTATAGCACAACACTAGAACTAGGGGGCACTCTGTGTAACTTTTGGGTGCTAGATCTCAAAGAAAGTACTTTTTCACCCAGATGATCACTGGTCTATGGAACTCCCTGCCAGAAGAAGTGGTGACAGCTGTCAGCTTTGACAGCTTTAAGAAAGATTAGACAAGTTCACGGAGAACAAGGGTATCAATGCTTATCATTATGGATGCCTAAGGACACCCTTTGGATTGGAGAGATGGGCAGGATATCTCTCAATGCCATTTGCAGGGAATCGTAAACAGGTGAAGACATCTGCTTGAGAATACCCTGAAGCAAATGGTCAGCCGCTGTGTGAGACAGAATGCTGGACTAGATAAGCTGTGGCCTCTTCCAGCGAGGCTGTTCTTGTGTTCTCATTCTGGGCTGTATATTGTCCCTCATTATTGTAAGCCACCTTGGGTCCTATTCCAAGGAGAAAGGTGGGGTAAAAATATTCTAAATAAATAAATAAATAAATAAATAAATAAATAAATAAATAAATAAGAGCCTGACATGGGTGAATGGGTAGACTTTAGGGTGTCCAGGGATTATGCAGAAAGAATGGGAAAGGAACTATAGAAAACCACAATACTGTACTGGGGGTGGGGGTTGTTGACACTGAAAGAGAACATAGAGGGGGAGAGGAGAGAGAGATCAGAGAAAATGGCCATATCCAGAGCATGGGGGGGGAGCCCATTCAAATATTTGAAGAAACAAAACTTGAACCTAATTCATTTCTGCAGCAAGAAGTGAAGCGAGAGCACTTTGAAGGTTCAGTGGAATTGTTGTTGAATAAAGATGTTCTGTTCTGTTTTTGTTTGCATCCAAATTGAAGGGAGGAAGGTGAGGAGTGATGTCTTTGGAAGGACTGGGACAATTAAAACACCTCCCTCCCTTCATTTTGGATGCAGCCTAAGAACCATGCCTCAAGTAAACTGCCTGGCTTTTTTCCCCACCTCGCCATGTTCTCTACATTTAAGAAATAACTCCTGGCAAATCCATCCTTTGCCATGCTAAAACCTATCGGTACTGCTCTGATGAAGGAGGTTTTGCCCCCAAAATATGAGCAATGTTTTTGTTATTTTTATAGTAGCCTAAAGATATCACCTGTTCCACTTTTGCATTTGTCTTTTGTGATGGCTACATGGCTCCTCAACTTGCTTTTAAAGGAATCCGTGGCATCGGATGATAAAACAGCTAACATTATAATGCCATTATACAAAACAATAGCAAGGCCCCACCTGGAATATTGTGTACAATTCTGGTCACCGTATCTCAAGAAAGACATAGTGGAACTGGAAAAGGTGCAGAAGAGAGCGACTAAAATGATTACTGGGCTGGGGCACCTCCCTTATGAGGAAAGGCTAAAACATTTGGGGCTCTTTAGTCTGGAAAAGAGGTGCCTGAGGGAGAATATGATTGAGACGTACAAAATTATGCAGGGCCTGAGTCAAGTGGATAGAGGGAAGCTCTTCTCCCTCTCACAAAATACCAGAACTAGGGGACATCCACTCAAATTGAGGGCTGGGAGAGTAAGAACAGACAAAAGAAAATATTTTTTCACCCAGTGCGTTGTTAGTCTGTGGAACTCCCTGCCACGGGATGTGGTGATGGCATCAGGCCTGGATGCCTTCCAAAGGGGATTGGACAGATTCCTGGGGGAAAAGTCCATCACAGGTTAACAAACCATGATGGAGATGTGTAATCTCCAGGCTTAAAACCCGGGGACTTCAAGGCAGGGGAGTTGTATCAGGAGAGAGATATCTAGTCTTGTGCGCTCCCAGACGCATCTGGTGGGACCCCTGTGAGATACAGGAAGCTGGACTAGATGGGCCTTTGGCCTGATCCAGCATGGCTCTTCTTATGTTATTATGGGAGAAACCCTATATGGGAAAAGAGGTGGGAAGTAACGCCCTTCCCCGTTTAACACCCAGGACTGTTTCTCGGGTTTCCCAGCAACCAGATGTGTTCCTCTGGTTCTTTAAAACCAAATTGTTATTCACATATGGAAGGGGGTGCTGTTCTAACTATAACCTCCACAGGTTCATCTAAGAGTTAAAGGGAACGAATTTGAATGCCTAGAAAAGCCAAGCCTTTTTTTATGCCAGAGGGGAAAAACCGTGCCTTGTGCGCCTCTCCTCCTCTTCCCGGATGAGGATTTCCACCCCCCTCCCCTTGAAGTGGACGGAAAGGCGGGTGTATCTTAAAGGTGTACGAAGGGAAGAAGGCGGAGAGGTAAATGTTTGATTGCAGGAGGAGAAAAGGCTGAAAGTGCAGCTTTTTAAATGTGGGGATTTTGCGTGGGAAGGAGGCAAAATATCCACTTCCAAGTTCTTTCTTGGGAGGTGGAGGGATCCTATTGCATGCAATCCAGTCCCAGCACTGGGCTCTAGTCCTATACAGTATTTTATACTGTATAAGACTAGAGTGTATACAGTCTTATACTGTATAAGACTGTATATTTTATACTGTATAACCATAACCTTTGAACGGCTGAGCTGGGAGATACTCGGTAGACTGCCTCATCTCTGTTGTCTTTCCGGAAAAAGGCAAAGAC
Organism: Phrynocephalus versicolor; assembly: GCA_023846285.1. Taxonomy (NCBI): domain Eukaryota; kingdom Metazoa; phylum Chordata; class Lepidosauria; order Squamata; family Agamidae; genus Phrynocephalus; species Phrynocephalus versicolor. The sequence continues at coordinate 1,447,316 of JAHTLZ010000207.1, read as the reverse complement.
CTTTCTCTTCAGGCAAGCTTTCCCTGTACCTATTATGGGGCTTTTATCCTGAATCTACAGGATCATATAGACTTTGTGTTGATAACTACTTATAATCTTATGTGATCACAACTCTCCTTTTAACAGCTTGCATTTTCCCTGTAGCTTTAATGTAATGTTGTCTTTTAATGTTGTAAGATGTCCCTCGATTCCCTGTTCTCAATACTTAAACAAGTCTTAATTGTACTTGACTGTACATTATCCCACATTACTGTAATCTGCCTTGGGTCCTTTTCCAAGGAGAAAGGCGGGATAAAAATACTCTGTCCTCCGCTTCTTGCCTATCATCTAATTGTTGTGGGGTATTTTCCCCTTTATTTTATTATTATTGCCATTTTATTTACTATTACTATTCTGTGGACTTTTTTGTGTTTTTATGTGAACCACCCAGAGGTCCCTTTTGGGAAATTGGTGCGGTATATAAATATATAGATAAATAGATAAATAAATAAATATAATATAAAATAAATAATACAAAATAGATCATGGAGTCCAGCCCCTGTCAAAAAAAAAAAAAAAGGCACAGTGGGGGAACTGAACGCCCAAACTCTGGTTCCTTAGACAAAGACCAAAACCACTGGGCTATCCCGCAAATCTGTAATAAACCTTGAACTGCAGAATTGGAAGGGACCCTATGGGTGCTCAAGTAGGAAGGAGGAGAGGGCAGCCCAGTTTGAGTCCTGATCTCCTTATCAGTCCCGTCCACATGCAATTTCCCTTGGGAGGAGAGTCAGAAACAGAACTAAGTGGAGTGGGACCCTCCTCCCCAAAAGGGATGTTTGTGGCATGTTGTGAGGTGTTTTAATAGAAAAGCATTTATTGAGTTAGCTGTCTGAGATGTTTTCGAACATAGCATGCACCATAACAAAATGCATGCCATGAATGCATCAAAATCTCAAAAAAAATATTTTTTAAAATAATTTCTGGATGCTCCTTTGAAATCCCTTTCTTTCAGGATGTTCCTTTTGATCTTCCTTCAGAAAGGAGCCTAAGTATTTTATTGCCTTTAAAATACCTTTGTTAAAGGTAGAGGTCTCTCTCTCTCTCTCTCTCCACTTCTCAGGCAATGGTTGTTTTCCCATGGTTCATTGAGGGACACAATTACTGGGCTTTTGCAGAAACATGAAACTCATTGGCTACTCTTATATGATTCCTAAGTGCTAACATGCATAGTTATCTTAAAGTTACAATGAGAAGAGATCTCCACCTATATTTCACTAAGAGATCTTGTGGATCCAGCCCTGACAGTTCAGAGTTCACTTACAAATTACAATTTATTTGAAGAGGTACTTCTTTCAAATTGATCTTAGGCCCTTTAGGGAAACTAATAATAGTATGAAAGAGAGGGTTAAATGAAGAGTGAAGCTTAGAGTTTAAATGGATAAGACTTTTCTACACCTGATACTCTCTTTTTTCTGTGGAACAAGTCTAAGACAGCTCTTGTCATGAGGCTGGAAGGAAGAAGATGAGGAAAAATCTGAATTTCTGGGTCTCTGAGGAAGGAGAAGTAGATTTACAGTGTTTATTTATTTATTAGATTTATATGCTGCAGCATCTAGTAACAAGGCCACTCTGGGCATTGTACAAATAATTCAACAAACAAACAAGAACAATATACAATGTAAAATGCAGCTAATAAATAAAATGAACATAACTAAATCAACAATAACATCATATAATCACTCAAAAGAACAGAGGAATAACTAAATCAGAAAGGGCGGATTAAAGACCAGCGAATCAAGAAAGAATGAATTAATAGCCAGGGAAAGCCTTTCTATATGGCCATGTCTTGAGATGTTTTTTGAAAATTAACAGCGTAGGGGTCAGACAAATCTCAGCAGGGAGCTGATTCCATAAGCGAGGGGCCGCCTCGTTACTGTGACCTAGAGGTGAAGTGGGCACCTGTGCTGTGGTGGGCACATTTACTATCTGGGGAATGTGGAGTATATCTGTGACAATTCTCAGTCATCTAGGTGAAGTTATCTGGAAGTTGAGTCATGGCAACTGGACTTCATTTCTTGTGAGACTGAAATGTTTTGCTACTCATCCAGGCACCCTCGTCAGTCTGAGGCTGAGACTGACGAAGCTACCTCGATGAGCAGCGAGACATTTCAGCCTCACAAGAGAAGAAGTCCAGTTGTCATGACTCAGCTTACGGGGCAATGCGGAGGTCCCTCAGGGATCGTGTTTGTGTGCGTTTAACCCGTGACAATGACCACGCCCATCAAACTGCTGAGTTGGTTTCTCTCATATTTAGGGACAGTTCCAGGTTGAGGTCTTTTGGAGGCAATAAGTTCATGAGGGAACATTAAAGCTGAAAAGGAAACTGCAGTTATTGTTAGGGTTTTCCCCCATAACCCAAACACTTGATGCAAGTCATCATAACAATTAACCATTGTAACATTCATAATAGTACGAAGGGCTCATCTCGTCTTCCACAAACCCATCAGTCTCTTCCTAAGATCCTGGAGTGACCCCACTTCTCAGCTCACCCCAAGTCTCAGTTTCTGTTGCCCTGGCAGCGCATGAGTAGAGGAGCTTAAAAACAATATCTCTGAAATGGCCTCGTTTATGCACCGGTTTTTCTCTCTCTCCCACCAAAGGTGTGATGGCAACACAGGCAGGCTCTGAAGCATATTCTTCTGGAAGAAGAGAGAGAGCCATGGTGGAAGTGCCTCAGGTAAGGGAAAGATCATTGGGGACAGATGGAAGGGGATTAGAGTTAGGGTTAGGGCATCCAGAGTGCTTAAGTTCTCGCACAACGGCTTAATCCTGCAAATGACCAGAGAAGCCACACTTAAAATCTGATTTCTGTTTTCAAAATTTTATTCTACTGTACCTCTGTTAGGGCATCTTGGACTGTAATACTGTTTTTTTTTTAATTCTGATGATGATTTTGATTTTAATTATGGTCTTTTTTTGTTTAATGTTTGTTATTATGTTTCATTATTTATCTTAAAATCCTGTAAACCGCCCAGAGTGGCTTTTAGGCCAGATGGTGCGGTATATACGTGAAATAAATAAAATAAATCATAAAAATGTCCAGTTCATGACCAGAGCTGTGGGATGTGCATGAGAGGCTCTTTCTGAGTATGGAACTGCAGTGTGTGTTGGTTTGTTTTCTTCCCTTCAGCGGCTGCCGTCCTTTGATGAGGTGGTTGTACGTTTCAGCAAGGGAGAATGGGATCTCCTGGATTCCGCCCAGAGAGCTCTGTACCAGGTCACCATGTTGGAAAATTTGAAGATGGTCACCTCTGTGGGTAAGGACAGCTTTTCCTGGATATGTGTCCCAAAAGGCTACTTTTTCGGGCATGGGTCTTGGATCTGCCTTTCTTTCAGCCCCACCACCTTCACAGGTGGGGACAAAGGTGGGGGGGGCTTCTCTATGCAGAGTTCCCTCTGGGAAGTTGGCGTGGTATATAAATATAAAAATAAATATATAAATATAAATATCACTGCTCCCAGACTCTGGAACTCTCTGCCACTGGAGGCTAGACTGACCCCATTTTTGCTGTCCTACCACAAGCAGGCAAAGACCTTTCTCACTAGGCAGGCTTTTCCTTAGTGATTACCGGTATGAGATGGTTTTTATTAAAAGGATCGGGGATCCTCAAACTATGGCCTGGGGGGGGAGGGCTGGATACAGCCCCCCCCCTTCCAGGGTTCTGAATCTGGCCCCACGACCAATTTCAGACCCCCGGTTTGAGAGCAAGTGTTATGTGTGTTCCTCACCCAGAATGGAAACAGAAAACAATGGAGATTTGCAGAAAGTGAAAGACCTTTATTAACACAACTGCAGTTATGGAGAGAACGGCACTCAAGGCGCGGTCTCTGCCCAAGCACACGTGCCCAAAGTTAATATACCCAATGCTTATTTCCCTCTCTTGCCCTCTAGCCAATCCTGGCTACGCAGAAGGCGTACAATCTGCCTGGTGTAAATAGTACATCTCCTCCAGTCCTCTAATACATTCCCTTATGACAGGCATGTCCAAACTTCAGCCCTCCTGATGTTTTGGACCACAACCGCCAGAATTCTAAGCTTAGCTTGCCAATGACAAAGGACTGTGGGAGTTGTGGTCCAAAACATCTGGAGGGTCGAAGTTTGGACATGCCTGACTTATGATTTTGCTATGCCAAGGAAAAGTCATACAGTACTTGCTAGTGATTTAAACTTCACTTCATTATTTCATGACAATGGTCTGAAAAGCATGGGTGCATCAGTGGTTGGTACATTTCCCAATTAAAAGAAACGGTTACCTACATTACTATATTTATATTTGTTATTACGTTCCTGCTGCTTCATTGCAGTGATATGCTTTGTATGTGACATGGGTGTGCATTCATATGCAATTTATGCTTCTCCATCCTTTGTGATGCTTAACTCCAATGAACCTCAGGTTTCATTAACAAGCCCACAGGACTGTGGGAGTTAAGACAAAATTATTTTTCTTCATTCGAGTCTGGACGTGTCTGGAGTAGTGCCATAAATGTTTTCCACCTCCATCCCTGAGGCATTTGACCTTGGGAGATTGAACATTGGGAGCTCTGAGTTGGAACTACTGTTCCATTCCCTAATGCATTCCTTTCTTATCAGAACCTTCCTGCTCAATGTGATACAATTTAGAAAACTAGTGGGCATCACTCAAACTTTGTCCCCTTTAATTCAAACTGACCACACCATCTGGAACGGTCAGCAGAGACAGATCTGTTCTCCATTATTTTTATGACTCCTTACACTTCATGAAATGAAGGCTTACATGTAAAATGGACACCTTAAGAGTACTGCGACAATGGTCATGGCTACAGGCTGATCTTCAGTTCATAAACACAGCACTGATGAAATGATGACTTGCATAGTGGAACTGGAGAAGGTGCAGAAGAGAGTGACTAAAATGATTACTGGGCTGGGGGGCCTCCCTTATGAGGAAAGGCTAAAACATGTGGGGCTCTTTAGTCTGGAAAAAAGGCGCCTGAGGGGGGATATGATTGAGACGTACAAAATAATGCAGGGCATGAGTCAAGTGGATAGAGGGAAGCTCTTCTCCCTCTCGCAAAATACCAGAACTAGGGGACATACAATCAAACTGAGGGTTGGGAGAGTGAGAACAGACAAAAGAAAAGATTATTTTACCCAGCGTGTTGTTAGTCTGTGGAACTCCCTGCCACAGGATGTGGTGATGGCATTTGGCCTAGATGCATTCAAAAGGGTATTGGACAGATTCCTGGAGGAAAAGTCCATCACAGGTTACAAACCATGATGGAGATGTGTAATCTCCAGTCTTAAAACTGGGGTACTTTAAGGGCCAGATGCAGGGGAGTGGTATCAGGAGACAGATATCTAGTCTCGTGCACTTCCAGATGCATCTGGTGAGGCCACTGTGAGATACTGGAAGCTGGACTAGATGGACCTTTGGTCTGATCCAGCGTGGCTCTTATGTTACTATTACACATTTACTACTTATACAGTCTAGCAATCATTATCAGGCCTATTGCCTGATCATCAGTTCCAAAATACAGTCACATTTGCCTATTCTGCTGTTGTATTCCTATTAATAGGAATGTTTTGCACCACACACTTCGGATAAGAATAATAAAAGCTTCACACAATGTTATAAATTGTGTAAAAATAAAAAAAATAAAAATTCAGATCAACTTGCCTCTGGATAGAAGTGTAGAAATACAACTCTCACATCTGGACTTCAGCATTGATAATGTGCAACCTCATTAGTAGGTTGTTATGATTTGCCAAGGGGTCAAAAATATTTTTCAGAAGAAAATTATTCAAATCAAAAATCTGGTTTGCAAAGTTTCATTATTGTTGAGTGAGGATGATGACCCTGGCAGAGAGCACAATGAATCTCCACAGGCAAATATTATCATGCAAGATAAGGATAACGGTACATCCACTGCCACGCACCACTCCACTTGTGTGTCCTTGATTAGTTTTTGGAAGTACAATTGCCTTACAGTAACAGCTTTGAGACTAAGATAAGGTAATATACCCATCACAACAATTGTACTACTGTTGTTGAGGTTAGTGATTAATTTAAAAAAACAAACAGATTCAAATGAACCAAAGTGATGCCATATTGATTCTTCTGTATGCCTGTATCTGTACCTTAATGTGCTTTGTAAGCTATCTGAAACTGTTTCAACTTCACTGGAATGTCTCTGTACCTTGGCAAGAGAAAAAGAACAGCCTGTGTTATATGTTCAAGGACATCAATGGGGGGGGGGGCAAGGAGAATGGGTTAGGATGCCTCTAGCAAAGAGTTACGGCTTGCCTAAGGAATGTTGTTGATTGGGGAGGGGCATCTCATGCTTTTCTGTACTTAAATGTGTATCCTGCCTCTGTTAGTTGCGACTTTTCCCTTCCGCTCCAGGGGGAAAGGTCGACCCCTTCCTTTATCCAGCTGAATAAATGAATGGTGATTTGGATCTGCTTGTCTCAGAATTTTTGGCTAAGTTATTCTGATACAAGAAAAAGTTTGGGATTAGCCTGGACTCAACACTATTTTCATTGATAATATGTTGAACTACTTCAGGGCTGTCCAACTTTGAACGGGCCGAGGTCTACTTTTTCCGGACGAAAGTGCCTGAGGGCTACTACACTAAAACCTCTACTTATGAATTTTATCTGTTCTGAGCATCTGGGCAGTAGGGAGAGCAGGGGACTGTGCCATGGCCCTTGAACTGCCCTGCTTGGCTGAGACAGTGGGCTGGCAGACCCAGAGCTTTGCTGGGGCAGTGGTGGTCCTTGGGTTGGGGGAGGTAGAGGTGGAGAACTTATCCCCTCACATTTTTTTATTGATGGCTGGCGGGCTACTTTTGAACCCTTCGCGGACTACCGGTAGCCCTTGGTCTACCTGTTGGACAGGCCTGATCTACTTTATTAGTTGTTCATATATGAAACCCTTTTGGGGTATGACATGTATGTCATGGAATCAATTAGCAGGTACAATTGTCACCAATGGCACGGTCATTATCTTGAACTTTACCTATGAAATAATAAATTCTAAATATAGCAATAACCATCAGACATATTAAACTGTACAGGTGGGAAACGGGGAAGATAGAACTCCAATAATGTGCAATAATAGGTCATAGATATTCAACAGGACATGCAGGATTAAAACCAAATAGGAAAGACAATTTAGGAAAATATAGGGCCTTTCCATAGGATTGCAGTAATGGAAATTTACTAGGGGGATACTTTTGCAGGACACAGTTTTGCAGAACACATGACCACTATCTTGCAAAAAGGAAAGGTTGTTTCCCATTTGCTTAGGTTAGGCCTGACCAATAGGTAGCCCGCAAAGGGTTCAAAAGTAGCCCGCCAGCCATTGATTAATGAAAAGTGAGAGGATAAGTTCTCCACCTCTCCTTCCCCCATCCCAAGGACCATTAGCAAAGTTCTGGGTCTGCCAGCCCCACTGTCTCAGCGAGCGGGGCAGTTCAAGAGCCATGGCACATTGAAATCTGTTCTCTCCAGAACAGATTAATTGGTTTTCAATGCATTCTTATGGGAAACCGCTGCTATACTCAAAAGTTTTTACTTATGAGCATGTGCTCGGAACGGATAAAATTATTAAGTAGAGGTTTTAGTGTAGTAGCCCTCAGGCACTTTGGGCCGGATAAAGTAGACCTTGCCTGTTCAAAGTTGCACAGCCCTGACTTAGATTAATTAGCACCTTCTATTTTTTTAAAAACTAAAATCTTAATTGGCTGCACAGCTCTTCTGAGAATACCATCACTTTGAGTTAAAAAAAAGGGGGAGGGGTATAAAACTATGCTGAAGCCCCTTTTTTGTGGGTTGAGTAAGAGTGGTTCCGTGTTTAGGTTAAATTGGATAGTACAGTACAACTATCTAAGATACACTCAACTATACACTCTCACTAGAGTCTGAGCTGAATAAACGTATAGGTAAAACAGCAACTATTTTTTTCCAGACTAACAAAGAGAGTATGGCTCAATAAGAAGCTGACAGAACATACAAAGATACAGGTCTATAAAGCTGGCATACTGAGCACACTTTTGTATTGCAGCGAGTCTTGGACCATCCATGCTCGACAGGAAAGAAAGCTTAATACCTTCCATATGCGCTGTCTTAGGCGAATATTCAACATTACCTGGCACAACAAAGTTCCAAATAGCATAGTCCTGAATCGAGCTGGATTCCCTAGCATGTACACTTTATTGAAACAGCGACGCCTACGCTGGCTTGGACACGTTGTGAGAATGGATGACAGTCGGATCCCAAAAGATCTTCTATATGGAGAACTAATAAAGGGAAAGCGCCCCAGAGGGAGACCACAGCTGCGGTATAAGGATATCTATAAGAGGGACCTGAAGGCCTTGGGAATGGACCTCAACAGTTGGGAAACCCTGACTTTCGATCGCACTGTCTGGAGGCAAGAGATACAGCATGGTCTATATAAATTTGAAGAGGCATTTGTCCAACAGGCAGAGGAAAAGAGGCAGGCACGGAAAGAACAAAACTCAAGGACCAGGCAAGAAACAGACTACATCTGTCCCCAGTGCGGTAGAGACTGCCATTCCCGAATTGGTCTATTTAGTCACACTAGGTGTTGTTTTTAGGATCTCTACTCCAGGCTTGATACCATAGTCTTTTGAGACTGAAGGATGCCAATGATGATCGACAGTACAATAATATCATAGAAATGGCAGCAGGAAAGAGAGCAGCACTGGGCAGGTTTTGGATTCCGCATGAACTGAGTTTAATATTGGGGGTGATAAGGGACCAAAACCTTGCGGACCGGGTGATGCGATGCACCCCAATTCGGAATGTTGCCGCATTCAGAACTGGGGAACAGGCTTTGACTGCATCTGAGTGTCCCAGAACCGTTGCCCAGGGGCAGTCAAAGTTCAAAATTTTGCGGCAGGCTTTCTTCCGCTGCATAGTGATCAGGGGCGAGAATCCTCCCAGACGCCATCGCTCACAGGTTTTTACTTTAGCAAGTTGAAGTTGCTCTGGGAGCTGGCCTCCAGACCCAGAAGCGGCATTCCCCCCCCCCAGGTAAGCCTTTGTTGTGTTAATGAACTGGGACACAGCAATAAAGGTATCCTTGATCGCACTGGGTTTTAAACTTAGAAATCAGCTGAGTGAAAAAAACCGCATGTCACAATGGAGAAAAGTTTCTCAGAGGGAGGACGGAGGTGTAGCCCTGTTGTTGTTGTTGTTCAGTCATTCAGTCGTGTCCGACTCTTCGTGATCCTATGGACCAGAGCTCGCCAGGCCTTCCTATCTTCCACTGCCTCCCAGAGTTTTGTCAAATTCATTTTGGTTACATCGATGACACCGTCCAACCATCTCATTCTCTGTCGGCCTCTTTTCCTTTTGCCTTCGATTTTTCCCAGCATCAGGGACTTTTCCAAGGAGTCCTCTCTCCTCATGAGGTGGCCAAAGTACTGGAGCCTCAGCTTCAAAATCTGTCCTTCCAGTGAACATTCCGGGTTGATTTCTTTCAGAATGGATAGGTTTGATTTCTTTGCAGTCCAGGGGACTCTCAAGACTCTCCTCCAGCACCACAGCTCAAATGCGGCGATCAGCCTTCTTTATAGTCCAGCTCTCACTTCCATACATCACTACTGGAAAAACCATAGCTTTGACTATCCTGACCTTAGTTGGCAAAGTGATGTCTCTGCTCTTTAGGATGCTATCTAGGTTTGCCATTGCTTTCCTCCCAAAAAGCAGGAGTCTTTTTATTTCGTTGCTGCAGTTGCCATCTACAGTGATCAAGGAGCCCAAGAAAATAAACTCTGTCATTGCCTCCATTTCTTCCCCTTCTATTTGCCAGGAGGTGATGGGACCGGAGGCCATGATCTTAGTTTTTTTGATGTTGAGCTTTAGCCCATTTTTTTCACTCTCCTCTTTCACCCTCATTAAGAGGTTCTTTAATTCCTCCTCACTCTCTGCTATTAGCCCTGTAGTACCACATTTAATAATTCCTGTATCCTACCACTTTCCATCATTTCTCTATGCAGAAGCGCAATCAATGACTGCTTATAGCTTACTTATATCACTTAATATCACTTAATAGTTCTGTCACATATTTCCAGGATAAGATTTGCGAAAAGGTGCTTGTGTTTCTTTCATAACAAAGGTTGAGAATTAAAAATATACTTAATTGTTTTTACAAAGCTGATAAGTAGTAACACAAATCCAGCACATGTATATGAAAGCATTGGTTCATTGGGAACACTCAGAAACATGTGTTCCTGAATTTGACCATGTCGCTTGCAGTGAATATCCAGATCAGCAGTGGACGTTCCTTCTGCTTGCCAGAGCTGGTGAAACATGTGCTGTGTCATTGGTATGAAAATAGCAAGGGTGACACAGTCAGAGAAAACTGGTCAGTGTACTTTGTATGTCAGTCCCTTATTGTTGATCCTAGCTCAGTTATCATTCAAACCCACAGTTATTTTTATAAAAACTACTTTGTAGCACCACAACTTTTCAGCAACAGAATTTATCTTTGAACACAATTTGTAATACTACTTAACTGCGAGTACACACAAAAATAAAACAGCCAACATTATAATGCCATTATACAAAACGAGAGTAAGGCCATACCTGGAGTACTGTGTACAATTCAGGTCACCGCATCTCAAAAAAGACATAGTAGAACTGGAAAAGGTGCAGAAGAGAGCGACGAAAATGATTACTGGGGTGGGGGACCTCCCTTATGAGGAAAGGCTAAAACATTTGGGCCTCTTTAGTCTGGAAAAAAGGCGCCTGAGAGGGGATATGATTGAGACGTACAAAATAATGCAGGGCATGAGTAAAGTGGATAGAAGGAAGCTCTTCTCCCTCTCACACAATACGAGAAATAGGGGAGAACTACTCACATTGAGGGCGAGTAAGAACAGAAAAAAGAAAATATTTTTTTCACCCAGCACATTGTTAGTCTGTGGGACTCCCTGCCACAGGATGTGGTGATGGCATCTGGCCTGGATGCCTTCCAAAGGGAATTGGACAGATTCCTGGAGGAAAAATTGATCACAGGTTATAAACCATGAGAGAGAGGTGTAATCGCCAGGCTTAAAACCAGGGTACTTCAAGGGCCAGATGCAGGGGAGTGGTATCAGGAGACAGATATCTAGTCTTGTGCGCTCCCAAACACATCTGGTGAGGCCACTGTGAGATACAGAAAGCTGGACTAGATGGGCCTTTGGCCTGATCCAGCATGGCTCTTATGTTCTTAAACCTGTGTAAGTAGATTACTTTCCTTAAGAGCTCACTACAGACTATTTTTAAAAGGTGAAGATATGAGACATCATGTTTCATTGATGTTTTTAAAGGAACTGGGCCTCCAGCTTTTCTGGAAAAGGATGAGCGAGCAGTTCGCCGGGTTGGACACCATGCAGTGGAAGAGGGGGAACAGGAGGAGGAACAACAACAACAACCTGGTGAATAATATTTCTGAGTAAGGATTACAAAGTTAATGAGCCAATATTATTCCAGGTAAATATAAGTTTTGTTTTTATCTGCTTTTTCAGAAGAAGAACAAGGCCGGGATGTAAACAATTTGTTTATTAGAAGCAGTGATTTGCAATTCGTAATGGCACTTATTCAGGAGCTCGCAGAAAGGAGTAAGTAAATATACATATACAGAGACATGGGATATGTAACTAGCAGACATTACTATGGGCCAGAGTAATGTATATATATATATGTGAACCATGGATTAAGATAAATTAACTGTGCTGATGCTTTCAGATGATGACCCAACAATGATATCAAAATTATGTGTATTCCGCAGCATACCCTCTAAAGCCTTTAATACATTTTAAAGTCCAACAATTACGTTATTACAAAGTTTAATCATCAATCTTACTTACTTGAACCAGCAAATGCATTTCTGACTGTAGTTTCTAGAACAATTCCCCCCCATCACAATTACTTATGGATGGCATTAATAAACTTTTTACTGTCCTGATGACACAGGACTTATGCTGTGTCTGCCCTTCCTTCATTCTTCATAGTACAATTTCCAATAATAACCCTTTTTTTTTCTTACAGTGACAGCATTAGAGGATGAGGTCAAGGAAATGAAGCGGTATCTAGACCTTTCTGAGGAGTTAGATTAAATGTTTAATAAAGTTTTGTATTTTATTTAGTAAAGCAAGAGTGCTGTCTGTTTTTTTCTGGCCGGGGGGGGGGGGAGTGGTACATCATGTTTGTTTTCCAACACCAGTCGCAACACGTGACCGCTCCATCTCCATGTTTTAAGGAAAGTAAAATTATGAGAAAACCTCTATCATGCAAAGGGTATCTAAAACAACAATATATTGAAGTGCCAAACTTGTAATGCTAATTTAGAATGGGTGCACTGTACACTGCTTAAAAATTATAGAGATGGTTTTTTTTCTTCCTAATCTGTTTAACCGGTGTTATTTTTGCAATTTTTTTGCCACTGTCCTATTCCTTGACAATTAAGTTAGGGCTACTTGTTATTGGCTCATTAGCATCAGATTCTGACAAGGAGCATGAGTTTTCGGAAACTTCATGCTGTAGTATTTCCCCTTTTGCTCTTGATGAATGTGGTGGATCACCTTGTCTCGCAACACTTAAAGACCTGGAAATGTTACCTGGGGAATCTCCCTATCCCTGGACAATTGCTAAGAAGAGACTCAGAAGAGCACCCACCATCATGTGAGTCACTCCTAGAACAGTTTAGGCATTCCAGATACACCCATCTCTCTTTTTCCTTGAAGGATAACATGCAGCAGATGGTATTTGTTATTGTGTGTTACGTGACAGAAATGTTGAGGGTAAACCAAGACTTCATTACAGCCAAGGCAGAGGTGGACCTGGGTGGTCAAAAGGCAGATCGGAGGCATGGATTCAGCCTGTGCTAAGTGGGGTCACGCTCCCCCTTGAAATACTGCTCTGTAGCTTGAGTGTGCTCCTGGATTCAACCCACCACCTAGATGCATGTGCCTCAGAAGTGGCCAAGAACGCAATGGAAGAGTTACAACTGGGGTTCCAGCTGGTTTCGGTGGCACTTTAATTACTTCTTGATACTATGCTAGATCTTAGCAAAAAGCCCAAGAAGCCATGTGTTCTATGTAGGGCTCCCTTGGCAGAGCATCCAAAATCCTCACCTGGTTCAAAATCCTACTATACTAATGGCCATGGTGTCCGAAGGTGATACTGTATATTAAAAACCTATAGATGTTGAGCTCAGGTTTGGATCAGCAAGGCGACAGGAGTTGGTAAACGGGAGCCAATTGGGGGGGGGGGCGGGGCGGGGAGAGCAGGGCTGGACTACAAGTTCCAGAATTCCTCAAAAAGAGCCTTGCTGCATTCTTGGGGTCAAGATCGGAGC
>JAHTLZ010000207.1:1408994-1433915 GCA_023846285.1 Phrynocephalus versicolor | reverse complement strand
GTGAATTTTAGATATACTGAGAAAGATCTGCCCAGAAAGAAGCCCGAATGCAAAGGCGTATTTAATACATTTTAAAAATCCTTTTTGCATTCGTTTTTTCCCCCCGGAGCGTAACTTTGTGGCTGCAACCTCCCGCATCGTGGTATTACCTAAGAACTCAATTTCAGGTGGGTTGATATTTAAAATTTTGCGGGTGTGGTTTGTTGTCTATTACAAAAACTTTTATTTTTATCTCTTATTTCCAAGTGCACTGAGCCCAATATTTATTTTTTTTGGGGGGGGGGTGGATATTTGAATTTACTGGGAATGATCCGATCAGAAAGTAACCCGAATGCAAAGGGTGCATGTAATACAATTTAAAAAAAACTCATTTGCATTCGGGTTTTTTTCCCCCTGAGCATAACTTTATGGCTGCAACCTCCGGCATCGTGATATTTTCCCCCAAAAATCAGTGGCGTTTTTTTTGGGGGGGTGGAGTTCCGGGAGAAGGGAAGGGCTGGGAGGGAGGCCTCCTTTTCTTGGCAGGTCCGGGTCTGGCACGTGCCCGGATCCTGTAATGCCCGGAGGCAGAGGGATGCTCCCTCCCACCCAGCGCTCTGTCTTCGGTGCCCGCGGTCTCGCCATCCGCGGGTTCTATCCTCAAGCGCTGGGGCAAAAGAAGAGCCCCCGTCGTGCAAGAAGAAAGGCGGAGTAGAAAACGGAACGCTTAGCATTTATCCCACTCTGTGGTGGGGATTCTCCTTAAATGTATATTAATAACACAGAGCTAGACATGTTGAACTCAGGTTTCTACATTGTCAGGTGAAGGAGACGATAAAGGGAAGCACAATGAGGGGAGAGGAGGGCCGGGCTATAATTTCCAGAGTCCTTCAAACAGCCTTGCTGGATTCTGGGGGTTTTGGTCCAAAAGGGCACAAAACTGAAGACTTCTCCCAAGAGGAGTTACAGGGCATCGGTGGGCGCAGAGGGTCACTTTGGAGGTGGCCTGTAACTCATAGACAGGGAAAGCTTTTCACCTCTTTCTTTGCAATCATCCTACACATGCTGCTGACACCCCCTTCTCTCCACAGGGTTTTTGAGCAGCTCCAGTTACACCCTGGGATCTCCCCACAGTCACTCCTCCTCCACTCATCTTTGAATGTTCCTTGAAATACTGCATTTTGAGGCACTTGACGAAATAAAAACATTTCTCTTGATTTGTAATGTCTTTATTTATTTGGGGGAACAGAGTAGGTTTTCACATTGCCCAGCCAAACAAGCAAGTCCTAGGTTACAAATTGAACTCTGCAATGCAAGAACAAGATGCATTTCTTCTTAGGAGGTCCTGCTGTTGTCAGAAGAAAAAGAAGAAAGGTTTCACCTTTTTTTTGCATGTAGCTCCGTATGTTTGGTTCTGTTCTCTACTCTTCACTAGGCCTCAAAGCACTGGAGGGGAATACAGTACAGTAGGACCCACTTATCCACTGATTTATTATCCACTGATTCAGTTATCCACAGAGGGCAGAGGAAAAAAATTAAGCAAGCTATTGTCACAAACAGCATCTGTAAAGCAAGCTACTGTCACAAACAGCAGTCATAAAGCAAGCTACTGTCTCAAAACAGCAATCATAAAGCAAGCTACTACTGTATCAGGAAACAGCAGTTTGGGGGTGGGTGGGCAGGCATTCTCTCTTATCCATGGTTTTCATTATCCACGGGAAGGCCTGGAACCAATCCCCAGCGGATAACGGGGTCCTGTACTGAGCAACAAAAAGAACCTGAAAGTATATTTGTAATTTTAAAAGGTGAGAGTTTACATTTATCTGATTCCAGAAAATTGAATCATTTAGCTACATTAGTTTATAACCTTTGTGTAAATAATAAGTTAATTACCACTACAGTACTTTAAAAATTATTGCAAGTTTTTGTGGGCAATACCCACTTCTTCAAAGTACTGTGGACCAATGGCAAAATATGTGGTTTTGCCAAGAGATTCTTGGATGATAAGTTCTTGGCAAGATGGATTTCACCAGGCTTCTTAGATAAGTCAGGAAGCAGCAGGGCTGTGGTTAAAGCTGTCTCTGAAGTCTCGGATTGGGTTTCAGCCCCCAGCCAAGGAACACAGGTCATGCCCATCCACCTGAAACCTCCTCTCCATTTGGCCCTTGGAGACATAAAAGTCTCTGGCCAGTGCGGGGGGGCAGGGCAGTGGTGACTAAGGGTTGATGCAGAAAACCCCTGCCTGTCAATTGGGGAATGGGGCAAAATTTAGTAAACCCATTAAGGTGTAGCCAATTGGGACCAGATCCAAGCTTAAACAGATTCAGCTGAATTAGCAGTCAAGAGCCATTAGCATGACAAAAGTCCTCCTCCATGTGTGTTGAGACCTGCTGAGCCCACCTGAACTGCATCACAAGTGGAGACCAACCGCATTTTTCCATGTATAAGACTATTTTAAAACTAAAACTGTTTAGACTAAAATTTTAGGGTCTTATACACTGAAGTGAGCCAATAAGAGAACCACACAATAGAGAAACTGTTGTTTTGGGCTGGAATTTTTTTTGGGGGGGGGAGTCTTATACATGGGAGCAACTTATAGACGGAAAATACAGTATTTGAAACCTAGGCAAGTAATGCAACATGTCATCCAGCACAGGCCTGGTAGCCACATAACATCTATGCTCCCATCTTAAGCCCAACGCTTTTTGTTGCTGCAGTTTAAACAAATGACATTGCTGGGATATTTCTTCAACGACTCTGTAAACCAGCTCCCTCAAAATAAAGGCTGCAATTTCAGGGTTGGGTTGAACTCGCAGCAGCTTCTAGCCCAAAGTTCACAGCAGGTGTCCAAAGGCCTGAGCCTCCTCCAAGAGAGGGTTCAGCACTTGAGAAAGGGCATGTCAAGTGCGGCCTAAAATCCGCAACAGATTCCTGCCACACCCACACCCCAAAGTGTTTCAACTCCCAGGGCATTGTCCGTGCTGGCTAAGATTTCTGGAAGTCCTATGCACTGCAAAGGCTGGGTTATCCCTTTGGATCAGGGGTCCTCAACCTAAGGCCCCGGGGCCAGATGCCGCCCCCAAAGGTCCTGAATCCGGCCCCTGGGACCAATTCCAACCCCCCACCTACCCCCTGCTTTGCAAGCAAGCCACCCTCTGCAGCTGCTTCCATTGCTGAGGCAGTTCAAAGCAGTGGGCTATGTCGCTTCTCCCACTCCCCCCAACTACCACCCAGATGATCAGCATACTGGCTAGTGGGGCATTCAAAGTGGGAGGGCTACAGCAAGGTCCACCAGTCCCCCCACCCACCGCCCAGATGGTCGGGGCGCCAATTTAAAACAGGAGGGCTGCGGCAAAGTCTCCCACTCCCACCATGGCCCTGAGGCTGCACCCCTGCCCCTCCTCCCCCCTGCCCCCCTGCCTTCCTTGTGTGGCTGCCACCTGTGTTATTGTAGTGTTGAGGAATGAAGGGGGCAGGCGGAGGCAGCGCCAGCCAGCCTTCTCAGCCAGAGCAGCCATGGCAGTGGAGCGAGGGAGGGGAGGAGGGAGCACAGCCATGGCCAGAGGCTGAAGCTGCCGCCACCATCACCGGGTTAGAGCCCAGCGAAGAGGAGGTGGTGGAGAAAGAAGAGACGGGAAGAGAAGGCACCGCAGCCTGGCTGGACTTGGCCAGTGAGCGGGCTGCAGGTGGCTTTGGGCATGCCTTCCTGCCTCCCCTCCCTCCTTCCCAGCCCTTGCTCCCTCCCCTCCCTCCCCTCCCTCCCTCCCTTGCAGTGCATCAAGTCAGGTCAAGCCAAGAGAGGAGGCAGCTTTCCCTCCAGGGACAGGAGGACATGATGGCCAGGGGACACGGCTGGAGCTGCATGCAGTGGCATCAGCCTTGCTGCAGCTGCTGCTGCTCATCCTGAGTGGCCACCCAGAAGGTGATGAGGGGCCTGAGTTTGCCGGGGCTGCCACCTCCTTCCCGATGCAGTGAAGGAAGGAAGGATGGAAGGAAGGAAGGAGAGCTGCCACTGGAGGAGGAGGTGGAGGCGCAGCAGAGGGATCCCAGCAGGAACAGCCAAGCTGCTCATTGATGGGCACTTAAGGCCCAAACAGTCTCCGATAGGATGTGTGAGGTGCTTTTCACCTCTTCCACAAACAGAAAACCCCGTTTTGACACTCCCTCATCCACAAGAGCAGGGTTGTTCAGCCACAGATGTGTCTGTGTGTGTTTCTGCAGGAGGTGGGCGCACTGGTGACCTCTAGCAGCAGCTGGCGAATCTGCACTGCTGCTGCAGAGCATGATGGGAAGGAGGAAGAGGGAGGTGCATGCAAATCGCACGCCTATGGCCATCCAGCAGCACCGGCACAGAGGAGAAACCAAACAAGCTGAGAGAATCCTCTGTTCTACAGCTCCCAAGCAATCACTTTGGAAACAGCTTCACTCCATTTGATACAGAGAAGTACTTGTGGAGTCTACTGGGGGGCTTTTCTTGGGGTGCCGAGGCCGGTGGGGTGCTGTGCGCGCCGGCACTTGCGTTTGCACACGGCTCCCTGGAAGGCCACCAGGGAAGTTGAAGAGGCATGTTTTTTGAGCCTTTCTGGTATCGCTTCTCGGCCTTTTGGCTAAGATCAAGTGTAGTATCTGTTCTTATCAGTTTAATATCTGATACGTCCTCTATTTGAGGACTATATATTAAATGGATTTTTGGAACTGGGAGATGGAATAGGGGCTTGCTCCATCCACTCCACGCATCGACCTGGTATTGCAGTACCTCCAGAAACGGTGCACCCTCCCCTCTGGGGGGAATATTTCTGGTACAAAAAACAGATTGGAAAAATACAACCAGGAGTTTGGGCAGAGGAAAACCCCCTCCATGGCACATGGCTCAGCCCTTCTCCCTGGGATTAAAGAAAACCATCCATTGGTGGAGCAAGCAAGCCTCTGTTCCATCTCCCTGTTCCTAAAACCCATTTCCTATCCAGTCTACAATTACAGGACTTAAGTCCAAGCCGCCACCGCCACTCCCAAATGTTGCTGCCTGCTGTTCCTGATCTGCTCCATTCAAAGCAGAGAAGGCTCTCCATTACCTTGTTTTACCTGCCTCTTGTATTACCCAGCAGTTGCCTTGATCGTATATGGAGGGAACCTTATGCCTTAATCCGCATGGCTTAAAAGGACTGCCCCGCTCCCCAAGCCACTGCCCCCTGCAGAGAACGCCCACGGAGGGCCTCTACCAGGGGTACCTTCGGCACTCCAGACGTTTTGGACCACAACTCCCAGAATTCCAAGCCTAGGTTGCCAGTGCCAAAGGGCTGTGGGAGTTGTGGTCCTAAACATCTGGAGGGCCGAAGGTGTGCCAGAGGAGCCCCACCACCAACATTATCACGCCAACCTGAAGAACTCACGTCTGGAGAAAGCCACCGGCCGAAGAATGAGACCAGGCCTGACCTGCTCTCTGGATTTTTTGGACATTCTCTTCTGAGTCCAGTATTAAACCTCCTAATGCACTGGTGATGAACCTTTAATACTCCAGATGTTTTGGACCACAACTCCCAGAATTCCGAGCCTAGACTGCCACTGCCAAAGGACTGTGGGAGTTGTGGTTCAAAACATCTGGAGTGCCGAATGTTCACCACCACTGCCCTAGTGTGTCACAGCCCTGAAGCCCGTTGGGATACTCCAATTGCCAGCAGCATTTTTAAAAAATAAAACCAGAATAGTGGGTCCTGTTGATGCACTCATTTTTCTCTTACCTCGTAGTATGCTGAAATATTATCGAATAAAAGTTACTCTGCTCTTTCCAGTTCAAGATCTGAATCATCCTCCATTTGAGGAATATATTCAATATATTCTTATACAGTACTACTCCCCCCACCTTCCACAACTACCCCACTCAGTTCTTTGCTATAATTTCAAGTTGAAGTACTGTATAACCCAGAAAATATCATTCAGTTTTTGTATTTTTTGTAATTTTTTTGTAATATTGTATTGTTATATATTGTAATAGGCTGTTTTATCTTGTAAATTGCCCAGAGTGGCTTCCCATCAGATGGGCGGAATATATAGAATAAATAAATAAATATCCCTCAACAGCAATCCATTGTATGCCTGCGTGGAGCCGGGGGTTGGAAGTGATGGCCTTATAAGCCCTTTCCAACTTCACTCTTCTGTGATCAAGAGAAATCAAGGTGTATGTGTGTCGGGGGAGGAAACAAAACTAAAATAAGATAAGATGGAGGATAAAGTGGAAAGGAGAGCAGAGGGCGGAAGGAGAAAGATACAAAGAAAGGCAATTTGACCCAGGAAAACGCATCTGGCAGATATCCTATGAACCGAAGGGTCACTGGGGTGGGGGATTCCAGGGGGAAATGGGCCTATAATAGGGAAGGATCACAGGTTACAAGTAAACAACCAAGGAGATATTGAATTACACACAAAGCCACTAGCAGAATATTTAATGGCAGGAGACTGAGCACAAAAGAGGGAGATCACAGGCTACCTGTGAGAAAACATTTGTTACCCAAAACACAAGATCCGGAAGGAGGGGAGGAGACCCAAGAGTTTTGCCAGCAGGAGAGATAGCATCGCCCAGAAGCCCTTAGCTGTAAAAGGAGGGAGTGCTCACGCTTTTTTTCCCCTTGCCAATTTAGGATTACCCACCGGGAGACTGGCAACACCTCTTTTACAGCTTGAAAGTCATTCTGTTACTTAGGAAGATAAAGTATGACGATGCACAAGCTGAGTTGTCATAAAATTATCACAACTTGCATATTAAAACATAGTTTATCCAAACAATTATTACAAACAGAATTTACTTTTAAAGTAATATTTATTTGTATATGTAAGTAACAAATGAGCTGCATAGCTGCCCTGAGCACATCCAAACTTGCCTGATCTCAGAAGCTAAGCAGGGTCGGCCCTGGCTAGTACTTCGATGGGCGACCCGTAGGCGCCTGGAGTAGGAACTGGCAAGCCACCCCAGTTATTCCTGCCAAGAAAACTCCATGGACATGGGGTCACGGAGTCGGTGGACTGTACAACAACAAGAAGCAACAAAAGGAGTAACAATCTCCTAAACTGTTTACTAGTTTATGTAGAACAAAACAACTCCTCTACAAAAAAATGTTTAAAAATCCAGAATGAACAATTATTCATATTTCCTCTTGACAGTATTAAATAAAAATACATGGACTCTCGTATAAAAAGTGGTTTGTTTAACAGAAAATCAGCTTAAAGGAAAAAATGTCCAGAGAGGGGGAAATCACTTCAGAATCACCTATGGGGTGAATCTGTACAACATAAAAATGGTCATGACTAGGGATTACTCTGTTTTCGACACAAATTTCCTATGGGAAATTTGTACAAAGGAAAATTTGCTTAACAAAATTTCATTTGGAGCTAATTAATTTCTTTATACAAGGTAACACTGTAAAATAAAAACCTCATTCTCATAAAAAGAATTGAAAACAGGGAAATGTATAAAAGGGAGTGGGACTAAGTTTCAATGATATTTTTTAAAATGATTTGGAAAATAGTTGAACAACCTGTCTTAAAATATTTTATTCATCTTTTTAAAGTAGAACACTCCATAAGCATTTTTTTTCAATTTTTCAGAAAACTAAAACAAGAAAGGTTTCAGGGGAAAAAATGGAAAAACCCATTTCCCCCCATTATTCCCATTTCCCCCTCCCTGGGCCTTCTCCAGCCTTTAGCAGGAATATCTCACCAAGAATAACATACAAAATAAAAAAGTGGCAATATCTTTGCAAGTCATTAAAAAAATCACGATGCAATAAATAAGCTTTTGTGATTTAAACACCACATGCTCAGTTCTGTGAATCACTTTAAGCTGAAGAACTTTAAGATCATCACACAATGAACCAAAGCTTGTTTGGTGTTGGATGATTTTTTTTAGTGGTCCATCGCCTATTTTTACATTTGTCTTTTAGCTGTGAAAACCGTAAGACCATTGACTGTATCTCATTCAGAAGTGTCCGGATCGATGGTTTTCAACCAAGAATAGTAGGGATATCTCTGGTGAGACACAGATATGGAGAGGAAGCAGACAAACATTTTAGTTTGTGATATTACTTTGGGATTTTTTGTCTCGACCATTCTGTTTCTTTCATCCCCTGTTTGGCTCTGAACACACCCAGCCTAAACAAGAGTTCAGCTCAAAAGCTTGCCTGCTTCTGGTATTGCCGGGGGTCTAATCCAGACCCTTTATTCTGAGATGGAGCACAGGCTTTTTTCATAAGCAACTGTCCCAAAATGATTACCCTTGTTGGTTGAAAGCAGGGGATGCTTCTGCTCAGATACCAAGATTGCTTATTTATTTATTTATTTATTTGATTTAATTTCTAAACTGCCCATCTGGCAGGGAGGCCAAGCATCAGCCAAGGTTGAAAGATAAAACCTTGCAGTCCATTTTCCCTTGGCTGCTTCACGCCCTGCGCTACCCAGACCTCACAGGAAACCTAAAAATCCCATAGAAAGGAAGACTGGTTTTGGCAACGCTGGAGGCATTCAAGAGAAATTTAGACAACCACCTGGCAGATAGATAGCCTTTGATTTGGGTTCCTGCATTGAACGTGGGGGGGGGTTGTCTTATTGAAGGGATCATGCACACAAAATATGATATGATAAAATATCAGCCAAATGAACAAGCCTAGACTGCACACAGCCACACGAAATTGGGGCTTGAATAAAAATTTTATTTCCGCCTAAAGAGCCTGCCAGGGGAGTTACAGCCTGAACTCTGCTACCCTTGTGAAGTGAGGACTCCTACACCCAGCACAGGGAGGGCCGATTCTCCATTTCTCACCTCTCTGATAGTATCAGTTGACCCAATAGAAGAAGGCTGTGGGCCCCTCTGGGCGATCAATCACTCTTCCCAAAACAAAGAGGAAACTGAGAAGACATATTTGTTTGGGGTCTGGACAGTGTTTCCCCCTTTGCAACCTCCTTTGTCTCCTCTCCCCTTCCCCTGGTGGGGCCTTGTGTTTTACAAACAATGTGCCTTGCAGGTCCTTCTACATAACCAAAGGTCTCCCTCCTGGTAGCCTGTGATCTCCCTCTTTGTGTCAGCCCAGCCCCTACCAATTCCTGGGTCAAGGGAAGGTTTACCTTTCTTTGAATGGCAGAAATTCAAACCTTGTCCCCCCAATGTAAGCAGGACAGCCATCCACCTTTGTTTGAAAGGTCAGGCTGGCCAGAGGAGGGAACTTTTTAATTTGCGCAGATTACATGGTCCTTTCTCCTGATCTCTCTTTCTTTCTCAGCCAGATTTACTGAGTCTTTTTCACAATGGGGGAATTCAGGGATAGCCCAAACTAATCCCCACCCCAAAACTCAATGGTTCTCTGATTACCCAGATCTAGCTAGACAGCTATGATGACACCCCAGCTAGAAAACATGGAATTCTCTGCATTCCCATCAGCCTTAGCTAGTCTGATCTGTGGTGAGGCAGGAGTTATTCTTCATCCCCATCTGGAGGGCTGCCTGGGCCACGCTCTCCTTGATCTCAGGGTCTTTTCTTGGCTGGGTCGATCCTTGGACACCACCACCCCATTCATGCAAAAGCCCATACACCACCTCTGAAATACAGGCCCTCCCTTGGAAATAAACTAAGGTTCTAGTCCTCATGGTCTGAGAAAAGACCTGCTTTAAAGAAGAACGCAAGTTGCTATGGATGAATTGTGTGACAAAGAGCATTCCAATACAAGGAGTGTATGAACTTTATTTATTTTAATATTTCTATACCAACAGTGCTGAGGCCTGGCTTATTCACTGGCAGATTTCTAGGTGGAGAATAAAGCCAATTCAGACGCGCGGTTTGTGCTTGTTCATTTTGTTGTCTTTTTTATTATTTCTTATTTTTGCACACATGGTTCCTTCACCACTTAACTCAGCACTGTCCACACTTAGCAGTCGTGGTTTTACCCAACTGCCACCAGGGGAAAATGATAAAGATTCTTTATAGCACAAAAGGTTTAATCCAGGCATGTCCAAACTCCAGCCCTCCAGATGTTTTGGATCGCAACTCCCACAGTCCTTTGTCATTGGCATTCTAAGCTTAGAATTCTGGAAGTTGTGGTCCAAATCATCAGGAGGGCTGAAGTTTGGACATGTCTGGTTTAATCTCACACAGACACACCCCCCTGTATGACAAGCCAACGATGCTGATGGTGGAGTAGAGCCCCTTTGTAATTACCAGCGCCCGGGGATTTAAAAAACAGCACAAAAGGGGGAAACAAAAATCCCCCTGCGTACAAAGGCTTTATAGAGACCTCCTTTTAGAAATAAGTTTGAGGGTTTGTGTAATGGATGGTAGGCTCTTATTTAAAAAAAACCACCCAATGTCTAGATGACACTTTAGATCTTCCCACATATTCACTGGGGTGAAAAAGGAACTTCCAACTATCAAAGGACAACCAAAATCAGCCCCAGATGTCCGACTAAGCCTTTGGTGGTGACAAACTGTGGCTTTTATTAGCCTGAAGTAGGAATGGAGACAAGTCCAGTATAAGTATTACAGAGGAAGGGCAGAGGGATCCGATAGCCCAAAATCCACAGGGTGCAAAGGTCAGTTCCAGCCTCTGCCTGGGCTACAACCCAGTCCCCTCCCAGACATGAAGCAGGAGCCCCGAGGCACGCAGAGCGCCCACAGCCTCCCAACGTGCACAACAACAACAACAACAACAACAACAACAACAACAACAAGGGGGGAAAATAGAAAGCACTCCATGCCAGCTGCGAGAATCTTCCGTTTGTTTGTCCCCTGCCTCTCAAAACACACTGGTGTGGAAAAGCACCTTGAGGCCGGAATGAGACCATTCATAAGGGTCTAAGAAAGGGATCCTCCCAGTTTATCCAGTCCAGTCTGGGTAAAATGGGATTAATGGGAGAGCTCAGGGGTTGGGGGGCGGAAAAGGAAATCACCATGTCTAACAGCAGTGTCTCTCTCCCCCTAAATTCAAATTCAAACCCCAGGAGAATGAGGGAAGATGAGTCTATCGCTCTCCTTCCTGGTTCATGAGATTCTGGTTGTCAACTATTGGAAACACGATGCTGGTCCAGACACCACCCATAAAAGGAGGAGGTCACACTCAAAACACATAGACGGGGGGGGGGGGGGAGATCAAGCCACATTGCACTAAACGTAGAGCCTCCACAGCTTGGGGGCTGTCTACCTTCTTTATTTATTTATTTAGAGTATTTTCACCCCTCCTTTCTCCTTGGAAAAGGACCAAAGGCGGCTTACAGTAATGAGGGACAATATACAGTCCAGTACAATTAAGACATAAAATTATAGAATACAATTCAAGTATTGAGAACAGGGACTTGAGGGACATCTCACAGCATTAAAAGACAACATTAAAAAGTGAGCAGTTAGAGTAAAAATGCCATGTAATCATGCAAGGTTGACCATCCAAAAGTTATGGGGAATGGAGACTAACATTGAAAACATAGTGTCAGTGCAATCACAATACGGATATATAAACACAAAGTTATAAGTGATTTTGAAGGACAGCAAAGGCAAAGTGGGGGAGGAGGAGAGGTCAGAGCTGTGCCCATTGGAGGCAACGGGAGGTTGGGGAAGGAAAGGACCGTCCAGTGTCATGATCCAGAGAGAGAGAGAGAGAGAGAGAGAGAGAGTTTTTTTCTTTTACTGATCATGCGCTCTTTGTAGTTCTAATGTTGCCTTTTAATGTTGTAAGATGCCTTTTCTAATTCCCTATCCTTAAGTTTGACTAGTCTTCAATGTCCTGGGCTGTACATTGTCCCTCATTATTGTAAGTCGCCTTGGGTCCTTTTCCAAGGGGAATGGCCGGGTAAAAAAATATTCAAAATAAATACTGTACTGTAATACTGCGCCTTGCACAGTCCCTGCCCGCCTTCAGAAAGGCTTTGAAAACCTTGCTTTTCAGGGAGGCATATGGCAACTTAATTTCATTTTATTTCATTTATTTAGTTTAATTTCATTTATTTAGTTTAATTTTTTTCCCCTACCGTCCTTTTGACCCATCTTGTTTTACTGTATTGTACTGGTTTTTTTTTTAATCTTGTAAACCGCCCAGAGTTCCATATTGGAAGATGGGCGGTATAAAAATGAAACAAACAAACAAACAAACAAATAAATAAATAAATTCTTGCGACGTCTGGAAAGGGGGCTTAAAAGAGCGAGAGGGGTCAACACCACCCGAGGGAGGCTTTGGGAGGGAGAGAAGGAGGTCCCTACAGGGAAGGCAACGGGGTTAGGGGGTCCCATCCAACATGGGGAGGCACTATAGGGGCGGGAAAGGAAGAATGGGGGGGGACAGGACACAAGGGGTTCATAGTGGTGAATGGGGAAACTGAGGCAAGGGAAAAGGTGGGGCTAAGAGAAGGAGGGGCTCCCCACAAATTAAAGCCTAATTCAGAAGAAATGGGGAGTCTCTGTTGGGAAAAGGGCACCATAATATGATAATAACCCACCTGCCGCCGCCGCCGCCGCCGCCGCCGTGTGCTCCCCTTCTCCCGGGGAAGCCTCGCTCTCGCCTCCCGGACGAAGATACTGATGCTGATGCTCCCGAGACCGTCTTGCCTCTTCCTCGGATACCCTCCCCCCCCCGGGGCCACGGCTATTGGCTCTGCGCCTCTCGGGCCGCCCCTCCTCATTGGCCCGCCTTGGGCTAGCTCCGCCCCCAACCTTCCCCGCGGAGGTTCGAATCGTCGGGCGGGAAGCTGAATGAGGGTTCCATTTCCAGTTGGGAGGGGGGAAGGAGGGGGAGGGAAAGGGGCGGAGCTTCGCTGGGACGCCTTTGGTTCTTCTCTTGGGAGGAAATAGCAAAAGGGACGCGAAGGAGGCCAGGGAGCCGGGCTCCTTGTCCTGCAGGGAAATAAAAGCTCCTTTATGACTTCACAGATAACAGCCCAGAGGCATCAAGATCCATACAAAATAATAGATCTATTCCCCCCTTCCTCCCCCCCCAGCTAGCATTAAAAAAACTGGTGTTAGTCACAAAGGCTGTGCTGTCGCGTGATCAGAGACCACCTTTCCTCAATGACCAAGGGGCAATGATGAAGGATGATGACAACGGTTGTCCAAAACAACACTGAAGAGGTTTCTCTTCTAAAATCCGCCAGGAGGGTTTTGTGGTGAGGTATCAGGGAAGCCAATGGGACATGGGGTACAACCAGGCACTAAAATGTCTGTTTACAAGTCCCAAGAACTCAAGTCAAGATGCATAAGATGGTTTATAGGAGGCGCACAAAGGACCATTAATAAATATTTAAAACTGGAAAAGTTAAAAGAAAAGAAAACAAGACAAAAACATGAGGCAACTTAAATCTTATCTATTATATTTTAATGTAAGCTTTCCACTTCTTCTGACATCTAGCAACAGAATGAGATGTTGAGTGATATATACAATGGAACATAAGCTTCATACCAAAGATTTGTTGGGTAGTCTTTAAGGTGCCACATTTTTTTCTCTTTAGTTTAGTTTAGTTTAGTTTAGTTTGGATTTTGCCTGGAATTCTTATGCAACTTCTTCCAAAGTTCTGCGATCCTTGTTTGATAGCAGAAAGTACAAAGCATATGAAAGTCCATTGGCAAAAATCTTGAATGCTGCTGTGGGGTATTGCAAGATAAAAAGGCTCTGTAAAATCCTTCTTGTCATTCCCATAACAACAGCCTCGGTGAAAAGATCTTTCAGTACAATGAACAGAACACTGAAAAAGACAAGAAATAGAATGCTACCGGGAATCTTAATGCATTGTATGATGATAAGCGTTGAAGGACCTGAAATTCCAACTGAGGGCCCACAATAGACTTATAAGTGGAAGAAATCTTGTCTGGTATTTCTTTAAAACACTAACAACCATTTGAAGATTTCCTTTGGTTTTGGGTTTTGGTTTATAAGCTATTACCATTTTCTACATTTAATAATATAGTAATGTTAATAAAAATGAGATAAAGTATTTTTGTGAACTGACAAAGAATATTATTTTCCTCTGCTCAGGGGGACTGTGCTGGGGCAAGCCTGGAGTATATTCTCTTAGAAAAGTTAATCAGTTTTTATTAATGGGCTGATTTCCCTGCTGGACTGGTGAAACCAAAGCAAATTCTTCTGCTTATAGACTTCCCCATAGTGCTTCAAGCACTCTAGCAAACTCAACTTGGACGTATTAAGCCTGTTTTCAAAAACAATGAATATAAATGTTACATTTGGCTACTGGCCTTCGAGTGTATATTGGTTGTATGGACATGTTACAGGGCAGGCTGTCACTTGAGGAAGACTCCCATGGATGCAGGTGCAAAGCCAGAACCTAGATGAGAAAGCGACGGAGGCCCCAACCCCATTGAGAAGATGTTTGATGAACCTGGTTAATAAGTCTCAAGAACAGACACACAAGCAGGTCCCCGATCAAATCCAGTGTGAAAGATCCCTGGATGCAACGTTGAGAAAAACTGAGGCGGCCCGAATTTGAGCAAACCAGGCAATGGAGGAATTTCTAGAAAAGGCAACAAGTGGTGAAAGGTGGAAGGCAGCAGGGAAAGAGGGAGACCAAATGTGAGATGCGTTGACTCCCCAAGAGAAGCCACAGGCTTGCCTCTGCATGTGGAGGGCAGGGCATTCTGGAGACCATTCCTGCTCCATGGAGTCACTCTAAATAAACCATAGTAGGCCATTTGACAGCACAAAACGACCACAGATATCTAGGTAAAAAAACAAAACAGTACTGATGCAAAAAGAGAGAGATCACAACTAGGCAGACACGTTCCAGGCTGCAATACTATAAAGGTTAGAACTTCAAAGAGGATGTCCCAAAGTCGAGGGGGACAGGATGGGGCCCTGTGTCCTTCTTGCAAGTGGCCAGCTGTGCCGGGCCATTCTTTGTCCACCATGGTGGATTCCTCCAGATGTGGATTCTCAACTTCAAGGTGTGTGTGGGGGGGAGGAAATCTCCTCTGGGACTCAGAGGACCATATTTCTTGTGCTTCCCTTCTCTGGCTGCTAACATGGCTTCCATCCAGTTTTCAAAAGGGATGGTGATATGCCTGGTGATGTCAATTTTTCGCAAAGTGCCAAGATAGCAATTTAACCTGAATACAGGTAGCTGTGAAGGGGCGATGTTGGGGGCCCACAGAAAAGGCTCTGAGGGCTACCTTCGGCCCCCATGCCATAGGTTCGCCAACACTGGGCTAGTAGAAGAAGGGAATGGTAAGCCACTTCTGAGTATTGTCTGCCAGGAAAGCCCCGAAAATGAGTTCCCATAAGTCAGAACTGGCTAGACAGTAAACTATTATTATTATACTAATAACTAAATTAACTGATACAGCAGTGAAGGATGGAGACCTGATAATGAGGAGCCGCATAAGAGACCATCTATGGATACTGAAAACAGTTAACCTCCATGGACAATAGGATGCAACCAAAGGTGAAATCAAGTTATTTTCAGAAGTAATAAACGTGAAAGATTTATTTAAATCATAATAGATAAACTAGGAATCAAATCTATGAGAAACCACAATGCACAGGAGAGAGAATATGGAGAAAATACAATACTGTACAGTGAATAAACGACAGTTCCAGTGTAAAACATGCTTGATGAAGGCTTCAGGTGAAATAGGATTTTATATACCAGCAGCTTATTATATGTGAATTTCATCATAGCTAGCCAGTTATATAACACTGCACTTGCCCCTAATCTTCCACCAGCCCTCTAGTTAAAGCTTACTGTACTATTTTTCTAGCTATTTAGCACTTTAGCCTTAAAAAATCATATAAAATACCAAAAAATAATACCAAGAAGTGGGAGGCCTGAAGAGAGAGATGAAAGTAGATGAAAATAGTTCCGAGGTTCAATAAATGGAACTAAAGAACTTCCAGATTGCTCAAGGAGAAATAAATATATATTTTAAAGTAGTAGAGTCTCAACCTCACCAGAAAAAAAAAAAAAAGAAACAAGACAGAGACGAAACCTAGAAAATCTAAGTGCTTTCAGATTTGTCCAAAAACTGATGATCTAATATAGGACAAATTATGGGTTTTGGTCTCCTCTCTAAAAAAGGTCTGATCCAAAAGCGACACAATGTCACCAAAGAACAGGTTAACGAGAGGGGTTCCAACAAACAAACAAATGCTGGAAAAATGCACCCCACAAAAAAGCAAGCAAGAAAAAGCAATCTTGTGTATTTTCTCTTTGTTGTCTAGCGAAAAAGTGATGTACTTCAGAACACATAAGGTTGCTGGTGGCATGTTTATATATAACAGAACTGGAGACATGATCGAATCCATGGAAGAAAAGAATGTTCTGGAACCATCAAGAAAGTCCAGAGGCGGGCTGGCCTACTTAACTGCTTCCTGGGGTGCGCTTTTGACTCATCCTGTTGGTCTCTTTTTTTAAAAAAAAATCATCTTATCCCATTGTGATGCAATGCACAGTTATTCCACTTTAATTAAAGCTGCCCTCAAATGATAATGTGGAAGACAACATACCTGTATTTTCCTGTGTATATACGACACCTTCCCTGTGTATAAGATGGCTATTTGCAGAGACAAGGCAGTATGGGCAGTTTAGCAACCATATGGTTCTCTCCTCGGCTTAACTTCCGTGTATAAGACGACCCTCAATGTTCAGTTTAACGATTTTAGAAAAAAACATAGTCTTATACACGGGAGGGACGAGGGGCAGCAGCAAGAAATAGGGCCTTCTCTGTAGTGGCACCAATACTGCCTCCTCCCTGGAAACATTTAAGCAAGTCCTTAAGACTTTAAAACTTTTTTTAATTTAGGCAAGCCTTCTGAGCCTCCAGCCTTTAAAAAAAATTATTTATAACATCTTAATATTCAGTTTTATCGGCTAATGGGCCTTTTAAACTCTGCTGCTGCTGTTGTTTTTAGTATTGTTTTTATAGTGTTTTTATTATTGTTTCTAAATGTTTTTGCTATTTTTAATATTTCATGCTGTGTGCTTTAATATATATGTCTTGATTTTAATTTTTTGATTATATCGAATTATTGCTGTAAGTTGCCTTGGATCCCTTCTGGGACAGAGGTAACAGAAATAAAGTTGTTTATTATTGTTGGGTTTTTTTTTACTATTTATTTTTACAACTTATATGCCACCCACTACCCAAAGGTCTCTTGTTGTTGTTGTTAAAATAAAAGGCAAAATAACTACACTAGCGTTTAGGACTAGGTGATGTATCAGCGAATTATGTGATCTGATCCCAGTAAGGTGGCCTTCTGCAGCTGACTGATGGTGACTTTGTCAGCTCCAATTTCTTCTAAATACTTGCTTAGTTCTTTAGGCACCGCACCCAGTGTGCCGATTACCAATGGGACCACCTATACCGGTTTATGCCAGAGTCTCTGAAGTTCAATTTTCAGATCCTGATACCGGGTAATTTTTTCAAGTTGTTTCTTGGTGACTCTACTACTACTACTAGTAGTAGTAGTAGTAGTAGTAGTTTGTTGTTGTTGTTGTTGTTGTTGTTAAAATGCAGTACTTTATACCTGTCCCATTTTTTAATTTCTCCAGAATCATCCTGCTATGAATACGTGTGACACTGACATTACTGCTCTCAAAACTTTCCTAATTAAATGACCCGCCCCTTTATTTGTATGCCGTTTGCATACAGAGACCATGGTGACAGCCTCGTTTGACTAGGCCAGCCTTCTTCGGGAATACTGCCAAAGAACGAGGTGGCCGGGTCCGAACTGCAGAAGCCTGGCTTTAAAAAATCACTAGGCACGCCAACAGCTCAGAGGTTTAGATATTTGGCTGCAGAGGCTGAAGGTTCAATTTCCCCACTGCACCTCTTGTGAAGAGAGATACCCTCTGTGGCCTTAGGCCAGATGCACAATCCCGGGTTATGCCCCCCCTCCCCCAGAAGACAGGAAGGGGAAACCAATTCTGAGGACTCACTACCCGGAACACCCGGGAAACAATTTCTAATTTTTTGTCACCAAGTTAGAATTGATGCGATGGCATGCAATTATTATAGCAACACATCCCTACGATTAAAGCCCTCATTTGCACGTTGGAATGTCTGTTATTCAGTGCACCCAGCTCTGGTCTTATTGCAGTACTTTTCCAGTGTACGTAAAGCACGATTTTGCCATAAGGAAAACCTAGCACTGTGCAGTATATGTTGCATTTTCCTGTTTGGTATTGCACAATGGTCATTGTTCGTTTACCAAAAAATTATCCGGTGAGGAACATTTTTC
Source organism: Phrynocephalus versicolor (assembly GCA_023846285.1). Taxonomy (NCBI): domain Eukaryota; kingdom Metazoa; phylum Chordata; class Lepidosauria; order Squamata; family Agamidae; genus Phrynocephalus; species Phrynocephalus versicolor. The sequence goes on along the minus strand of JAHTLZ010000207.1, from coordinate 1,415,730 downwards.
CCCTTGGAAAGGATTAATTTTGCTAGAGTCGGAGCTCACAATGTTCCTTTTAAAAACATCATTTCTTCCCATTACCTCATGCAGAGTTTTTTTTTAAAGAAATTAATTTCTGACACGCCAAACAATGTTTTCAAAAGTGCTTCACTATGTTCCGAGATTGGAAATGTTATTTTTTTTGTGTGGTCTGGGAGATTCTGAGCCCTGTAGTCTGAAAATGTAAAAATTTCCAATCTTTCTTGCATTTATTATAGCATTGCCCATTATTTTTTTGTTATGGGGGAGAGGGGAACATATCTCAAAGTTGATGCCACTGTGACTTAAAATGGCAGATATTCCTACCGAAGCTAAAAATGTCAATTTAACTTTAAAAATTAATTAGGACCAGAAGTTACTTCACCAGTGAACTAATATCATTTCCAAGTGTGACAGTCCTTTTCAAATGTAACTTTGTGTCAACTTCCTGGCAAAGCAAAGCAAAATGTGTTACAGGTCGCTCTGTGACTTGTAACTCTTTGTTTCCAATGTGTGGTTTGCATGTCATGGTGAATACAAAAAACCAAAAAACTGGTGCACCCAGAAGACTATCAATGCAGAAGAGACAAAGGACTCTGGTTGCTGAAGAAAGTAGAAATGTATATGTATTATATTTAAAACAATCTCCGCAGATAACTCTGTTCAAGGTTTTGAATATTTTGTGATAGCAAACTTGCCCCTGAAGAAGGCCTTTGCGGTTGAAATGCGTTGGTCCTTGTTTTAAATACAGTAAATATACATTTCTACTTTTTTCAGCATCCAGAGGCATTTGCCTCTTCTTCATTTATCGTCCTTTGGGTGTCGTGGGGTCAGGCAACCCATCTGCCATCAACCCTTGCGAGCGCTTAGCCTCTCTCTCTTTCGTGTGGAACTTCTGGTGTTTTACAATGTGCGACCGGTGAGAAAAGCATTTCCCGCACTCCGCGCACCGGTAGGGCTTCTCCCCCGTGTGGACCCGCCGGTGGGCCAAAACGTTCGATCTATCCGAGAAACGTTTCCCGCAGTCTGAGCAGGCGAAGGGTTTCTCTCCCGTGTGGACCCTCCGGTGCCTCTTGAAGGACGAGCCGTCGGCGAAGGACTTCCCGCACTCCACACACGCGTAGGGTTTCTCTCCGGTGTGGACGCGCTGGTGCTTGACCAGGCCCGAGTGCTGGGCGAAAAACTTCCCGCAGTCCAAGCAGGTGTAGGGTTTCTCCGAGGTGTGCACCCGGCAGTGCTTCACGAGGGCCGAAGGCCGAGGGAAGCCTTTGCCGCACTCCAGGCACTCGTAGGGTTGCTCTCCCGTATGGACCATCCAGTGGCTGACGAGGGCCGAGTGCTGGTCGAAACGGTCCCCGCATTCTGAGCACTTGTAGGGGTTCATGCCTCGATGCGCCTTCTGGTGGGCCACCACGTGGGACCGGTCGGCGAAACACTTCCCGCACTCCAAGCACTTGTACGGTTTCTTTCCCGTATGGACCCCCTGGTGCCTGACGAAAGCCGGGTGGTCGGCAAAGCCTTCCCCGCACTGCAAGCATTTATAGGGTCTCTCTCGCACGGGGCTCGCCTGGTGGGTCAGGAGGGGCGGCTCCCAAGCAAAGCACTCCCCGCACTCCCGGCACAGGTGGGGCTTGTCCGTCCCGTGGACGCGGCCGTGCTTCACGAGTGCCAAGGGGAGAGGGAAGCATCTCCCGCACTCCAGGCACGGGGATGGCTCCTCTCCTGTGTGGGGTTTCCCGTGGCTGACCAGGAGGGGACGCTGTTTAAAGCTCTCTGTGCATTTGTAGCTTCTCTCTCCCAGGTGGGTTTCCTGCTCCATCGCAAGGTCCAGGTGGTATCGAGAAGATCCTCTGCAGGTTAAACAACGGACAGGTTTCTTTCCTTCGAGGTCTCTCTGGGATACAACAGTGTTGTCTCTGCCACATTGGTAGCACCTTTCTTCTTTCACAGAGTCACCTGGCATAGCAAAAGGCAAAGGCTGGTGATGTTTCTCACTGCCAGGCCATGAGCAAAGAGAGGAGCTTAAAAAAATCTCAAGTCCACTTCAGTGATACAGACACATAAGATGAGAGAGCCATGCTGGATTAGGCCAAAGGCCCATCTAGTCCAGCTTCTATCTCACAGTGGCCCCACCAGATGCATCTGGGAGCGCACGAGACTAGATCTCTGTCTCCTGATACCACTTCCCCGCACCTGGCCCTTGAAGTACCCTGGTTTTAAGCCTGGAGATTACACATCTCCATCATGGTTTGTAACCTGTGATGGACTTTTTCCTCCAGGAATCTGTCCAATCCCCTTTTGAAGGCATCCAGGCCAGATGCCATCACCACATTCTGTGGCAGGGAGTTCCACAGACACGCGGACATAACTTAAGCCTATCCCAAACCAAAGCAAAATCATAGAGAAGGGGTGTTTACATGTAGCTCTGCTGTTTCCCTGGCGCCACCAGGGAGGAATGTGACTCAAAGGTGTAGAACGCCAAGGGATCGCTCTGAGAGTCTCATATTGCACAATCAATTTGAGGCTCTTTCCCTCATCACACCTCATGAGGCATGCACAGAGGAACAACTGGTTCCACCTGAGGATCTCTCCCTCATCACAATTGATGAGATACAGGATCAGGTACATGTAGATGAACAGGCTGCAGGAGAGAAGCTCCTTGTACTAGGGGATTCTATAATTAGAAATACAGAGGGATGCATTTGTGATGAGCATGATAACCGTATGGTCACTTGCCTGCCAGGTGCAAAGGTTACAGACATCACGAGAAATCTAGATAGCTTGTTAGAGAGAACTGGGAAAGAGCCAGTGGTAATGGTACACGTTGGTACCAATGATGTCGGGAAGGCCAAGCGGTCAGTCTTGGAAGCCAAATTCAGGTGTTAGGTAGAAGATTGAAGTGCCGGGCTTCCAAGGTAGCATTTTCAGAAGTGCTACCTGTTCCTCGTGCAGGACCCGCCAGGCAGGCAGAACTCAGAAGCTTCAATGCGTGGATGAGGCGATGGTGTCGAGAGGAGGGCTTTAGATTTGTGAGGAACTGGAGAACATTTTGGGACAAGCCAAACCTGTTCAGGAGGGATGGGTTGCACTTGAATCATGATGGGACCAGATTGCTGGCACTCAACCTCAAAAAGGCTGCAGAGCAGCTTTTAAACTGATAATTGAGGGAAAGCCGACAGGAGCTGAGTGGCATCCGGTTCAGAACACCTCATCCTCAGGGAATGAGGTTGGAAAGGGTAGAGAATCACATAGAGATGACATAGCAGGTATTAGCACTGGGAGAATAATGGAATATGATAGTTTGTCTACTGAAAATAAAAGCTATGGGGGGAAAAGAACAAAGCAGCAGCTGTTGTTGCAGGACCCACTGTACAGGTGCTTCTACGCCAATGCTAGAAGCCCCTGAGCAAAGATGGGAGAACTTGAACATTTGGCAGCTAGGGATAACATAGATATAATAGCAATAACAGAAACCTGGTGGAATGTGGAGAACCAGTGGGATACAGCAATCCCAGGCTATAAACTCTATAGAAGGGATAGAGAGGGGCGGGTTGGAGGAGGAGTGGCCATCTATGTCAAAGAAGGGGTAAAATCCAGCAGAATGGAGATTGACAGAGGGTCTGACTCCACCATAGAATCACTGTGGGTTAAACTACCAGGTCCAAGGAGTGATGTGATAGTTGGAGTATTCTATCGTCCAGCAGATCAAAAACTTGAGGGGGACCTTGAAATGAGGGGACAAATCATGGAGGTATCTCAGAGGGATAGGATAGTAATCATGGGGGACTTCAATTATCCCCACATTGACTGGGCCAATGCGAGCTCCGGGCAAGAAAGAGAAACCGGGTTTCTCGACTTGCTGAATGACTGTGCCTTAGAGCAACTTGTCATGGAGCCCACCCGAGAACAGGCAACTCTGGATCTAATACTGTGTGATACTCAGGACCTGGTCAGGGATATGAATGTCACTGAGCCTTTGGGGAACAGTGACCATGCTGCAATCTCCTTTGCCATGCATGTTGGAGGAAGAGTATCAAGCAAATCAGACATAAAAACCCTTGATTTCCGAAGGGCAAACTTCCCTCAGATGAGGAAACTAGTTACAAAGAAATTGAAGGGGAAGGTTAGAAGAATCCAATCTCTTCAGAGTGCATGGAGCCTGTTTAAAACAACAATAATAGAGGCCCAGCACAAGTGCATACCACCAAGAAAGAAGAGCTCCCCTAAGTCCAAAAGGGCGCCAGCATGGTTAACGAGTGGAGTTAGAGAGGCTCTAAAGTGCAAGGAGAGGTCTTTCTATAAATGGAAATCCTCCCCAAATGAGGAAAATAAAAAGGAACACAAACTCTGGCAAAAGAAATGTAAGAAGATGGCAAGAGAGGCAAAGAAAGATTTTGAGGAACGCATGGCTAGCAATATAAAGGGTAATAATAAAAGCTTCTTTAAATATGTTAGAAGTAGAAAACCTGCCAGAGAAGCAGTTGGCCCTCTGGATGGTGAGGGAGGAAAAGGGGAGGTTAAGGAGGACTTGGAAATTCCAGAGAAATTAAATGAGTTCTTTGCATCTGTCTTCGCGACAGAGGACTGTGAGCAGATTCCACTGCCTGAACGGCCCCTCGACTAAAGAATGAAATCAAATACAGGTTAAAAGAGAGGATGTTTTAGGACTAATTGATAAATAGAAGATTAACAAGTCACTGGGCCCAGATGACATCCACCCAAGGGTTATTAGGGAACTGAGAAATGAAACTGCACATCTCTTAACGGTAATATGCAACTTATCTCTTAAAACGGCCACAGTGCTGGAGGACTGGAGGATAGCAGATGTCACACCAATTTTTAAAAAAGGAAGGAGGGGGGACCCGGGAAACTACAGGCCAGTTAGCCTTACAGCTGTCCCAGGGAAGATGGTGGAAAGCCTCATCCAAGAGAAAATCTTAAAACACATAGAAGAACAAACCTTGCTGAGAGAATATCAGCATGGCTTCTGCAAGGGTAAGTCTTGTCTGACCAATCTTTTAGAATTTTTTGAAAAGGTCAACAGGCATGTGGATTTGGGTGAACCGGTGGATATAGTCTATCTGGATTTTCAAAAGGCTTTTGACACAGTCCCTCACCAAAGGCTGCTGAGAAAATTGCACAGTCAGGGGATAAGAGGGCAGGTCCTCTTATGGATTGAGAACTGGTTGAGATCCAGGAAACAAAGAGTAGGTGTCAATGGGAAATTTTCACAATGGAGAAAAATGAAAAGCGGTGTGCCCCAGGGATCTGTCATGGGACCGGTGCTTTTCAATCTGTTCATAAATGACCTGGAGACAGGGATAAACAGTGAGGTGGCCAAGTTTGCAGATGACACAAAACTTTTCTGTGTGGTAAAAACCTGAGAAGATTGGGAAGAACTCCAGAAGGATCTCTCCAAACTGGGGGAAAGGGCTGAGAAATGGCAAATGCGATTTAATGTAGCCAAATGTAAAGTAATGCATATTGGGGCAAAAAATCAAAACTTTATCTATCAAATCATGGGCTCTGAGTTATCCGTGACAGATCAGGAAAGAGATCTTGGTGTGTTGGTGGACAGCTCCATGAAGGTGTCTACCCATTGTATGGCAGCAGTGAAGAAGGCCAATTCCATGCTAGGGATTATCAAAAAGGGGATTGAAAATAAAACAGCCAACATTATAATGCCATTATACAAAACAATAGTAAGGCCCCACCTGGAGTATTGTGTACAATTCTGGTCACTGCATCTCAAGAAAGACATAGTAGAACTGGAAAAGGTGCAGAAGAGAGCGACTAAAATGATTACTGGGCTGGGGCACCTCCCTTATGAGGAAAGGCTAAAACATTTGGGGCTCTTTAGTCTGGAAAAAAGGCACCTGAGGGGGGATATGATCGAGACATACAAAATAATGCAGGGCATGAGTCAAGTGGATAGAGGGAAGCTCCTCTCCCTCTCAGAAAATACCAGAACTAGGGGACATCCACTCAAATTCAGGGCTGGGAGAGTAAGAACAGACAAAAGAAAATATTTTTTCACCCAGCGCATTGTTAGTCTGGGGAACTCCCTGCCACAGGATGTGGTGATGGCATCTGGCCTGGATGCCTACAAAAGGGGATTGGACGGATTCCTGGAGGAAAAGTCCATCACAGGTTACAAACCATGATGGAGATGAGTAATCTCCAGGCTTAAAACCGGGGTACTTCAAGGGCCAGATGCAGGGGAGTGGTATCGGGAGACAGATATCTAGTCTCATGCGCTCCAAAATGCATCTGGTGGGGCCACTGTGAGATACAGGAAGCTGGACTAGATGGGCCGTTGGCCTGATCCAGCATGGCTCTTCTTATGTTCTTATGATATAACTTTGTGCTTGTACCTCTCCTTGTGTGACTGCATTGACACTATGTTATCAATTGTTAGTTCCCTTCCTTCATAACATTTCTATGGTCTACCATACATGATTACTGTATATGGAATTTATATTCTTTTCTTAACTGCTTGCCTTCGTTTTTAGCTTTAATGTCTTCTAATGCTGTAAGACACTTCTCAATTTCCTGTTCTTAAACTTGACTATGTCTTAAATGCTCTGGACTGTATATTGTCCCTCATTACTATAAGCCGCCTTGGGTCCTTTTCCAATGAGAAAGGCAGGGTAAAAATACGGAGAAATAACTAAATTTGATGATGATGATGATGATGATGATGATGATGATGATGATGATGATG
>JAHTLZ010000207.1:1379293-1401524 GCA_023846285.1 Phrynocephalus versicolor | reverse complement strand
GCGATGACTTTCCCATAGGGAACTCTGGGTGGTTAACAAAAGAAGCAAATAAACAGAGCAGATAAAAACAATAATCAACACGAGTTAAATTCTAAGAGGGCATTGACAAAAGGACGAGCATATTAATTGTCAACTAAACTGATTAATTTGAAGATCTTTACAATAGCCTCTGTTTATTTGTTTGCACTTCTTGTGAAAGTTAAAATTTGATTTCATCTTCATTTTCAAGTCAAAGAGCCAGTGTTGTACAAGTCCGTGGCCACATGGCCGGCATCGCTGAATGCATTTCTGCACATGGAACACTGTTTTACCTTCTCGCTTTTTACAGTGGTACCTATTTATCTACTTGCATTTACATGCTTTCAAACTGCTAGACTGGCAGGAGCTGGGGTTAACAGTGGGAGATCGCTCCGCTGCGTGGCACCCGGGATTCAAACCGCCAAGCTGCCGACTCTGCAGCCCACCATTTCAGCACTCTAGTCCGCTGAGCCACCATGCCTCTGCTAGATTTCCTCTAGAACCGATTTATTTTTCTTTCTGGCAGTCCCCAGCAATTGTAAAGGTAAAGGTAAAGGTTTCCCTCCACACATGCGTGCTAGTCGTGTCCAACTCTAGGGGCGGTGCTCATCTCTGTATTCAAGCCGAAGAGCCAGTGTTGTGCAAGTCCATGGCCACGTGGCCAGCATGACTACAAGGAAACACTGTTTTACCTTCCCACTTTTTACGGCGGTACCTATTTATCTACTTGCATTGACATGCTTTCGAACTGCTAGGTTGGCAGGAGCTGGGGTTATCAGCGGGAGCTCACTCCACTGCGTGGCACCTGGGATTCGAACCGCTGAGCTGCCGGCTTTGCAGCCGACAGTTTTCGGAAGCCTTAGTCCACTGAGCCACCCCAGCAATTGTACCAACATTTAAAATGACTCAATGGCCAATATCTGTTGCTTGATATAAGTAAATCATATTAGTGGAGGCCCATTATATCAATGGGGATTTGGGTAGTAAATTAATTGGTAAGTTCCATTGATTAAATTGGGCCTGCTCTAATTGGAGTTGGCTTCAGCATAAGTCACAGTTAAGGCAGGCCCATTTGAATCAATGGAACTCATGGAGTAGTAGATTTAGGCTGCTTTTACATGACCCCTAAAATCCGCTGCAAAATGCTCGCAGATGCAGAGCATAAAATTGTTTTCCCACTAGCAGCAGACTAAAAAAAAATGAAGTACAACCATGTCCACTTAAGTGCACCCCAGTGCATTTTACAAATACCTGGTCTGGAGGAGGTAAAATCCGTATTGCTGTTTCTTGTTGCTGTTTTAAAGCACTGCATGCCTGGCCCTCCTCCGTATTTTGTTTGTTTTTGTTGGGTTCCCCCCTTTTAACAGACAAGAATCCTAACGGGCTGGAACAATTAGCTGCTGCAGACGCAGGAGGAGGTGAGCCTGCATTTTTTTCTCTCTCCCCTCACCGCAGACAGAAGCAATAGAATCAGAGCGCGGGAGGTGGGAACACAGGAAGCAGAACAAAAACCAGGTTGGGGGGATCTGCATTTAAGTTGCCAGCGGATTTTAGGGGTTGTGTAAAAGCAGCCTCAGTGAGTCCCCGTTGGTTCAACAGGCCTACTCTTGTGTAATTCACTATAAGCCACAGTTCTGGGGGCGTTTGCCCCTTGCGTCATCTTTTCCCCATTGTCAACCTTTCACATCCAAACACAGGGCACATCCTCTGGAATATCATTGCATGGATGATCTCTTCTGCATTGACACATTCTTAAATTCTTCCATATGAACCTACCTGACAATTAAGATTTTTAGTGATGTGTTTTTAATGTATCGTATTTATTGCATTTACATGTTTTTATTGTTCTAATTTTGTTGTATTTTGATGTTTTAATTGTCCATTTTGATTGTGAGCCGCCCAGAGACCTTTGGGTAGTGGGCGGCATACAAGCTATATAAATAAATAAATAAATAAATAAATAAATAAATAAATAAATAAATAAATGTCAGGATTAGAGGTGGGCACGAACCGAAAAAATGGCAATTTGTTTCATTTCGGTTAGTTTTAGGCTTCGGTTCAGTTTGGTTCATTTTTAACGATTTTTTTTTAAAAAATTCATTTTATTGGTTCGTCATTAGTTTATATCCACTTTGCATGATTTAATCCATTTGACAGCGCACGAGTGTCCCACTGCCCCAAACCAGACGGAAAATATATATATATATATAAAAAAACAGACATTGACATTGAAGATCCTTTCTTCATACTTCATTGCTGCCCTCTCTTCTCATTTTTTTTACTACAGTCTCTTTTTAGATTGATGATTGAATCTTTGCCATTTGTTGAAATGAAATTAAGTCAGAAAAGGCCATTGTCTTATAAGGGGGAATTCTTTATTGAGTATTGGAATATATATTATACTGTTTATTAATTATTAACCTTGAAAAAAAGAGTCTTAATCCCAACAGGACACACAGAATGAGACACCATAGGCCAGTGATGGTGAACCTATGGCACAGGTGCCAAAGGTGGCACTCGGAGCCCTTTCTGTGGGCACCCGACATCGCCCCTTCACAGCCACCTGGAATCAGGTTTAATTGCTATATTGGCACTTTGCAAATAATTTAGGGGGGTTTGAATTGCAGTTTGGGCACTCGGTCTCTAAAAGGTTCACCATCACTGCCATAGGCTTTCCAGATCATAAGAACAGCCTTGCCGGAACAGGCCACAGCCCATCCAATCCAGCATTCTGTCTCACACAGTGGCAGCTCACTATTTGCTTCAGGGTATTCCCAAGCAGATATCTTCACCTGCTTATGATTCCCTGCAAATGGTATTGAGAGATAGCTTGCCTATCTCTCCAAATCAGAGGTTGTTCTTAGGCATCCATAATGATAGCCCTTGATACCCTTGTTCTCCATGAACTTGTCCAATCCTTTCTTAAAGCTGTCAAGGCTGACAGATGTCACCACCTTCCGGCAGGGAGTTCCATAAACCAATGATCCTTTAGGTGAAAAAAGCACTTTTTCTTATTTGTTTAAGATCTAGCACCCAAAAGTTTCATGGAGCGCCCCCTAGTTCTAGTGTTGTGTGTGCAACAGGGAAAACAGATCAGAAGCATTCAAATCTAAAAATGAAGCAATCACGTTGAATAATTTACTCAATCAGTTCTATCTATCCAATCACTTAACGACCCAATATGTAACCACGCTGCATGGATTCAAGCAATATATATATATTTTCAGGTCATTCTGCATTAAGCATCAAACACAACTGCCTGAGTCAACAGAAGAGGTTGTAAACGTTTATTTTCTTAGACTACCACATCCTAGTATCCATTGCCCACACCGACAGTGGCCATGCTAATGGATAATTCGGGGAGTTGTTATCGAAGGATAAACATTTCCTAAGTTCTGCTAAACAGAACAACAAAACATACAAATTCCAATGGTTTCAGAACTGGTGTTGAAAGTGCTGCTATACGGCCCGCGACGCTCCAGAAAAGGGTTTGTGTTGTGTGTATTCCCAGCAGCAAAGGAAGTAAGTTGTGGTTTTCCCAGCAGGTGGGATCAAGATGAGCAGGTCCAGTGCTGGCAGTAGCACTGCAGTGCCTATTTGTCTCGTGGATAGAGCAAAGCGAAGGTGCCTGAGCGCTTGCGTATGGGTGTCTGTCTTGGTGCTTTATGTGCTGCCAAGTCTTATACAGTAGTGCCTTGTAAGACGAACGCCCCTTCATATGAAAAACTCGTAAGACGAATAAAATTATAAAATTTCAGGGAATAGGAAAACGTCATAAGACAAATTTCTTCCTATAGGATACCTCGCAAGACAAATTCAATGCACTCTTATGGGAAACGTGTTAAATCGCATTTTGTTGGACGATTTTTCGTAAAAACAACCTGACCAGTAGAACGAATTAAGTTCGTCTTAAGAGGTACCACTGTACTGACGTACAGCAATATAGGCAGTGATTGGGAAGTTGGGAAGGCTATTCCTCACGGTGCTTCCCCGAAGATCCAGTCTGTATAGCCTTGGACAACCCCCCACTTGTCCCCACGATGACCCCAGAAGATCCCAATTAGTCGCAACTGACATGACAGCACACAATTATTATTTAACAGGGTTTTCAAGGTGAGTGAAGGACTTAGAAGAGTGGTTTACCAGCTCCACCCAGCCACCCTCACAAGGTCCCATGACCAAGTGGGGATTGAAATCACTCCACATCTGCTGGCTATCAAAGTCAGGGTTAGTCTAAGATCTCCACCACCCAACATATCCTGATAAGAGAAAAGGTAGAATCATAGAATCATAGGTCTGTGAAGATTCTCAGTCATCCAGGTGAGTTTGTCTGGAAGTTGAGTCATGGCTACTGGACTTCTTTTTTGAGAGATAGAAACGTTTTGCTATTCATCCAAACAGCTTCATCAATCTGAATACAGCTAGTGCGAGTGCTCCATCTTATAGTCAGCTTTGACCTCTTGTCACCCTGGACTGAATTAGGCTCATAAGATGAACAATGGCCTGAATAGGCTCCTAAGGGAGACAATAGTATCCATAGCCTTAAGGTGAACAATGGCCTAAGGTGCTGAAACCTATCAAGAATGGGTCGTTAGCTATGGCCTCGGTGGTGAAGGCTTTTTGATTTGTTTCGGTACTTTGGAAAGCACAGCCTGATAAGTAGCAGATAGACTATGCCTGAGCCCACCACCTCTGTTGAGGGAGGGGTTTTCAATGCTCACATGAATGGCTTCCCTTACTCCTCTCTCAAACCAGGTGGTATTTGCTTATATTTTAGAATTCATCAGTTCTAATATTAAATGAAAGTGCTCTTTTTATGCCTAATCTCTAACACTTTTTACTTTGAAGCATAATCTTATAAAATATTCAAATATATGCAAATTTTAGAGGCTCATCTTTTTTTTTATTCCAAGCCAGGCATTGCTTCTTTCCAAATCACAGTAATCAAGTTAATATTTGTGTCCAATATTCCAACATTGACTATAAAAATATTAGAAAAGATCCTGATTGGGACATGTATCAATTATTTCAGTAGCTCTACTCTAAGTGGTGTGGCTAGCACCAATGTGATTTGGTACCAAATAGCGACATATAAGCTTATTTGTATTCAGCTTTTAAAAAAACTCTTTCTCATATCTGAGAAGTATGATTAAATACTTGTACAGAGATACCATTTTAGATTAGCATTCCTAGAGAAATAATAGATTATACAGTATAAATATTGACATTTGGAAGAGAAATTCTTTAAAACCAGTCCTAATGATATGGGATTAATGTAACTCATTTTGTCATCTAAAACAATCATTCTTTCCTAGATGCCCTAAGCACATCCGATCTCGCCTGATTTCGAAAGCTAAGCAGGGTCGGGCCTAGTTAGTACTTGGATGGGAGCCCACCAGGGAATACCAGGTGCTGTAGGTGCCTGGAGTAGGAACTGGCAAGCCACTCCAGTATTCCTGCCAAGAAAACTCCATGGACATGGGGTCACGAAGAGTCGGCCATGACTGTAATGACACAACACACACACACACACACACAATCCTATGGAATTTAACTGCCAATTGTTATATTGCCTGTAATTTTATTTGCAAACCATTCATCTTTTTTGAGGCTACAGTCCTAAATACACTTATTGGAATGTAAGTGCCCTGAACGGAGCAGGACTCACTTCAGAATGAACATGTACAGGTATGTACTTGAATTAGGTTATTATATCAAAAATGTTGCTCTTCAGGATACTATCATATTCTTAATAACTATTTCAATTAAACCATGGTGATGAGGCAGCCTCAAAGATGACAAATCAGCCAATTCACTGACACAAATTACTAACTAAGTATCATAAGGAGCTAATTTGCCAACTCTTCTCTTAGGTGGCTGAAACGATAGAAGTAATCATGTTATGGAAAACAGTGACTGGACAATGGAATGTATTCACACCCATAATTTATTCAAGTAACTTCATCCTATATTGACCAACGAGATACTACACATATCAACCCACTAACCCTCAGTAATGCGGACCTCCCAAGAATCTGTGAAGAGAAAACAATTGATCAACAAGTTCATAAGAACATCAACAATGTTTTTAGCAGAGGACACTCTTCTGTCCTGACGATGAGGAACTCCATAAGAAGTTTGAGTTGAGTGGAAATCGAACATTATATGAATGCTACACCTCGTGCAGCCTCGTGGCGCAGTGGTTAAATGCCTGTACTGCAGGTAAAACTGTGCTCACGACCTGGGTTCAATCCCCGGTAGCAGGCTCAAGGTTCACTCAGCCTTCCATCCTTCCGAGGTCGGTAAAATGAGTACCCAGCTTGCTGGGGGGGCAATGTGTAGCCGGCACACTGTAATTAAAATTGTAAACCGCCCAGAGACCACTTGTAGTGCTATGGGGCGGTATATAAGCAGAACACTTTGCTTTGCTTTGCTTTTACACGCTCTATATTCAAGATCTCAGAAACACTGGGAGTGCCAGTGAAGGTCAGCCTTGTTCAACTGGGTGCCCTTCCCTGCTGGCTGGGGGTGATAGAAGATTTAGTCTAACGCCTCTGGAAAGCAACTAGTTGAGGAGGCCGCTGTACATAGGACAGTGATCGGTCTCAGGCTACCTCTCTCAGGGATCAAGGACCCAATTCTGTATTAAGCAACTTGGCATGCATGTAAGATACGAAACTGCTTCAATTTACCGGGATCCCTTATCAGCTTTTAGAATCACAGGATCATAGAATCGTGGAGTTGGAAGTGACCTCAATGGCTATCCAGTCCAACCCCCTGCCATGCAGGAACCCCATCACAATATTTCCGACAGATCTCCATCCAGCCTCTGCTTAAAAAACCTCCAAAGAAGGAGACTCCACCACCCTTTGTGGCAGCATATTCCACTGCCAAACAGCTCTGACTGTCATGAAGTTCTTCCTAATGTTCAAATGGAATCTCTTTTCCTGTAGTTTGAAACCATTGCCCCGAGTCCTAGTCTCTGAAGCCACGGAAAATAAACCTGCTCCCTCCTCAATATGACATCCTTTCAAATATTTAAACATAGCTATCATATCCCCTCTCAGCCTTCCTTTTAACAGGCTAAACATTCCCAGTTCCCTAAGCTGTTCCTCATAAGACATTTCCCTCAGACCTTCAACCATCCTGGTCACCCTCCTCTGCACCCGCTCAAAGTTGTCAACATCCTTTTTAAGTTTTTAAATTTTTAAAACAACATAAAATCTTGTGGCACCTCAGAGATGAACAAATATGCTATCATCTTTGGTAAACCACAGCCTCTATTCCCAAATACACCAAGTGCCACCTGCAAAGGAAATATAAATATTTTGGGTAGTGAAAAATGAACTCCAATATTGTCAGTGCCAATCACATGACAAATAGTGGGCTATTCACAAAGCAGCTGCTGATAAAAACAAACAAAATCTGACAGCAGACCTATGATAAAGTCCTGTTGTTTAAAACTATATTGTGCATCAGCCAGCTTCCCAAAGGCTTAAATCGGTGGTGGCGAACCTTCAGCACTCCAGATATTTTAGACCACAATGCCCACAGTCCTTTGTCATTGGCAATCTAGGCTTGGAATTCTGGGAGTTGTGGTCCAAAATATCTGGAGTGCTGAAGGTTTGCCACCACTGGCTTAAACCATTATTACTAGCAGAAACTCTTTTCTGATTGGCCACTAAACAGTCATTAATTGGCATCCTTCAGTCTCGAAAGACTATGGTATCATGCCTGGAGTAGAGATCCTAAAAACAACACCCAGTGTGACTAAATAGACCAATTCGGGAATGGCAGTCTCTACCGCACTAGGGACAGATATAGTCTGTTTCTTGCCCGGTCCTTGAGTTTTGTTCTTTCCGTGCCTGCCTCTTTTCCTCTGCCTGCTGGACAAATGCCTCTTCAAATTTATGTAGACCATGCTGTATCTCTTGCCTCCAGGCAGTGCGATCGGAGGTCAGGGTTTCCCAACTGTTGAGGTCCATTCCCAAGGCCTTCAGGTCCCTCTTACAGATATCCTTATACCGCAGCTCTGGTCTCCCTCTGGGGCGCTTTCCCTGCACTAGTTCTCCGTATAGAAGATCTTTTGGGATCCGGCCGTCATCCATTCTCACGTGTCCAAGCCAGTGTAGACGTCACTGTTAAAGTGTACATGCTAGGGGTTCCCGCTCGATTCAGGACTATACACTAAACAGTAGCTCCGTGATTATTACTGCCCGTATTTAATACCACAGATTTTTGTGACAGTGCACGCAGAATCTACTATAATTGCCATTTCTGAAGTTGACAAACACACTCAAACCACTGGTTGCATATCTATGTGCCTATAATTCTGAAAAATGCTTCATAAATCTGCCGAAGTGGACTGTAGACTTTACGATGTAACAAATGCTCAGAAATGTACTGGTGTCCACAACTCACTGTCCAGTTATACAACCTTTATGCAAACACCAGCTTATCCATGTATTTGCTGTATCTCACCAACCATTGTTACCCTTGTGGAAATGATCAAAGGTTGTCAATGTTAAATAAACCCTTGAATCGTAGACTGCTCCTCGTGGTTCCTTGAAGATTTTTCAACCTTCTCATTCAAGTCTTTCTTTCAGTGGCTCATCGAGAAACCCCATCAGTGGTTAACACATTACTGTAACTCCCTTCTACTTGGAAGCAGATCTCGGGTCTTTGTCCATTCAGCTCAAACATCAAGCCTTTGTTTAGAGCAGTGGTTGTCCACCTGTGGGTCCCCAGATGTTCCTGGACTGCAACTCCCAGAAATCCCTTCCAGCAAAGTGAGTGGTGGAGGCTTCTGGGAGTTACAGTCCAGGAACATCTGGGGACCCACAGGTTGAAAACCACTGGTAGAGGTTTCGTCAGCAAGCCAATAAATACCGGCTAAAATCCTGTTGCTACAATTTTCCTAAACAATGAGGGAACTTGATGCCATTAAATATTAGAAGTTTTGGGGCTTTCCAAAATTTTGACAAATTAAAAAAAAGAAATGAAAGTTTTCCAAATTAATCTGTGCCATGGCAAATGGAAAAGAAGAGATAAATAACAAAGCATTAAATTATAAGCATACAGTATTAGACTATCAAGCCAAATACTACAGGATTATAAATAAAAGCATAAATTAAGGGCACAAACATCACAACAACAGAGAAGCATACCACAAATTTGTGTAAAAAAATATGCAAAGCACAAAATAAACATACAGGAAATACAGGGCAAGGCGGTGAAGCAAGTGGCATGACCATGCAGTGGTATGTGTATAGGACAGGAATGTCCAAAGTCAGGCCCGGGGGCCAAATGCAGCCTGTTTTCAAATTCTGAGTGGCCTGCAGCCTCTTCTCCCCACCGGCTCAACCTGTCATGGATCCTCATCAACTGGCCTCTCCCCATACTGGATGGAGATGTCAGCTGACAGTTTTATGGTTTGCCTGCCCTCCCTGCCTCTGTCTGTCCCCTCAGCCACCTGCCCAGCCTACCTGCCCACAGCTCCGTTGTTGCTGCAGCATCCTCCCCGCCTCCTTGTATGTCTTATAGGCTTGTCCAAAGACTGGCCCAGGGGCCATATGCAGCTGAATGGTCACCCGTGCCACCCCCACAGGCTTAGGTCTCTGACTGCAGAGTCAGAGGTCAGGAGAGTGATTTCTCCACTGTGCCTCCTTAACAGGGGTTGGACTGGATGATCTACAGCAGGCATGCCCAAACTTCGGCCCTCCAGATGTTTTGGACCGCAACTCCCACAGTCCTTTGCCATTTGCAATCTAAGCTTAGAATTCTGGGAGTTGTGGTCCAAAACATCAGGAGGACCGAAGTTTGGGTATGCCTGATCTACAGGGTTCATTCCAGCATTACAGTTCAAAGATTCTCAATATTGAATGCAGAAGTAGGGATCTCTGTGTTAGCAACTAAGAAGCTGGTGGTGGCTTGTAATGAGATTCCTCCTCACTGAGATGCCACATATGTTGAAATGTAGCAATTATACAAATATATAGCCAATATATTTCCTTTTATTACCCCCAAAGAAGTCATGTTTGCCCGTTTGGTGTTTGATCTGTTAATTAATCTGTAAGTAATGAAGACTTTTAGTATTTCCTTGCTAATGTCTCAGGATAAGTTATTGAGACTGTAAGTGCCAGTTAATGAGAAAAAGGGATGGACAATTCTGGGCAATTTGGAGCTATTCCGCTCTGTAAAACCCTGTGCTTCTGATGCAGAGCTAGAAGAATTTAACCAAAAATTCAGCGGCAACACAGAGGATTTTACAGCTCCTGTCAACAAACAAACAAACTTCTCTTTTGTTTTCTGAAGTACTCCAAATAACTTAAAAGATAAAAAGAAACTGATATGCACTATCGGCCAAGCAGGAACACACAAGGTCACATAAACAGAGGTCCACCACATGAGGTTGTGCAAAAGTTTCCTATCAACTCCCAACCATCCCAGAGTAACCCTGTTCCACAACATCTAGAGAACCCACCTTTGCGCATCCTTCACACACGAGGAGCCAACACTCCAGAGAATGCAATAAGAACAATCCCTTTCTGATCCAACAACATTTCAATGGTAACAAAATGCCCTACAGTAATTTGAGGCTAATGGAGGTTGATTCTCCGTGGTGTGCTTAGGTAACTGTAGGTTGTAGACTTAACGACTGGTCATACGCATGTCTTTCTCTTACTTCAAAATGTGGTCTGTCGAGAGCCACTTTTTCATTCTTTTTGGACAGAGCTTAAGTTTTCTGTTCCTTCTTTGACGCCACTGCCGTCTCCGTAGCTCCTTAGTAACATCCAAAGGGGCGTAGGTTTCAACACCCTTGATCTAACCAACACACAATTTAATTCTCCCAATACATTTCTGACTGATACAAGGAGAGACATTAGAATATGTAGAGCATATGTAAGGAGCCCTGTGGCAGAGTAGTTGAACTTCAGATCTGCAGCCAAAACTCTACTCATGGCCCGGGTTCAGTCCTAGGAAACCAGCCGGCTTGAGGTTCATTCAGCCTTCCATCTTTCCGAGGTTGGTAAATTGAGTACCCAGCTTGCTTGGGATATGGGGGCAATGTGGAGGCTGCATAATTAAATTGTAAACTGCTCAGAGAGTGTTTCAAGCAATCTGGGCTGTATATAGGCAGCATACTTTTTAAAAAAGCAATACAGTTGGGGTTGGGACAACCCCTTCCCCTTGCATTCAACAGAAAAAACACAGTTCTAGCTGCTTCTTAAACTCGGCAGCATGGTTCAGTTTGAACCAAGAAAATGCTCTAAAAGGTCAGCGGCCATTCGTGACTTCAAAAACCCGATACTGTATCCAAATTTCCACTATTTCATTTTAAAAGAAATTCTCCCAAACACGACGTGTTAACAAATAGACACCTGGCTTGTTTGTTAAAGGCAGAATAGCCCAACAAAGCCTGCTGAGAGAAGCAAGACAAGACAGTTTTACCGGAGTTTGGCTTACTGGTTTGTGGTGTGTTAAAACACGGCAAATCCAGTCTCGCTCCTCAAGTGAAGCACGTCAACTATCTTTGAAAAAACAATTTTTGTTCGCCCCGAGTGAAGGACCCGCTGATGTCAAGAAAGCATTTGCTTCCAAGAATTGGATTTTATTCCACTTGGAATTACAGTGGGCCCCTGCCCTTTTGCGATTCATATACTGCAGTCCCGCTATATCACAGGACCACAGTATATGAAAAAAGGCCCCCTGGGGTAAGGGGGAAAAGGCCTGTTTCAGGCCTCCCGTACTTACCCCAGGACTGGTGTTGCCCCAAATGGACATGTGGGGGCCTTCCTGAGCCTTCTGGAGGCCCCAAAAGGGCCTCCCTGTGAACCAGAAGTGACTTCCAGTAAAATCACCAAAAATCACCAAAAATCATTTCTGAGTCCTCTGAGGGCCTTTCGAGCCCTGTCAGATGCCTCAGAAATTATTTTAGGCAATCCGAAGTCACTTCTGATTCGCAGGAAGGCCCTTTTTGGGGCCTCAGGAAGGCCCTCCCAGGCCCATTCAGGGCAGCTCCAGGCTGGGGGTATGTACAAGAGCCCCCAGCTAGGCCTCCCAGGCCTGGCCCGACCTGCATCCGCATATCGCAGATTTTCAATTATTGCGGGTTGGGTTGGGTCCCTAACCCCTGCGATAGGCGGGGTATCACTGTATTCAGAATATATCTCCCTCTGGTTGGGCTACTTGCTACTGAATAAAGTTTCCTTTTCCCATCATGTTTCTACCATACTTGAGGCGTTCATACGATTTCACCCTCAAGTGAACTTTGTGGTGTACCCGTAGGTGTGAGAGTCGGCCAAAACACTTGCCACATTCTAAGCATTTATAGGGTCTCTCCCCCGTGTGGACTCTCTGGTGTTTTACGAGGTTGGAAAGCTGAGCAAAACATCTCTCACACTCCCGACATTTATAGGGTTTCTCTCCCGTGTGGACTCTGTGGTGGCCCACGAGGGCCGAACGTTGAGCAAAACATTTCCCACACTCCTGGCATTTATGGGGTTTTTCTCCCGTATGGACTCTCTGATGGCTCACCACATCCGAATGGATAGCAAAACATTTCCCACACTCTAGGCATTTGTAGGGTCTCTCTCCGGTGTGGATTCTCCGGTGTTTGACAAGATCAGACTGCTGGGCAAAACACTTCTCACACTTGAAACATTTGTAAGGCTTCTCTCCTGTATGGACGCGCTGGTGGTTGACCAGGTTCGATTGGTGAGCGAAACGTTTCCCGCACTCCTGACAGGTGTAGGGTTTTTCCCCCGTGTGGACTCTCTGATGGTTCACCAGGACCGACTGGCGTGCAAAACACTTTGCACATTCCAGGCATTTAAACGGTTTTTCTCCTGTGTGGACTCTTTGGTGGTTGATAAGGACTGAGTGACGGGCAAAACATTTCTCACAATCTGAGCATTTATAAGGTTTCTCCCCGGTGTGGACTCTTAGATGCCTGATGAGTTGCGACCGCTGAGTAAAACATTTCACACACTCCAAACACTTGTAGGGTTTTTCTCCTGTGTGGATTCTGTGATGATTCACCAGGACTGACTGGCGGGAAAAACATTTCCCACACTCCAGGCATTTGAAGGGCCTCTCTCCTGTGTGGACCCGCTGGTGTTTCACGAGCTCTGAATGATGGACAAAATATTTCGTGCACACCATGCACTTGAAAGGCTTCTCCCCCACGTGAACGATTCGGTGCACGGCAAGATCTGACTTCTGAGGAAAACATTTCCCACACTTGCGGCAAGCATTCTTCTTCTTCATAACACCTGATCAGAGACAAACAAACAAATAAACAAAACAAAACAAAACACCTAGCACGATGGGCTTGTGATGATGAAAGATAGAACCTCATGCTAAATCAACATCTTCCAGAACTGATGTCAAACACTAGGAGAAAATACCTCATGGTTGGCCATTATGGGACACTGGCTGTTGCCTAAAATGGCCCCTGGGTAACTTGCAGACTGTGGGCTAAATATGCCTACTAGAGTCCTCAAAGTGTCCAGACAGTCTCACATCCCCATTAAGAGAAATTATTTTTTTTAAAAAAGAAAGGTCTTCTTGTGCTAGCTGAGGGGAATTATTCTGCTGAGTTTAGAGGACCTCACAAAAATGGGATTTATTTATTTATTTATTTATTTATTTATTTATTTGGTTACCAGAAGGCATAAAGGGACTTTTCAGTTTAAAAACATTCTGTCAGGATATTTCTGGATGGTTGGCCAATGGTCCTTCAAAAGTCCTCCTAACCGCATACTTCTGCCTATCTCTACAGCGTTTATGGCAAGTTGGGAAAGTCTAGATTCAAATGTCCACTGATTCCTACATCTTCCGAGGTGACCTTCAGCCAGTTGTTCTCTTTCTCAGCCCAATGTACCCTGACAGGATCTTATGAGAATACAATGAGGACTACAGCCACGAAGATGACTGGAGGAAAGGTGAGATATAAATGTGGCCAGCAAAGAACCAGCCAACATCCTGTGCTCTAATGCAGTGTGCCTTTGTAATTACAGAAAAGTCTGAAAGGAGAAATCGTGGTGCAGTAGTTAAATGCCTGTATTGCAGGTAAAACTGTGCTCACGACCTGGGGTTCAATCCCAGGTAGCAGGCTCAAGGTTCACTCAGCCTTCCATCCTTCCGAGGTCAGTAAAATGAGTACCCAGCTTGTGGGGGGGGGGCAATGTGTAGCCTGCATTCTATAATTTAAAAAACTGTAAACCGCCCAGATACTACTTGAAGTGGTATGGGTGGTATATAAGCAGACCACTTTGCTTTTTTAAATTGTGGCACAATTATGCTGCTGTAAGCTCTCCACTAGCTGGCTGGATGCCTCAGTGGTTTAGGTATCTGACTGCAGAGCCAGAATTCAAAAAGATAAGAAGATAAGAAGAGCCTTGCTGGATCAGGCCAAGGGCCCATCAAGTCCAGCTTCCTGTATCTCACAACTGCCTCACCAAATGGCTCTGGGAGCCCATGAGGCAACTAGATACCTGTCTCCTGATGCCACTCCCTTGTGTCTGGAACTTTGAGGTACCCTCCTTTTAAGGCTCTAGATAACACAAAAGTCACCTGTGATGGACTTTTCCTCCAGAAATCTGTCCAATCCCCTTTCCAAGGCATCTAGGCCAGATGCCATCACCACGTCCTGTGGCAAGGAGTCCCACAAGCAAGGGTTCCTCACTGGGCCTCTGGGGAGAAAAGCCAGCCTGTGAGACCTTGGGCAAGTTGCACAGTTCTAGATGTCCCCTGAAGAAGAGAATGGCAAACCACATCTGAGTATCTTTTCCCTCAGAAACCCTGAAAAGGGTCTCCATGAGTAAGAATTGGCATGAGTGCACAGTTATTATTCCACCACATCCGCCTTTCAACGTTCATTTGGAACTTTTACATGATGTTCTACAAAACAAGATTTGTTTTGTTTTGGCACTTCATCCACCCTATTTAATTTGTTTCGCTTACTTTATTGCTATTGATGCATTCCATTTTTATATAACTGGTAAGCAGAACTTTTCCAGAGTAGGACACACTTCCATGGAGACAGCAAATCTGTTTCCGTTTTTTGATCTTATTTTTTCGAGTGTTTACAGTAAAAAGAGGAGCCAAATAGGCAGCCGTTGAGGACAAATGAAGTTCAGTGTTGAACAGCTGTAACCCGTGAGCACTGTTTTGGTCAAGTGTAGAATGTCACCCTGTAAGCCTGCGCAGTAGCTTCGTAACAGCACGGAGGTCGGAGTTAAGGGGAAATATACCTGATCAAACGGCCTGACCTTGAAAGCTTTTCTGAAGAGAGACAGGCAGGGAACAGCCCTTTACCAATTTATGGGGGTTGTGATGCCCCTCCAAAATGACAAAAATGCCGGACTTTGTGTTTATGGTGTGGATGCGGTTGTCAGCTTTATCGTTTCTCTGTTGTTGCCTACTGGATTTTTAATGTCTGTTGTTTTTGTTTTTTGGATAGGTTGTTCTGATATAATTTGTTGTAAACCGCCCAGAGTTCCCACAGGAAAATCAGGCGGTTAATAAGCGCAAATAATAAATAAATGAATATAAATAAATAAATAATCTGTGTACCGACTGAAGCTTGGGGCTTGGAAAGTATTTGTGCCTGGGATAACTCCCCAAGGGTCACCATCTCCCGGTCTCTCACCTGGGCGAATCCCCCTGAATTTCCAAGGGTCCGGCAGCCATGGGTTTTCTCCTTCTTCAAAACATAAGATGAGGTTAGGCTTGGGGACTGGAAACCCTTGACAGAGAAATAATTTTAAAAAAGGAGAGTCATCTCTCTGAAAACATAAAAGACCCTGAGGAAACGCAGGCCACCAGCTACAGGCGGCTTCACGATAAAAAAGGAACAATTTTTTTTTTACCTAATGAGGCCACATTCTCATAATTCTCCATCATGACGTCTTTGTATAAAGCCTTCTGATGTGGGGCCAGCAGAGCCCCCTGCCCCTCGGTGAAATATACAGCCACATCTTTAAAAGCCACGGGTCTCTGAAAGGACGAAAATAGTCCGTGCTGTGTCAGTAATCCACTTTTAAAAAAAAAACTGTCTGTGAGACCTTTGGGTAGTGGGCAGCATATAAACTGTAAAAATAAAAATAAAAAATAAAATAAAATTTAACACCTCAGACAATGAAAGCCTGCAGCTTTCAGTGTAAAAGCCGTTCAAGGAACATTGAATAAGGAAATAGGTTTGTTAGCCAAGGTGGATAAAAGCCCAAGTATGTTTTTCTTTTAAATCAATGATTTTTTAAAAAATCATTAAAAAGTTGAAATCAATACTTTTTTTAAAAAAATCAACATTTTTTTTAAAAAATCAAATTGATTGAAATCATGATTCAAGCCACGATTTAAAATTTTAAAATTTGATTTTTAAAAATCTAAGTTGTCAAAAAAAATCATTTTTTTAATTTAAAAAAAATGAATTGCAATTTTAATGGCGATTTCAAACCAACGTGATTCAAATCAAATCCATGCTGAGTTTGTCAACCCCCTTTAAAAAGTCAGGAGAACGCCGTCATTCTGTCCGGCCATGCACCCAAGACCCCTGAACACTGCAAGTTCATCCATCTTTACCTATTCCTTCTTTCCAGGTTCATCGTTTAAAAAAGAGGAATGGCTGGCAACGTACGGGGAATAGCCCCTGCTGCCTGAGATGAGTGCCTGGCTCTGACAAATAATAGGGCCGGCCTTCCCTGAATCCACTGAAGGCACGTTCAACCCCTGCTCTAAATGCATTTCCAGTTCCCTGAAAGGGAGTGACAGTCAAACCCTTCAGAAAGTATGACTTTACAGGTCTTCAAGAGACTACGTTTGTTCTTGGACTGGCTTCTGTTTGGCGGGAAGTCTCTGTCTGAACACATTTATGGGGTTGTGGGGTTCCCTACCTGAGCCAGTTCAACTGCAGCTTTCTTCCATCTTCTGGGGAAAGGGTAAGACTTAGCCAGACACGTTGCCCTCATCCTGTGTTCTGCAGAGGTGAGATGACCAAAGAAAAGGCGATAATTTCAGATCCAATACTTAAAAACAAACAAACCTGCCCATTTCAAATACTTTCCAGCAATTCCTGAACATAAGAAGAGCCCTGCTGGATCAGGCCAAAGGCCCATCTCGTCCAGCTTCCTGTATCTCACAGGGGCCCCACCAAATCTGAATCTGACCAAATATCTATAAATTGCTCCTGCTCTGACCTTTTTTTCTTCATATTTCTTATACACCACTTCCCATTGCCTATCTTCTTTTCCCAGAAGAGAATGGAACCATTGTTCATATCTCCTTTTATCATACTTTCTGCCACCATCCATTTCTGATTCCCTAATATCCCTTTTCATTTATTTATCCCATCTCCTGCTAACATTAGATAAGGCATGCCTCTGATTTTATAATATCCTTTCTGTTTTAAATTATCTATATCTTTTTGTGACAAGATCTTCCCCTCTTTATTAAACTGCTCTAATCGGCCCCAATTCGATGCTCCTCCTATTTTCGTCCTCTTTATTAAAATCTCCATCGTTACTTGCCTTGGTCCCTTAACTTCCTTTAATATTCTTTTATCTCTATCAGATATACCTAAATAACCTGATGAATTATTTATTGCATCTTCTACTCTTTTCCATCTAAGTGTGGGCTGTTCCCCCTCCTTCATTGCCTATTTTAATTGGAAAGGTATATGATACATTTCTAGAGAGGGCAAATTCCAACCTCCTCCTTCTTTTACCGCATATAAAATTTTATGCCTCATTCTTACCCTTTTCTTACCAAAAAGCATCCCATTTTAAAAATATCTTTTCTGATAATAATATTGGGAGGAGCTGAAATAAATAAAGCATCTTTGAAACCATAAAAAATTTTAAAGCCCTAATCTTTAACAATATACCCATTTTTAAAAAATCTTTCCAGCCCTTTATTATTTTCTGGATCTTTCTCCATGTTTCATTATAATTTTCCACCCCATATTTCTTCCAATTTTTTGTTAATGCCACTCCTAAATAAATCATTTTTTTTACTCCATTTCCCATTCTCATTTTTAACCTTAGCTGATCTTGCTCCTTCCAAGGAACATTTAAAAACATAATTTCTAATTTTTGTAAATTTACTTCTAATCCTGAGGCTTTTTTTCAAACTTCTTTAATATATTAATCAGTGGACCTGCCACTTCCAAAGGATTAGTCAATATTAAAATTAAATCATCCGTAAACATATTTAACTTTATTTCCTCTTTTCCTCTTTTTTTTTCTTGAGAGATAAGAAATGTTTCACTGCTCATCCAAACAGCTTCATCAGTCTCTCTCTCTCTCTCAAGAAAAAAGAAGCTCAGTTGCCATCTATCTCAACCTCCCGATAAACTCACCTGGATGACTGAGAATCTTCACAGACGACATCCCATCTTATTTAGAGCCTTTTCACACGACCCCTAAGATCCGCTGGCCACTTAAATTCGGACCAGAGATCTTAGGGGTTTGTCGCTGTTCCTGCGTTCCCACCTGCTCCGCACTCCTGGCTGCTGGCTGCGTGAGGGGAGGGAGAAAAAAAGGAAGAAAAGAATGCCGCTCACCTCCGTTCTGCTGTCCCGGCACTGCATTCATATCTCTTAAAGGGGCGGGGGGCAAAAAAAGAACAAACAGAAGCAAGGAGAGCCCGGCAGTCACTATGTTATATCTGCATCAGGAATTTTCACCTCCGGAGAGCAGGTACCTGAAAAGTGCGCTGGGATGCGCTTAGGTGGGCGTGGTCGCACTTAATTATCTGTAAACTCCGGAGCTGGTGGGGAAACAATTTTAAGCTCCAGAGCTGGGAGCCATTTGCGGCGGAGTTTAGGGGTTGTGTACAAATACCCTTAGATTTCAAGGGAAGGAGAAGGGATAATGGGTGGCAGAAATCTCAATTAATTTAAGATATGCAGATAACAACCATTTTACTGGGAGAAAGAAGCAATGATATGGCACAGCTTTTAAGGGAAAGTGGAAGAAGTAAGCAGGATAAGAAGACAAAGGTCACAAGGACTTCAGAAGAACTATGCTACTTTTAACACTAAATATGCCCTTTTGCATACCTCGGTTCAATCATCAATCCAAATGCAAGCAGTGCCCAAGAAATCAGAAGACTGTTAATCCAAACCGCATCAATAAAGGGAACATATCAAATGTAAAGATGTATCACTGGTGATCAAAACGAACATTTTATTTCATTTTCTTTATGAGCCTTTCTCCTTGGAAAAGGACCCAAGGCAGCTAACAGTAATGAGGGATGATATGCAGTCCAGTACAATTAAGTCATATTCAAGAACAGGGAGTTGATAGGCATCTTACAGCATCACCCACACTCTTATCTATCTGTCTATCTGTCTGTCTATCATCCCTTTCAGCCTCAAAACACAAGGGGAAATCAAACTCTCAAACTCTGGCTTCACAGCTAGATCCCTAACTCATTCTGATTAGGACCAATGCAAACATCAGAAAACTACGCAGGCCTCCAGCTTCAGCAGAACTCTTCAGATTAGAGAGAGTACAAATGATAAAGGGTAAGGAGCATCAGAACCTTGTGCCACCACTCCCAACATCACTTAAATATACTGTAGACGGGTATATATATTTGCAAAATCTCTCCTCCAGCACCACATTCCAAATGAATATATATAATATACAGTGGGCCCTTGTATAACAAACGGTTTGTGTAACATAAAATGTGTACACCATAAAAAATTCCGGAGATAGGGGAAATTTGCTTAACAGAATTGCCTATGGGGCGAATCTGTACAACATAAAAATGGGATCACTCCATTTTCAGTGCATTCCTATGGGAAATTTGTATTAAAAATTTGCTTAACATAATTTCATTTGGAACAAATTAATTCCTTTATACAAGGTACCACTGTATATTAATATAATATAATATAATATAATATAATATAATATAATATAAAATATATATGAATACAGTGGTAGCCCGACTTAAGAGCAGCTTGACTTAAGAACAATTCAACTTAAGAGCGGAAAACTGTTGGCGTTTTAACTGCTGCCTTACAAATTTTAGATATGGTCTGCTCGACCTACAAATATTTTTTTCTATTTTAACTTATTTTTTCAATTTTTTAGATAGGTACCCCGACAAGAGTAGTTCGACTTAAGAGCATGCATTTGGAATGAATTAAATTCGTAAGTTGAGGTACCCATGTATATATAATATAATATAATATAATATAATATAATATAATATAAATGCACTACCTCTGGAGGCAAAAACTGTTGGGAAGGAAGCTGTCCTCGGGTCACATCAGGAGAAGGCAGGATTCTACAGAAAAGACAATGGTGCTGGGAAAAGCCGAAGTCTGAAGAAAAAGAGGAGGATTTAAGTGAGAGATGGACCGAATCCCTTTTAAAAAAGAGGCCGAGGCTGGCGTTTGCAAGAGCTGAGAGCGGGATGGCTCCTTCCATGAGGTCGCCACGAGGCGACTTGACAGGAGGACACAACCACACAACCAATAGTCCGAGGCAAAGGGTTGCCCGGGAGGCTTGCAGCCTTGGCCGTGGCTTCCGGCGTTTGCTTTATTTTTCTCTTTTCCCCAAAACGGTTACCTTTCGGTGGGTTTTTTTAACCTACCGTACTCCAAATTCCGATATCCCCCCCATACGTATCATCCCCCCATACCATTTATATTCCTCCAAGGAAGGGGAGGATAAGGGAAACAAAGAAAAATCCCGAGGCGCGCTCCCCCACTCCCTTTCCAGCTTCATCATCATCACACAAGAGAGGGAGGCATCATCGGAATAAGGAGGAGGGGGGCAAGAAGGGGGTTCTCCCTCTCTCTCCCTCCTCCCTTGGCCCCCCACCCCCAAAAAAGGGCTTGCCTCAGTCTCTCACCCGCAGGAACAACACGCGCGGACGCTTCCCCCGCGGCGGCGATGCTTTCAACGCGTCCCCCTTCTCTCCCAGCGGATCTCTCCAAACACACACATACACACCCAGACACACACACACAAAATCGCAACCAGAGCTCTCGGTGGCACGGATCATCTAGCGAGCCATCTGGTCGTCGGGACTTGTAGTGTTCCTTCTCCCCAGCGCCAAATCTCTCTCTCTCTCTCTCTCTCTCTCTCTCTCTCTCTCTCTCTCTTAAGCACAAGGGATTGTGGGCTCTGTAGTTCTCCTTTCCTCGTTCCCTCTCGGGGACGATGGGCGTGTCGTGTCGTACAGGGAGAAGCCAAAATCCGAAGGAACCAAACCGAAACCAAACCCTTTGGCACCTTAAAAAGGCTAACTGTGATCATTGAATTGCAAATATAAGAGTTTGCAATTAATATATATAGGTACATATATAACATATATATACAAGTGGTACCTTGTATAAAGGAATTAATTCATTCCAAATGAAATTATGTCAAGCCAATTTTCCTTTATACCAATTTCCCATAGGAATGCATTGAAAACAGATTGATCCCATTTTTATATTGTACAGATTTACCCCATAGGCGATTATGTTAAGCAAATTTCCCCTATCTCCGGAATTTTTTATGTTGTACAAATTGTATGTTATACAAACTGTTCATTATACAAGGGTCCACTGTATATTGGTGTTCCAGGATATTACCCTTAGATGTCAAGTTCTTGGCAAGGTGATGTTCATCAGTCATCTCTATCTTTATGAGAGGGGAAGTAGCAAGGCTGTGGTCAAGTTGCATCTGAAGCTGAGGACTGGATTTCACACTTGTCCTTTGAAGGAGCATCTCTCTCTCTCTCTCTCTCTCTCTCTCTCTCACACACACACACACACACACATGGGGGGAGCAAGGTTGATACAGCAAACCTATGTCTTCCATTTGGGGATCAGGGTATAACTTAGTAAACCCACTAGGTTTAGCCACTTGGGACCAGATTAAAGAAAAAAGCACATTTCCTCACGTTTGCAGGCTTGCCCTGCTGCTGCCGAGAGTCCATGTGACTTCTTCTTGGTACCTGGGGGGTGGTGAGGTGGCAGTGGGTCTTCCTTAGTATCCTCATAGTTCCATTGATTTTAAAGTTGGAGGCCGTGTGGCCATTGCGAAGTACGCATGCCAAGCCCACAAAAGCTCACATTAAAATATAATTAGTCTTTAAGGGGCCACATAAATTTTCTTTTTTGTTCCATGCTTTGGAATTTTGCCTGATCAACAGCTGTGTGTGTGTGTGTGTGTGTGTGTGTGTGTGTGTGTGTGTGTGTGTGTGT
>JAHTLZ010000207.1:1359337-1372855 GCA_023846285.1 Phrynocephalus versicolor | reverse complement strand
ACCCTATTTCCCCATCTATAAGATGCTCCAAAGTATAAGACGACCCCTACTTTTCCGACGCAAAAATTATAGAAAGAGGAGCCCCTCCGGGATGGATCGTCCCCTCCTTTCCACACCCAAAAGCCAAGACTACTTGAAGTGGTATGGGGGCAGTATATGTATAAGCAGAACACTTTCTTTTCCTTTTTGCCTCCTCCAGAATGCCCTTGCGTGCAGTGACCTCTTCTATCCATCTTCAGCCCATCCAGATGTTTGAAGAATTTTTGTGTGACTCCAAAGCTTTACTTGCCACCCTGTCAATTCCAGGCTGCCCTTGATCAAAACAGGATGGTCACCCTCCCTTCTCATGCCCCCTGCTACTCACCCTGCGGAAAGACACCACGTAGAACGTATCCTCCCGCCGATCAATGGCACCCATGAAGTCGTGTTCTGTGTGGTCAGGGTGCTGATACACCTGCAGCTGATGCACAGAATTCCTGGAAACACAAAGAAATAACAAGAGAGGGTTTACCTAATTGTAGCCAGGGGGAGGGGGAAGGAGGGGAACACACTGGCTCCCCAATCAGAATCAAGGGACAAAAGGAACGGCGTCTAGGAGAGAGAAGGGGATTTAAAAAGGGGGGCAGCCAGGATCGATGCCTGTTGACTTCCGGGCTCGGAAGGAAACCCTGCCTCCTGCACGCAGGTGGGTGAGGCCCCTGTGCAGCTGAGATGGGAACACTGAGAGAATGCTGCTGCAGCCCCCAACCCACGGCTCCTCAGTCTGTAGTAAAAATACCCCAACTGAGGAGGCAAGCCATTGCTTAAAAAAAAAAGGGGGGGAGGGGCACTCGTGTGCTATGGAAATTAAATTGGGGGTGTCCCATGTGTGGGAAGGGATTGCCACAGAGCTAAGTTGCTCCTTGATGTTGTTGCAGTGATGACTGGCAACACCAGAGTAGCCTTGCTGCCAGATGGGCGGTATTAAAAAAATCAAATCAATCAATAAATGATAAGAAAAAAAATCCAGGAGTAGGCATGCTTTGCATGACCAAAAAATTCCCCATGGGATGCTTTGCAAGACAAAAAAAAAAAAAAAAAGCTCCACTTGTACCTAGGGAAAAAAATTCAGTTATTTTTGTCTTTATTCTAGTCTCCGGAACAGATTAATCAATTCATGCATTCCTATGGGAAACTGCATTTCTTAAGACAATTTTTTTCCATTAAAACAAAGCAACCCACAACCTCTGGAACAGATTAATCCATTTCGATGCATTCCTATGGGGAACCGCATTTCGTAAGACAATTTTTTTTGGTCAAACAAATTGACCCGTAGAATGAGTTAAATTCATTTTAAGCGTTAGCACTGTAATGGCTATTCTGGCTTGAAAGACCTACTGATTGACCAACCAACCGACCGAACGGTCAGGGCATTCGCCCAATGGTAAGTTGGCTCTCAGCCTCAAAACCTGAATACATCAGTGGAAGCTTGACCGCCAAAATGGAAATCCAATAGCTCTTTTGTTTTTCATTATTATTATTTATTATTTATTTGTTATCTTTATATACCACCCATCTTCCGGACGGAACTCTGGGCAGTTTACAGTTAAAATAAAACAACAAAAAAGAAAACAAATAAGGCAAGAATACCAATAAAATAAGGAGGGACAATACCCTCCATGAAAGATGACGCGGGCAGCAAAAAGAGGATTTTTTTTAAAAAAAAAGAAGAAGAAAGAAAGAAAAATTAAGTAAAAAGAGTGCCGTATGAGCCTCGTGGCGCAGTGGTTAAATGCCTGTACTGCAGGTAAAACTGTGTTCACGACCTGGGTTCAATCCCAGGTAGCAGGCTCAAGGTTCACTCAGCCTTCCATCCTT
The DNA here is from genome assembly GCA_023846285.1 of Phrynocephalus versicolor. NCBI lineage: Eukaryota > Metazoa > Chordata > Lepidosauria > Squamata > Agamidae > Phrynocephalus > Phrynocephalus versicolor. The sequence continues at coordinate 1,370,998 of JAHTLZ010000207.1, read as the reverse complement.
CTGAGGTCGGTAAAATGAGTACCCAGCTTACTGGGGGGGCAATGTGTAGCCTGCATACTGCAATTAAAAAATTGTAAACCGCCCAGAGACTACTTGAAGTGGTATGGGGTGGTATATAAGCAGACCACTTTATATGCCTATTAGTAGAATGACCCCTATTCATCAAGTAAGGGACAGGAAAGGAATGACTAACCTAGATTCTTCTGGTGTGCCCAGGACTGCTGGGCAGAATTAAGCATTCCAAATAAGAGGAGAGGCACAGATCGAGAGCTATGCAGTTGAGATCACGCTTAGACGTTACAGACCCGTCTCATGGAGAACAAGCAGCTCACAAGGCTGACTCTGAGCGAAAACAATACTGGTCGGGGGGGGGATTGCTCTCGAAGGCACCCAATTCCACAAAAGGCCCACCACAAAATGACCTCGGGAGGATTCAACACACAAGCTTGCTTACCTCTCTGTGTGTCTGGGAGGGCTAGCAGGTACATAGCGCGAGGAGCTTGGCGGCTTCCCTTCCAGCTTCACCTAAAAGGCACAAATCCACAGATTCGAGTCAGGGAGGAGAGAAGCTGTTAGCAAGACAGAGAAACCTCCAAGCGGTTTATCAAATGCCAACATCCCCGGTTGTTTTGGCAAACTGCAGCACGATTCTTGGTGCCCTTGTCCTGCTTCTGACAATATAAATAGATGATCAGGCCATGCCTTTATTAGAGCACTTTAAAAAAATCAAGCCACAAGCAAAGAGCAAGCCTTTGACGATACCTCCATGGGTAGCCGGGACAATTACATGGACTACATCACCCATTCCCACTGCAGAGAGTGCTTTAAGCACTGTGTGGCAGTAGATCCAGGAACACACACACTTTATCGTCATTGTACAAGCACAATGAAATTTAGAAAGATAAGCAGCAGGCTTGTCCTCAGGCTGTGGACCAGGTATTTGCGGAGGGTTCAGAATACTTAGATATTTGAGTTTTTCAAAGTTCAGGGCACCTGCGTCGCTTGGGGTGTTTTGCGGGGCGGCAAGGGCTTCCTCCGGTTGATCTGGTGCCGACGGACCCAGCCGCTGAGCTCATCGGCCAACCTGCAGAGGGAAGAGGAGGGAAACGGAGGTCAACCCCCATCCTCCCAAGCCAAACGGCCTCCCGCCCGTCCTGCAACGGCATGGCTTGGCAAGCAAAAGCACCCGTACAGGACGCGCGTCCCAGCCCCTAGTGGTTCAGCCACCATGTTCATAAGAACCGCTGGCCGACCACTGGCCTCTGGAAGGAGCCCCTTCCCCACCGCAGGAGGCGTGGGCTTCCCTCCTGGCATTCCCCAGCTACCGTCCACCGAGAGACTCATGCCGGCCCTGGTACCGGAGAGACTCCGGAGGCATCAGAGCCGGCCGCCAGCCTCCCTGTCCCGGGACCCACCTCAAGGATTCCGTCCGATTGAACTGGCGGCAATCGGAAGCGAGGAACAATTTGTCCAAGTCCCTCAGCACGAGGTCCTTCATGTCCGAGAAGGGCACCGAGAGGTTCCTGGGGAGAAGGCATAACAAGGCAGACCCACCGTGAATCGTAAAGCCGGGGAGCAACCACAGGAAAACCCAATTTAGGCACAAGTACAGTATATTGTCTCATTGATAGGCTGCCAGTCTCCTGATCATGGGCCTCAAGGCAGTTCACGGTAGTGGTGGTGGGGAAAAACAGAATTAAAAACCTGAATCAAATGCAAATTTAAAAAAAAAAGTCCTAATAGCGATTAAAATACAAAGAATTTGAAAACAGACTAACCCAACTTTTAAAAAAACAGCATTCAGGGACTCGGTGAGGAGGATTAAAGCAAAGCAAAGCAAAGTGTTCTGCTTATATACCGCCCCATACCACTTTAAGTAGTCTCTGGGCGGTTTACAATTTTTTTTTAATTACAGTGTGCAGGCTTGCCTGAAGATTTAATTTTTTTATATCCAAATTTTATAGTGTATATTTGTATATTGGATTTTTATTTTATTTAATCTCTATTTAATCTCTTTTAAACCCTATTTAATCTCTCTTATCTATTATCTTCTTTCTCCCCTTACACTTTTTTGTGCACCTACTCTTCTTTATTTGTTTTTTATATTGGGAGAGGTGTAACAAATAGATTTCCCCGATGTGGGATCAATAAAGATTTATCTTATCTTATCTTAATTAGGTCTTCAGCTATTAAGGGAAAGATCAGAGGGAAGGGGGGGCAAGCATGCCGTCACCAGGGAGGGTCCACCGAGAAGGCCCTCTCTCGGGTCCCTGTCACCCGCCCCCTGCCCTGGCAATGGGGCTGAGAGAAGGGTCTCCACTGACTACCTTAAATACCAAAGAGACTCTCAGTGGGGAAGATATGGTCTTACAGGCCACTACCTATTAATGCAGTGCAACCACTGCTGAATCACAAGGAATGGGGGCCTCTGGAAGCAGCCACTCCGTCCTACGCATGGGGACATCAAAACTGCAAGGAGCCTGGACGGTATATTTAAAAAAAACCCACCATGACTTGGTAGAACATGGCAGCGTTCCTTCTTTGGAACACCTCCCGGAACTGCTGGGGGATGCTGGGAGCTCAGGTTTCAACCTGCAACTTCCTGAAGCTCCTTTATCTGTCATTCCCACTTGTTTTGTCATCTTAAACCACCAGTTCTGGTTAGATGTCAAGGCACCGTCCCTTGTGCAATAGAAGGCAAAGCATGCAAAAGCAAAGTGTTCTGCTTATATACCGCCCCATACCACTTCAAGTGGTCTCTGGGTGGTTTACCATTTTTAATGACAGTATGCAGGCTACACACTGCGCCCCAGCCCCCAGCAAGCTGGGTACTCATTGTACTGACCTCAGAAGGATGGAAGGCTGCGTGAACCTTGAGCTGGCTACCTGGGATTGAACTCCAGGTTGTGAGCACAGTTAGAGCTGCAGTACAGGCATTTAACCACTGCACCATGAGGCTCCTCATGGCAGTCCCATCTGGTTGATTTTCCCCTCCCTAAACCCCAAGCCTCCCTTCATTTACTGGAATGGTGTCCTCCCTGGCCTGTCTGGCGCCTCCTCTGGCCGCTCCTCCGGCTCTTCCTCTGCTGCCGTTTCATGGGATTCCCCTACAATCCCCAGGAGGTGCCTCTGTCCCGGCCCGGGTTCCACTTCCTGCTTGGGCAGGCCCACGTCGCTTGCCTTGCGCTCACTGATGCTGCAGGGAGGGAAGAACAGAGAACAGCTCCAGGAAGATCTTGAAATGATGACCAGATCTATGAATTAATGTGGCTCCAAAGAGCAGCCTACAACCTTCTGACACCAAATACTTTCTCCTCCCCCCACACACAACCCCTTTGAAAAGTTAAAATAGAGTCCTCCACACCACACAGCTGACAAGCAAGAGTAGCAATTTGGCAGCTGTAGTTGCTCCAGAATCTGTCCCAGAATTTTTTTTAAAAAGGGAAGCAAGCTGATAGCAACCTCCTGAGAATTATCCTCTGTTAAAATATCTTGCAGCAAGAAGGGATTCTGGCGGCATCTTAAAGACTGAGATTTAATTTTGAATGAGATTGCACAGTAGCTCAGACTTCCGTCTGGATTTTCTCACGGTAGGAAGATGGCAACACTTAAAAGGAGCCCTGTTGTATACAGTAGGACCCAGGTATCCACTGGGGATCAGTTCCAGGCCTTCCCATGGATAATGAAAACTCTGGATAAGAGAGAACACCAACCTCCGCTCCCCCCCCCAAAACTGTTTTGTGACAGTAGCTTGCTTTACGGCTGCTGTTTTGCCACAGTAGCCTGCTCTACAGCTGCTAAATTATTTATTTTTTTCCTTCTGCCAACCGTGGATAACAGAATTAGTGGTTAATGAATCAATGGATACAGGGGTCCTACTGTAAAAAAGACTTGGTGGCATGTGAAACAGGCAGTGGCTGTATAGCACTGGAATGGGAGGGGAGGCAGTTGCCCAGCCTTGCCTCACATGGCATTCTATAAATAAATAAATAAATAAATAAATAAATAAATAAATAAATAATCAGACCCCCCCACCTGAAAAGAGGGACCAAGCTCCAGGGAAAAAGAGAAACAACTCTACATCAGGAGGCTCTCAAGGGACATTTAAGAGGACTCAGTAGGTCCGTAAGCCCCAAGTGGTGGTTAAGTAAGAACAGGGGATAATAACTTTAGTTCTCGAAGAAGGGCTGTGTGGAGGCAGGGGCGAGAGGAACAACAGAAAGCCAAGTGGGATTTCAAAGCTCTGGAGCTGTGTGAACAGACCGGTTAGGCTGCCTTCTGATCCTCCCACTGAAGTTTCACTAACGTTTCATCTCCAGGAAATTAGACAAGGCTTCCCTAACCAGTCCGCCAAGTCTAGCTCGGTGTCGAGCCACTACACACATGCTCCCCACACGCATACACACCCACACAGATGCAACTGAATTTCCCCGAAGCGCTGGCAACTTCAAAAGGCTTCAGGACAGCCATTTATTTATTTATTTATTTATTTATTTATTTATTTATTTATTTATTTATTTATTTATTTATTTATTTAGCTTATATACCGCCCGTCTTCCTGAGAGGAACTCTGGGCGGTTTACAACAAGGGGGCAGCACAATGATAAATTAAAAATAACAGCAAATTAACTAACTAGCTAAATAATAAAACAATACAAAACAAAACAAAACCAGAACAATAAAAACCAAGGATGCAGATGGCGGGGAGAAGAAAAAAAAAAGACTTTATAGAGTCACCCAAACGCCTCCCGGAAGAGGAGAGTTTTCAGTGCCTTCAGTGGCTAGGAAGGTTGCTGGTGAGCTAGCGCGAAGGAGGAACGCAGCTGCCGCGCCCGGGAGCCTCACCTGACAGGCCCAAAATTGAAGGCGATGAAGAGGAGAACCACCATGACGCAGATGACCTTCCGGTTTCCGGAGCCGAACTTCAGCTCGCTGTTCTAAAAAAAGGGAGGCATCAAAGCCAAGAGTCAGCCTGGAAGAGCAGCCCACTGTGTTTTAGGATCCCCACCTTTTCCTCACGGAAGCGTAAACCCCTGTGACTCCCGCCCTGGACCTAACGTCGTGAGACTGCCGCTAACCTGCCTCGCCCGGAGGCTGAAGCCAGAGGCAGACTTTGGGCCGAGCCAAAAAGCTCCCTTTACTCTCTCAGCCGCCTCTTTCGCTTCCCAGACTTATTCTTGCTCAGATCTGAAAAGAAGGGCCGCCGATTACGCCTGAGACATGTGAAGGTGGAATAGGGTTGGAGGAAGCAAGTGGCCCGGCCCTGCCTTACCAGACATCCCACCTGAAAGAAGGATCCAACTGTAGACAGCTCGCTCACTGCACCCGTTCTTCAGAACGGGAGAAAAGTGTTTCATGAACCACCTTTGCCTGGCTTGTACTCTTTCAGTTTCACGAAAAGAGAACTAAAAGTGGGTCATGTTTAATACAACAACAGGGATGTTTCGGTCCGTTATATGATGAATTCCCTTTCCACTGAGGGAATTAAAACTTACAGAACCCCTGTGTTTTAAATAACATAGCTGCTTCAATTAGTGCTTTAGGTTCCTCATTGCATCTTAATACAGCGGTACGCCAACTTAAGAGCAATTCGATTTAAGAGCGAAAAACTGTTTGTGTTTTAACTGCTGCCTTACAAACTTTCGATAGGGTCTGCTCGACTTATTTTTTTTCATTTAAAAAAAAATTAACTTATTTTTTTCAATTTTTTAGATCGGTACCCTGACTTAAGAGTAGTTTGACTTAAGAGCATGCATTCGGCACAGATTAAATTCGTTAGCTGAGGTACCATTGTATTGAATATTTTCTGCTTCCCACCATCTCAGAGGTGGGAAAAGAGCTGGCGTTAAAACTCCCAGAATCCCCCACCTAGTATGTCATGCTGATGGGGGAATTTTGGTATTGGTAGTCCAGATACACCTTCCCCCACCCCCCCAAAGCTCCCTTTGAGACTATGATGGAAACCTTGTGTCAGTCCTGAAAATAACCATGCCCACTTTTTTTGACTTCTACAGTTTAATGGTGATGGGATACTAGGTGGAGAAATGAGTTATTCCTAGTCGCTGAAACACCTCCAGCTCAATCAACCGTACACTGGGCTGCCATGGAAGCAAAAGGAGGCAGCTTTATTCTGCCATGTCTCCAAAAAATGAGAGGAGATACTGCACCCAGATTGGAAAGCAAGTGTTCTAGTGCCAAACGCCTCAGGAGGCTCCTCCAGGCCTCCAGTTGTGGCGCCTTCCCTCCTGAACTCGGTGCCCACATAAAGCTGCTTCTCTGGAAACAGTAAAAAAAGGGTAGCCCAGTTTTCCAGGCAGTAACACGTCTTGTGAGAAGTCACCTCAGCTTTCAGAAGCAAGTTAAAACCAGGCTTTTAAGCCGGGCCTTTACAAGCCTCCCCTCTTTGTAACATTAATGTTGTAGCAACATCAGATCAGCCATCTTGAGTCTTGGAATATTTCTCAGAGTGGAGGTTTTATGAGGGGTTTTTTGGGGGGGCTTTATATATATTTATTGTTATTATTTATATTCTGTAGTTATATTGATTTTTTTGGAAGCCGCTCAGAGAAGAAGCTTATCTACTGGATGGATGGAATGGATGGAATGGATGGATGGGTGAAATGTCTGTTTACAAAATGGAAGAACGGGATCAGCAGCTAAGGACAGATCTCTACCATGGTCTCTCTTGCTGACTCCGAAATGGATGTCAAACAGCACTGCAGTCTAAATGGGACCATGGGGAAGGATGGATGTGGAGAATATTGGTAGGCAGATTGGAACCAAAGAATTTTTTTTTTAATTTAAGTAATTTTATTGAGGGTTTTTTTTGTGGGGGACGAAGGAGGGAAGGTGTGGGGGAGGGGGAAGGGATGAACCAAAGAATTTTTAAGAGGACAGCACCCTTGGAATCCCCATCCCCACAAAAGCTGAATACCACCTAAAAGGGGAAAGCAGAAAACTGAGCCGTGTGGGTGTGGGTAGGGGTGGGGGAGAGAATGGAGAGTGTTTTGCTTATATGCCACCCCATAGCACTTAAAGCACTCTCTGGGCAGTTTACAATTCATTTATGCAGGCTACACAATTGCCTCCACCTCCAGAAAACTGGGTACCCATTTTACCAACCTCAGAAGGATGGAAGGCTGAGTGAACCTTAAACCGACTACTTGGGAGTTGAATCCCAGCACCGTTTTAGCTGGACCACAAGGCTCCTCATGGAACCAAAATCCCCGTGGGGGGTTTAAAAACCCACAGGGGCCGTTTTTGGGCAGCAGGCGCTCACCTCGTTGAGGACGCAGTCCAGCCTCCGGCGGAGGAGAGCGTTCTCCCGTTGCAGTCGCTCGTTCTCTGTCAGGGCCTCCTTCAGCCGGGATTCTAAACCCTGCAGGTATTCCTTTTTTTTCCGCCGAGACTGGCAGGCCGATTCCCGGTTCTTAATCATCCGCTGCTGCCTTTTCAGGACCTTGATCTTGGGGAGGGAGCCAGCAGCAGGGCGGGGGTGGGGTGGGGGAAGAAAAATGTTATGTTTACAGCTAGACTCTAAAAATGGACAAACGCATGGCCTTCTGTTACTAGGAAACCGATCAGGACATGATATATAGCAGTGATGGGGAACCTTTTAGAGACCGAGTGCCCAAACTGCGATTCAAAACCCACTATTTTTTCCCTCCGCAAAGTGCCAATACAGCAATTTAACTTGAATACAAGTGGCTGTAAAGGAGCGATGTTGGGTGCCCACAGAAAAGGCTCCGACTGCCACCTTTGGCATCCGTGCCACAGGTTCGCCAACACTGATATATAGAGTAGGACTAATCAAATACAGTGGTACCTTGTATAAAGGAATTGATTTGTTCCAAATGAAATTATGTTAAGCAAATTTTTCTTTATACAAATTCCCATAGGGATGCATTGAAAATGGAGTAATCCCATTTTTATGTTGTACAGATTTTCCCCATAGGCAATTATGTTAAGCAAATTTCCCCTATCTCTGGAATTTTTTATGTTGTACAGATTTTATGTTATACAAGCTGTTTGTTATACAAGGGTCCACTGTATGCTATTTTCCCTGAAACCAACTGTTAGATAACTTCGTGAGTTAGGCCTCAGGCTGTGAAGCAAGGTTTTTTTTTTGGGGGGGGGGGTCCATTCCCCACTGGGCCTCCTTGGCAGGGGCTGGACCCCATGATCTGTAGGGCCTCTTCCAACTCTGCTATTCTGAGGCCATTTTAACGAGTCAATGAGTTCTAGAGTTTAGATTATATGCATCCCTGACATGATTTGTCAGCAACAGGTGTGGCAAGGCGGAGTCCACAAAGTGGCAGGCGGAGGGGGAGAACAGGAAGGGAGGTCCCAGGGACCAAAGGCAGCCGGATCGAGAAGAATCAGGATTGTTAGGACTCGCGGACGAGACTCACATCTATCTCTTGGTTACAGGGTCCGATCGGCGTCGGAGCCGGGACGATGGTTTTGGCTTCCGGTTTGGGGGCAGCGGGAGCTGGCTTCGCAGGGAGAGCCTCCTTCACGGGAGACTGAACCTGGATCAGTCCAGACACAGGGAGATGCAGCAGCTCAGGCTGGGAGATGACCACACTCTGGGCTGGAACTGAGTTTTTTTTTAAAAAAACAACAACAACAGCAAATCCATATCAATCGGGTTGCCCTTGCCTGCAGTCTTACTCTCAATGGGGGGTGGGGGGGGATGGGAGACTCTTCCTCCCTACATCCAAGTGAAAGGAGCAAATGATTTGTGGAGCCACACAACACACGGTGGGTGTTCTGTGAAGCCAGTTTGAAGCAGCTTGGCCCCTCCCTGGAGCACTGCTTTTTATTATGACAACCGAGACCTCATCACCTGAAATTCCTGGGTTGACTGCCTGTGACTGGGTGACAGGAACAGGTTGCAGTAAGATGGCGCTGCTGGAAGTGGTTGTTGGCTGCAACGGAACAGTAGTGACCACAACGGGCTTGGGTTGGATGGGGGGCTTCCGGCTGAGAATGCTCTCCGCTCTGTTGGCAGCGACTGGTTTCCCTGTAAGAAGAATGACTCTCTCAGTGGAGCAACTGATATTCCCTTAATAAAATCTCATTGCTGGATCAGAAACACACCCCTGGACGGTCGTGAATAGAAGAAGAGCTGTCTGCAAACCGGCAAAGACGTACCTCTCTCAAACAGCTAGACAGGTGGGCCTGAACTGCTGGTTCGGTGGTTTGTACCATCGTTTGTGACTCTCTTCCCCCCTCTGGGGGTGCCCACTCAGAGGCAGTGCCAAGAGGTAGTGGGGGAGAGAAGGCAGGGTCCTGTTTCTAAGGAGGTGCCTGCCAAGCTGTGGAACAGCGGGTTGGCTGCCATCTGAACAGGCACGAACTGCCGAACCGGTGATTGGTGCCCTTCTCTAAACAGCTGTGTCGGAGGAAAACCCAAAACGGATGCTCCCTGCTCCTCCATTTCTTCAAGGCATGCTCTCGAGACAGGCAAACAGGAGGGGAACTGGGAACTGAACAAGATAAGCCACCTCATCTGTTTGAGCCACAGGAGACTCAACACAGAAGGACCAGAGGTGTGTTCAATACTATTCATCCATTAGGAGAATTCAGTTAGACTAACATGCACCACCTTTTCCAGAAAATTTCCGATTCCTAGCAGAACAGTTAGAACTTCTAGAACTTTTTCTTGCTGGACTTGTGTGTTTGTGGTGTGGATGCGGTTGTCTGCTTTATCATCATCTCTGTTGTTGCCTTATTGGATATTTAGTGTTGTCTGTTTTTTTTTTTCCTGGATAGGTTGTTTTGTTATAATTTGTTGTAAATTGCCCAGAGTTCCCGTAGGAAAATCGGGCGGTCAACAAGCGCAAATATAAATAAATGTAAATGTAAATAAGAGTGCTGGCATCAACTAATCTGCAGAACACTTTTGTCAAAATTCCGATTATTTTACATTGCATAAATCTACTGTATCTGCCCCAAACAGCTCGCTTAATACCAAGAGATAATAAAAAGCAAATACCAGTCACTGAAATAATCTAAAAAGAGAAAAATTACTTTCAATTTTAAAGCGTTCTGCTTTCCGGCCTGTCTAACTTCTGTCGTTTAATGAACACTTGTGAACATTCTAGCTCATAAAGAGGGCATGAGCGATTCAGACTTCAGCGAACAGCGAAGAGCGAACTGTATAGGAAGTAAAATTCAAAGTGTCTCATTTTTTTAAAAAAAGAAAGAAACTGCACATGGCTGAGAACAGGAAGAGCAGTATCTTATCCAGAAAAAGCTGTGGAGGAAGTGATGAATTTGCTGAGTAGTGAGCAAGATGAAAAGAATACAATTTGATTAAAACGTCTTCAGGGTCTTTTCAGACCAGAAGCTAGGCATCCTCTTGGTGTTACCGGTTTTGGATTCAAACTAACCTAATGAGTTTTTTGTAGCTTTGTTCCTCCATGATGTTATTTTCTGTGCACTCGCTACAAGAAACAGAGACTACCAAAAGCCCAAAATGTACATAAGAACATAAGAGCCAAGCTGGATCAGGCCAAAAGCCCATCTAGTCCAGCTTCCTGTATCTCACAGTGGCCCCACCAGATGTGTCTGGGAGCGCACGAGACTTGATCTCTGTCTCCTGATACCACTCCCCTTCATCTGGTCCTTGAGGTACCCTGGTTTTAAGCCTGGATAGTATGACACATCCCCATCATGGTTTGTAACCTGTGATGGACTTTTCCTCCAGGAATCTGTCCAGTCCCCTTTTGAAGGCATCCAGGTCTGATGCCATCACCACATCCTGTGGCAGGGAGTTCCACAGACTAACAACACGCTGGGTAAAAATATATATTTTCTTTTGTCTGTTCTTACTCTCCCAGCCCTCAATTTGAGTAGATGACCTGTAGTTCTGGTATTTTGTGAGAGGGAGAAGATCGTCCCTATCTCCACTTTACTCATGCCCCACATTATTTTGTACGTCTCAATCGTATGTAAGATTATCCCCTCCTGGAGCTGGTATTTGGTTCTAAGGGCAAGGCTGAATTCCAGGCTCCATCTGCTCTGCCCGAGACTACCCATACATACCTGCCTCAGGAGCTGGGACTACCCTGATCTGCACAGTGCCGAAGGGAGGTGAAAGAACATCTCCAAACATGCATGGAGGGGTCGGGGGTTGCTCCGCCTTCACTCCAATCCCGTCCGATGGGCTGGGGGCCTGAAGGATAAGCACTGGTATCAGGCACAAGCGTTCAGAGACAAGAGGGACGGTTTCATACGTAAGGCCATCTTCAACGGGACGTACTGTACCTGCCCCGAGAGATCGGAGGAGGAGGAAAAGGACAACGTGGAGGAATCGGAGGATGCGCCAGACGAATCGGAGCAATGAGAGGACGCAGGGGAGGCGGGCTCAGACTTCACCTGCAGCTCTGAAATGAAGGAAAGGTGTTTGTGAAGCTGTGCGTGGAAGAAAAGAGGAACCACTCCATGAGTCCCTCCCCGTTCTCTTCCTGGAGAGAGCAGGACTCGGCCATTCCCATTGGGAAGGTCCAACCAACAGAGAATAAGCTCTGCTCCTCTGCCTGGAAGCATCTCTCCTGGGGACAACGGCATCCAGCAAGCGACTCACCCTTGCCAAGTGTGCAGCTGCTTTATTTATTTATTTATTTATTTATTTATTTATTTATTTATTTATTT
>JAHTLZ010000207.1:1331308-1359327 GCA_023846285.1 Phrynocephalus versicolor | reverse complement strand
ACATACATACATACATACATACATACATACATACATACATACATACAACTTATATGCCGCCCACTACCCAAAGGTCTCTGGGCGGCTTACAATCAAAAGTAAAACAGTTAAAACATCAAATATCAATAAATAATTAAAACAATAATAAAAGCTTACACTAAGGTCATTGCACTAAAATTGCCATCAGAGGACCCACAGTCTATATTGTATCAATTAAAAAACTTCTGGAACAGGAAGGTTTTTACCTGGCGTCGAAATGTCATCAATGTTGGCGCCAGGCGGATCTCACTTGGGAGGGCATTCCATAACTTGGGGGCAGCTGCCGAGAAGGCCCTGTGTCTGCAAGCCATCCCTCTCACCTCCATGAGGGATGGCTCTTTCAAGAGGGCCCCCTCATGGCCATTCCCATCCCGCTGGTCCCTGAAACCAGTCGACGTGCATTTTAATTCCTCCCTTGCTGATTCCCAATATGTTCCATGCCTTACATGAAAGCAATGGGAGGGTGGCCTGTCATTCAACTCTTTCTCCACGGCTCTGGCTATTCTGGGACACCCTTTGGCTAAAGGGTGCCTAGGAATGCTGCCAATAAATAAAGGAGTAAAGGTGCGACTGATCGCTGTTGGGAGTTCCTTGGGCTGTGTGGCCGCCTTCTGGATATTTTTCTTCCCGACATTTCGCCAGACTCTGTGGCTGGCATCTTCAGAGGGCAAGGAGCCCAGAGAACCAGGAGTACCCAGAGCACGGTCAGAACTCCTTGTTCCCTGAGCTCCTTATAGAATCATAGAGTTGGAAGAGACCTCAAGGGCCATCTAGTCCAACCCCCTGCCATGCGGGAACCCCATCACAATATTTTCGACAGATGGCCATCCAGCCTCTGCTTAAAAACCTCCAAAGAAGGAGACTCCACCACCCTTTGTGACAGCATATTCCACTGCTGAACAGCTCTAACTGCCATGAAGTTCTTCCTAATGTTCAAATGGAATCTCTTTTCCTGTAGTTTGAAACCATTGCCCCAAGTCCTAGTCTCTGAAGCCATGGAAAACAAACCTGTTCCCTCTTCAATATGACATCCTTTCAAATATTTAAACATCGCTATCATATCCACCCCCCTCAGCCTTCTTTTAGAGAGGCTAAACATTCCCAGTTCCCTAAGCCGTTCCTCATAAGACATTTCTTCCAGACCCTCTGAAGATGCCAGCCACAGAGTCTGGCAAAACGTCAGAGAGAAAAAACTTCCAGAACACGGCCAAACAGGCCAAAAAACTCACAACAGCTATCAGATCCTGGCGGTCAAAACCTTTGAGAATACAGTGCTACTAATCCCTTCATGTCAAGAGTAGGGAAAAACCCTCTACTCCTGGAAGACAACTCCCATAATTCTTCACCACTGACCATGCTAGATGGAGCTGGCTGTACCATTTGGAAAGGCAAAGCTTCTTCATTCGGCTTTATAGTCTACCTCCCCACGGGCTTCAGAAATCAAGCCACCCTGCAAACCCTCCTCTGGGCAGCAGAGGGGAAGACCTTTCAGGACCGTCCACTCTGTTGGTTGCAGTTCCTTGGGGGACGTGAGCTGGCAAGTCTATGTCAAGTCCGTGAGGGCCTCTTCCCCGGAGGGAACAGATGCCCCAGCACTGTCGCTGAAAGTAGCAGGCCCTCAGGACAAGTAGTGAGGTCTCTCTTCCGGTGTTTGGAGTCTCTCTATAAGCTAACTACTCCAAAGCCACAACTGTTTTTCTTTCTCATAAATGCACATCAAACCCAGTCATTCAGTTTAAGAATTAAAACCAGAGGGCCTTCTGTCAAGGATTTTAGTTTTGACAAAATGTCTGTAATATATATTTAACAGAATTACAAAATGGATCCTGTGTAAAATGCTCTGTCATGAGCTAGACAAGAATGTGTATTAGGTTTAGGTCATGGGTGTAAAGAATCATCATCAGTACTGGAAGGTCAGGATGATTAGGCACAGGTGGGATAGCTAAATCACCTCATCCCATGTAGTGTGTGATTGGCTTACACCATATTGCTTTGTGTATATAGGTAGCAAGCAAAGCAGTGTAAATTGAGGACTGCCTAACTAAGGTGAGAGACAGCTTTCTCCATTCTCTGTTACGCTGTGCTTTGTATATTATTCTTGTATATTACTCTTTGTCATGTGTACATATGTAATATAAGTTTTCTACTAAGTTCTATTGTCTTGTTCATTTGTCTCCTCGCTCCATAAACACTAAATGCATCTATTCTTCCACAACACTGCTAATCTCTGCTAGTGGTTTATATATTTCCTTCAACATAACATATCCCTATATGCATAATAGTGTTATATACTTCTAACACCTTCAAACATCCTCCGTTTGCTTTTTAAAAACCAAAATATTTGCATTCCTCTTGCCAGTGGAAATAACCTCACTATTATTATTATTATTATTTATTTGGCTTATATACTGCCCGTCTGACAGCAGGGCCACTCTGGGCAGTTTAGAACACAGAGTGGCGGACAGTACCACGTGGATTTAGAGCAGGGGTCCTCAACCTAAGGCCCCGGGGCCGGATGTGGCCCCCCAAGGTCCTGAATCCGGCCCCTGGGACCAATTGCAACCCCCCCACCTACCCCCCGTTTTGTGAGCAAGCCAACCTCCACAGCTGCTTTTGGACTGTAATCCGGCCCCCAGTGGTGTCTGGGTGGTGGTGGACCGGCCCGCTGTTTGAAAACTTTGAGGACCCCTGATTTAGAGTGTGTCCATTTTACCGAGGAACAAACAGCCCACTAAAGATGGCTCCAGCCACAGGGTCTTGGCACTTCCGCATTCAGCCTTAGATATAGTTCACCTCTACAATAAGCAGCACACTATGAGCCACAATAAGTAGCACATAAACATCTGGTTTTCAGTCAAACCCACAATGTTTATTTCGGGGGGGGGGAGCCACTTCATTCATTCATTAATTCTCTATCCTGCCCATTTGGCAACATGTATGACTTTAGGTCATCTCAGCTGAAATTTGGTAGAAACCTAGAACTAGAACAGGCTGACTAAACGCAGGCAACCTACTACAGTGCCCCTACTTGATGCAATGTCCCTATTCTAGCGACAACGCAGTTCTGGATTTCAGTTGCTGAGCAGAAATATTGTTTGACATTTACAATAATAATAGAAAGGGTCCACATTGCCCCTTACTTGGCCATAATTGCAGAAACCCAGCCAATTTCACCACAACACCAGGAGAGAGAGAAAAAACATGCATTTTGGTTTAAAACAAGGCCTTTTCTGGACTGCTGGATGTTTCTCCTCAAAACATTAGCGGTACAAACAATTTCCACTCTAAGAGGAGGAGATTTGGGGGTGGGTGGGAAACAGGTGGTAGACCCCATCCAAAAATACATCAGAAACCAGAAAAAAACTAAGACTAACAGCTTTCGGTTTTCAGTTTTTCATATACAGTATTTCATGTTGCCTATTTCATAAGCTGCCGCTGCTGCTGCTCACAGCAGGTCCTGTGGGTGGAGAACTAGTACCGAAGCCGCCTGCACCTCTGCCATAAAATTAGGTGCCTCAGAGAAGAACCACTGATCCCGCAGGCTTCTAAGATCACTGGTCTTTTCTAGAACACAAAGCCCGAGCTCAGGTGTGGGGATGTCATATTCATACCCCATAGCTCTGAGCCCCAAGAAATGGGCAGAGCACAAAGCCAGCACCTAGAGGAAGCTGAGGCCTGGAAATCCCCATGGCCAAGCAGGCACCGAGGTGCAGCTAAGCTGATGCTGATGCAGGCAAAAAGGCCAGAGCAAACAGGATATCAGGATACAGACCAGAAAGCCCTTTCCGTCCTTATCAGTAATCACTCACTAGCTAGGGAGCCTTCTCCCTCCCACTCATGGAACCTATTTCCTTTGTGTACCTGTTTACTGAGCATGGTCTCACAGATAAGGCTTGCATTCTCCTCGCCCGAGGAACGTCTCCCTGTATCTATTGTGCTTACTCTCTAATAAAAGGCTGGGCTCAGGCAGCAGGCAAACACAGTCATCATCACACAATCTCACACACACACATACACGCATGCCTACACACGTTCAGACACATACAGACATCCATGGAACCCTGACAGAGAGACGAACAGGAATGCTGCCCTGAGCGCCAGATGATTGCACCCCGAAACTCTGTGTCCCGTGTGATTCGTAACGCAACACTCGGGGTGCCTTAGTTTAACTTGAAAGCAGGCTGGGCAAAAGTGAAAAGAAAGGCAATTCAACGGTGTGCTGAAAATAAGAGTGTAGTCCCTGCTGGGATCTAGGGGAGTGAAATGGGCTCCTGGGGCCACCGCATGGAGTCCCCTCTGAAGGTTTGCATTGAGCAATGGACATGTCTTAGACAGAAAGGACCACTGATTCTTAGCCTTAAGCCAAACATAGCTCTTCTATGGCTGCCGTGCAAAAAACAACTATTCCCTCAGTACCTTCTAGAGGTAGACTAGGAGCCAGGTGACCCCAGCTAAGGAAACTTCAAGGAGGGACAAATAATCACCATTCCGTCACCTTTTATGAGGGGGAAGTCAGTAAGGAAAGCATAAGGTGGAGGAAAGACAAGCAAACAACCTGGTCTTGCAATGAGAACCTTTCTCCTATGATCTCTAGCAAGAACTGGTGACAACCAGGAATATTAAACGCAACATGCAGTGTGTAAACCTGGGCAGCTGACCTCAAGGGCTCTTGACTTCCAGTTATCAAGACAGAAGAGGAACCACGGACTGCACTATGGCTCTTAACGGATAACTGTTTTGTCTAAGCAAGCCGTGTCATGGGCTCAGATGATTATCCCAAAGGCGAGATATGTTTTGATTAACTGCCCTGCTGAAGCTGAGCAAACGTTCCAGCGAACCAGACCGTCTGCTTTCAACAAAAAACAGGCCAAATGCCTTTGGGGACCTAGGGCAGAAACATGATGGCAAAAGCCTTCTCCTTCTCGCTAAAATAAAGCAATCGTGGAAAAAAATCCAGGCTGGGCAAGGGATTCTGGGAACTGTGGTCCCTCCCACCCCACCGAGCCATGAAAGCCCTCTTCCAAACTTCCTTCCTTATGGAACACGTGGCCACTTGACAAGCCCATCAGTTCAGTCGAGTTCAGTTGACTGGTAAACACCACGTGTTAACCTGAGAAGACAGACCTGTCTAACACGTATCTCCTCCCTCAAAGAAAAACAACTAGTCACAGACAAGCACATATACATTTATTTCTGAGACTCTCAACAGGGTCCCACAGCTTGATGAGGGATGTGTGTTTCTGCTTACCTGGGAAGATGATGTCTTGCAGGGGGTCCCAAGGTGGGTCTGGGGGTGACGTTTCCATACACAAGTCAAAACCAGCACTGAACTATTGCCCAGCAAAAGGGGGTGGGGGACAAAGGAAACTGAATTAGTCATGCATGTATGTTCAAATTCTATCTATTTAGGTAGTCCTTTATGCCAGGCATGTCCAAACTTTGGCCCTCCAGATGTTTTGGACCACAACTCCCACGGTCCTTTGCCATTGGCAATCCAGGCTTAGAATTCTGGGAGTTGTGATCCAAAACATTGGGAAGGCCAAAGTTTGGACATGCCTGCTTTATGTAGAAGGACAAAAGCTGGCAAATGATGTTCTCAGGAGCATGCTATTATTAGTGTCATACACCGATAATTATGGGATCTGATAGATGCTGTGGATTTTTCGGGCTGTTTGGCCGTGTTCTGGAAGTTTCGCTTCCTGACGTTTCACCAGACTCTGTGGCTGGCATCTTCAGAGGACAAGGAGCTCAGGGAACTAGGAGTTCTCTCTGTGCTGGGACACAGAGAGAGCTCCTAGTTCCCTGAGCTCCTTGCCCTCTGAAGACGCTGGCCACAGAGACTGGCAAAATGTCAGGAAGCGAAACTTCCAGAACATGGCCAAACAGCCCAAGAACCTCACAACAGCTATTAGATCCCAGTCGTAGAATCTTTCAAGAATATTTTAAATTATGGAATTTATTTATTTGGATTTGTCATTACCCATCTCCCCAGAGGGGACTATGGGCAATTTACAATATAAAACTCAATAAAACAATGGATATTATTATCCATTGCCCTGTGGCACAGTGGTTAAATGCCTGTACTGCAGGTAAAACTGTGCTCACAACCTGGGGCACAGATTCAGAAGGCGAACCCTCACACTGGCTCATGGTTGATTCAGCCTTCCATCCTTCCGAGGTCAGTAAAATGAGCTTGCTAGGGGGTGGGGTGGGCAATGTGTGGTCTGCATTACTGTAATTAAAACTGTAAACTGCCCAGAGAATACTTGAAGTGGCATGGGGTGCCATATAAGCACAACACTTTGCTTCTGCTTTGCTATTAAAAATCTAAAAACCACCCAAAACTAACAAATGAATATAAATAATTATTAAGTGTAAGCAGTGAAGCTTTAAAAGGGAGCGAATCTATGATATGACCCATCTCAAAGAAAGGGAGGAATGTTTACCAATATATATTATCCTGAGCACTGGTATCCTATTTGGTAACACAGACTTGGAATATTTAATCAGGAGACGGGGCTTTGCAAATTCAACTTAAAGCTGCAAATGTAACACGGATTTGCACCTTTAGGTAGCTGGAAACCTAATTCACATTAAGATACCAAGCACAATGGCAACCCAAGTGATGGAGGTGAAATGACAACGTTCAGGAAGAACAAAGCAGCAGTAGTCGGCCTTTATACAAAACTTTTGGTGGTGAGAGAGAAAAGACCATGTGCAATAAATGAAACTGACAGAGAAACAGCATATGGCAGTGGTGGCGAACCTTCGGCACTCCAGATATTTTGGACCACAACTCCCAGAATTCCAAGCCTGTATTGTCAATGACAAAGGACTGTGGGAGTTGTGGTCAAAAAGCATCTGGAGTGCCAAATGTTCGCCACCACTGGCATATGGTGATTGGAGCCTTTGAACTGAACTTGGAAGATAAAGATACAAAAAAGAAAAGTGTATCTAAGAGGCCATTACTCAGTAGACATGTGCTGGATGAATGTTCTCACCATAGAATGGAGACTGTCGTCAGCTGCCATGTTTTGTTCAAGGGAGGGGAAAAGCTCAGCAGCCACATCGTCACCATTATCCAGGCAGCTGTAAAGACCTGCATCTGGGGAGAGACAGTAATGCACAAAGGACTTGAACATTCATTCATCCATTCAAAATATTTTATCCCATCTTTCTCCTGGAAAAGAACCCAAAGTCCAGAAACATATGTCTGTTTAACTCAAGGACAGAGACTTACTTTCATGATTAACTAACCCAGTGGTGGACAAACTTCGGCCCTCCAGATGTTTTGGACCACAACTCCCACAGTCCTTTGCCATTGGCTATACAGGCTTGGCATTCTGGGAGTTGTGGTCCAAAACAGCTGGAGGGCCAGAGTTTGGCCACCACTGAACTAACCCATCCTTTCAGCCAAACTATAACCTACCAGCTACAAACATATTTAGTTCTCACTCTGACTCCTGTAACCCCATAATAAAATGAATTTAACGACCAACTGTATAGTCATTTTACTCTTAATTATACAAATGTGCCTGCTTTTGTCAGGATGATTTAGCTGAAGCTTCTGCTTTTCGGGTTTCCGTATTGCCCTGTGCCTCTTTTCCTGTTCACTCTTGGGGTTGAGCAATGTGTTTTGTTAATTTCCCCCAAAAAAAGTGGACCTAGGGACACAGAGCCTATGCCTCCGGCTTCAGCAACTGCTACGTAATGTATAATGAAGTTGCACAACATGGTTTTATAAAGACTAAGGGCAATGTGGTGAGTTACAAATGTAAGCCACGGATTGATATAGTATTGGGTTTGTTTATTATTTATTTATTAGATTTCTAGACCACCTATCTGGAAACAAGGCCAGTCTGGGTGGCTGAAGAGGTAGCCAAAGGGGTCGGGGGTGGGGAGAGGGGAAAAAAAACAATAAAAAGAGACAGAAACGACATGGCACCTTAAAGACTAGCTACAGTGGTACCTTGTATAAAGGAATTAATTTGTTCCAAATGAAATTATGTTAAGCAAACTTTCCTTTATACAAATCCCCATAGGAATGCATTGAAAACGGAGTAATCCCATGTTTATGTTGTACGGATTTTCCCCAGAGGCGATTATGTTAAGCAAATTTCCCCTATCTCCGGAATTTTTTATGTTGTACAAATTTTATGTTATCCAAGCTGTTTGTTATACAAGGGTCCACTGTATTTGATGTGAGTTTCCTTTATTTTCTTTTTATAAGTAGTCAAGGCATAGCTCAGTGGTTTAGGTCTCTGGCTGTGGAGCTACAGGTTGGGAGTTCGATTTCCCTCTGTGCCTCCTTGCCATGATTCTTAGGGTCCCTACTTTGAATTATAGAAGGCTGGGATCTGATGGCTGTGGTGGGTTTTTTAGGCTGTTTGGCCATGTTCTAGAAGTTTCTCTTCCTGGCGTTTCTCCAGACGCTGTGGCTGGCATCTTCAGAGGGCAAGAAGCTCAGGGAACTAGGAGTTCTCTCTCTGCCCTGGGTACTCCTAGTCCCCTGGGCTCCTTGCCCTCTGAAGATGATGGCCACAGAGTCTGGCAAAACGTCAGGAAGAAAAACTTCCAGAACACGGCCAAACAGCCTGAAAAACTTACAACAGCTGTTATTATACTTTGATGTCAATGGGGGTTTTTGTGCCTGTGCAAGTGATGCCATGAGAAATCGGACTCCAAAACATTTATTATAGATTCTGGCTGGATAAATCATAGGAATTTAAATACATTAAGAACGTAAATTTACTGAAAGTATACAGGGTCTCCAGGATGTGGCAGAAGCTTAAATTTAGCATGTGGGAGAGAGGATTATCCCCAGGGTAAACTGTACACAAGGAGCAGGAGATTAAGAGTTCCCTGTCATCGCCAGGATTCCACAATCCCAAACTGGACCCACTCGAACAACAGAAAATCAATCAATGGAACATTTACTCAAGAACATGGACCATCAACAGCTGAATGACTCAGGACATTAGATCATCAGGACACACTGAACAAGAACCCATCAACGGCCACCAAGGGAAACCTTGAACTGGTTTGTGTCTATAAAAAACGATGCTGTATCACAGATTATTTGCTCACCCACACTGAGTGAGACCACAGACTTTTGTCTGTCGGCTCAGCTTGAATAAATCAGACTTAAACAGTATAGTGTTTGGCCTTCCTTCCTTTATTTCAATTTGATTATTGGTCACTGGTTCTGAGCCAGGCACGGACTCAAAAAATATTCTGTAAAAAAAAAAAAACATGGTAACACAAGGATATACTATTTCCATGGATGCGGAATAAGGGATAAAGTGGAATAAGGGATAAAGTGGAATAAGGAATAAGAATACAGTGGTACCTTGTATAAAGGAATTAATTCATTCCAAATGAAATTATGTTAAGCAAATTTTCCTTTATACAAATTTCTCATAGGAATGCATTGAGTATGAGAGTAATTCCATTTTTATGTTGTACGGATTCGCCCCACAGGGGATTATGTTAAGCAAATTTCCCCTATCTCCGGAATTGTTTATGTTGTACAAATTTTATGTTATACAAACTGCTTGTTATACAAGGGTCCACTGTGATGGATTTCTCATCCGTAACACCCATTTTTGCCTCCAGAAGTACATCATCATCATCATCATCATCATCACCAACACCAACACCAACACCATCACCACCACTGGAAGCCACCAGTGACAGGCAGACATTCAATAGGTGAAGTTTCTCCGCCAATGTGGGCAGGAAGAGGGGCAACTATCAATGCCAAAGGAGACCCTGCAATGTAAAAAGCCCCCGTTTCCTTCCTCCTCCTCCTCCTCCGACACACACACTCAGTTTCCCCTGAGGAAGTTAAAATTCTGATTGGCTCTTTGCCTAGTAATAAAGCTCCTGGTGAAGATATGCTCCCAGGAGAATTGTTTAAGTCTAACCCCCCCTTGGTGGTGTGGAGTGTTTGCTAAAATGTTTACTTACATAAATCAACATGGGAAACTCCCCCCCCCCGAGTTGGGGCTCTAGCATCATTGTCCCTATTCACAAAAAAGGCTCTAAGACTAACCCTAAAATTTTTAGGCCTGTAAGCCTCCTCAATATAGTTTCCAAACTTTATTCTAAGTATCTCCTGGACAAACTAGTACGTTGGGCAGTCATGAATTCGGTTATAGCTGAAGAACAGGCTGGTTTTCAAAAAGGAAAATCTACAGTGGACCAATGCTTTGTACTTTCCCACCTGATTCAGAAGTATGTTTGCCACGGCAGGAAGGAACTTTATGTGACCTTTGTAGATTTCAGTTCTGCCTTTGATCTTATAGATAGGAGTCGTTTGTGGCAAAAACTTTCTCTAACAAACATAGATAGAAGACTTTTAGCTTTAATCCAGCAGCTACACTCCAATACACATCTCAGGATAAGACTGGGGGCAAACAGGCTCTTGTCAGAATCTATTCCCACGGACAGAGGGGTCAGGCAAGGTTGTCTTCTGGCCCCTTTTCTGTTTAATTTCTATATTAATGATATTGTTCAAGAACTGAGTGGTTCAGTATTTTTCCCCCTTCTATAGCAGATGCTAAGATCTCTGTCCTTCTTTAAGCAGATGACATTGCAATTATTTCTACAGCGCAAGTCGGCATGTGAAGACTTTTGGTTAAGCCGAGTAACTTCTGTACCAGAGAACATTTGTCCATTAACTACTCTAAAACCAAAGTAGTCGTCTTTGGGAGGAAAAGAAGTAGACATAGGTGGACACTTGACAACAAACCTATTGAGCAGCTAAGAAACTTTAGATACCTTTGTCTTTGTTTTAATGCCCTGCTCTCTTGGAAATATCATCTGAAAGCAACAGTTTTTAAAGTCTCCCACTCCACTCAATCCCTTTTGAGATTCTTTTCAACCCAAGGTGGTAAACTGGTTGCTCCTGCAGTCAAAGTGTTTTCAAGAAAGATAGTCCCCCAATTAATATATGGGGCCGAAATCTGGGGGTATACTAAAATACGACACGTCAATGTGGTTCAAAATTCTTTTATCCGATCTCTCCTTGCTGTACCCCGTGGCACACCCTCTGCATATGTAAGAGCTGAAGTAGGGCTAACTCCTATTGAAACACACACACACATTGCCTTGGCAACTTACTGGTTGAAGCTGGCTGCCATGAGCGACTCCCTCTTGCCAAAGATGTGCTATATAGAACAACTCCAACACCCCTTGCGGGAGTCCTGGGCAAAGCTAGTCAGACCCATATTACATGTTTATGGGATCAATACTGAATCTACCCCCTCTTTTGTCTCCCCCAGTATCAAAAAATTGGTCAAAGACAAGATTTATTTATGTTCCAAATGGAAGGAATTGGCTGTGATTTCATTATCGTCATTCTCCCTTTATTATCCTTTGTATAAAACATCTTTCGGGCTGGAAAGCTATTTCCACAATTTAACCTCAGCTCCCTTGAGGACAGCTTTCAGAGCCCTGCGCTTTCAGACCATGCCTTCTGCTTTTTTAGAGGGGAGACGTGATAATATCCCTCCCTGTTTCGGACAGACTTTGCCCTTGTGGCTCAGGTGAAGTCGATGACGTGTCCCATTGCTTGCTCAGGTGCCCCCTTCATGACCAACCCAGAGGCAAATTCCTTGGTGGGATTATTAGTTCACTGGTCGATAGGTCCCCTGGAGCCCAACTTAGTATGCTACTTGTCCGTACAGACAGTTTTGTTACACAGCAAGTTGCAAAGTTTGCGCTGGCAGCTATGAAAATTCGGGTCAACCTCTAACTTTGGGAGGACTATATTGCTCTGCAAATGTCACACGGTTTTTTAAAAGTTTTAACTATACAGTATTTGTAGCAGATGTAACCTTATAAGTTTTTTTTTAATCAAGATTGCGATGACCAATGGTTTTTAGCAATAAACTATTACCTACCTACCTACCTACCTACCTAAAAACAAAGAATAAGAATACAGTGGTACCTTGTATAAGGGAATTAATTCATTCCAAATGAAATTATGTCAAGCAAATTTTCCTTTATACAAATTTCTCATAGGAATGCATTGAGTATGAGAGTAATCCCATTTTTATGTTGTACGGATTCGCCCCACAGGTGATTACGTTAAGTAAATTTCCCCTATCTCCGGATTTTTTATGTTGTACAAATTTTATGTTATACAAACTGCTTGTTATACAAGGGTCCACCGTGATGGATTTCTCGTCCATAACACCCATTTTTGCTTCCAGAAGTATATCATCATCATCATCATCACCATCACCACCACCACCACCACCACCACCATCACCACCACTGGAAGCCACCAGTGACAGGCAGACATTCAATAGGTGAAGTTTCTCCGCCAATGTGGGCAGGAAGAGGGGCAACTATCAATGCCAAAGGACACCCTGCAATGTAAAAAGCTCCCCTCTCCTTCCTCCTCCTCCTCCTCCTCCTCCGACACACACACACACACACATACACACTCTCTTGACTTGGGGCCGCCGCGGCCGCCGCTCACCCCAGTCCTCGCTGCTCAACAGGTTATCGGCGCGGAAGCGACTCGAGTCACTCAAGAGCAGCAACTCCGAAGCCATGGCCGCCATCTTCCTTCCGCCTTTCCCTTGCGCTCCCCCCCCCCCGGCTCCGACGACTCGGCCCACCTGCTGCCATAGCAACACCGTGGGCCAATAGGAAGCCAAGCTCTGCGCGGCTCCGGCCAATAGGACAAAGGAAGAGGCGGGACGCCGCGGGAATAACCCCCTCCGGAATGGAGGAGAAGGTTTTTGCGGAAGCGGACCCAGAGAGAGCGAGAGAGCGAGAGCGAGAGCGCATGCGCCCAAAGCACCTGACGGCAAACCGCATGGGCCGTGTGTACCGTAGTTTATCAGCAAAGCGCATGCGCCTTGCTGTACTCTTGTTTTAAAATATGGGAGGACGACGTGCGCATGCGTTAAGAGAATGCTGACTCGCAATGTCTCTGTGATCTGGCTGCCGGTACTGTACAAGGGAAGCTTCCCATGGGCGACCATATTCTATAGTCGGGAGCAGGGAAGTTAGAATTCGACGCATGCGTATTCCGGAATAGCTCGAGCGCTTGTGGGAGACAATGTTTTGCGCACGCGTTCGAGTCGCCATCCCGCACAAGTGCTGCTGGGAAATGTAGTTTCGCGGTGCGTTTTCACTTGTAGCCTCTGTTTAGGCATCTCTATCTAAGAATGGATGGATTTTTTTTTAAGAAAAGGGAATAAGGAAAATCTTTGACTCTTCGGAAAGCGAGCCAGACTTTGTCCAGCAGGCTTCAAATCCTGTCTCGTCCGCGCTGCCAGGACCTAGTCTTGGGTAAGTGCCTTATCCCTTGGTTTCTCAAATACCGTATTTCTAATTAATCTGTTTTAGCAAATGTCTCTGACTTGGATCCCGATATCCTCTCTCTTTTCTCTCGACCGCCCCTGACCCCAATTCCTTATTTCACAAGGACCCATCCCTTCCCACCTGAGACCCTTTTCCCCTGGCGCCAATGTTAAAAATCCATTGGTCCTTCCCCTGGGCTCGATCTTCTTTTCTTTCCCCCAGTTTTCTCTCTCTCCCCCCCCCGCTTGGTTCTCTTTTCCTCCCTCCCCACTCACCTTTTACCCTGTTATTCAGACAGCTAATTACAGAATAGAAATGTTTAGCATCTTTGGACTACAGAACCCAGAATCCCCTGGCCAGCACAGATGGCATATTTATTTATTTAGAGTATTTTTATTTATGTATTTATTTAGAGTGTTTTTACCCCGCCTTTCTCCTTGGAAAAGGACCCAAGGCGGCTTACAGTAATGAGGGATAATATACAGTCCAGTACAATTAAGACACATTCAAGTTTGAGAACAGGGAATTGAGGGATATCTTACACCATTAAATGACAACATTAACATTAAAAGAGAACATGAGCAGTTAAGAAAGGTCTTTGCCTGTTTCTGGAAAGACACCAGAGATGAGGCAATCCTGGCCTCCAGCCGGAGGGATTTCCAGAGTCTGGGCGCAGCAACATAGAAGGTCCTTTCATATGTCCCCACCAGGCGTATTGGAGAAATATATATTTGGGTTGGTAGCCTTTTGGCTTACAGCAGAGTAGGAGAGGGCGGGAGCCAAGAACGCAGCTTTGGAATGAGAAGTTGAATTCAGGTAGTTCCCCAAATAAGCATACTCACGCACATTCCCCACAGCAGTTAATGTAGCACCTTAATATCAAAGAAAACACTCATACT
Source organism: Phrynocephalus versicolor (assembly GCA_023846285.1). Lineage (NCBI taxonomy): Eukaryota > Metazoa > Chordata > Lepidosauria > Squamata > Agamidae > Phrynocephalus > Phrynocephalus versicolor. Next base: position 1,345,066 of record JAHTLZ010000207.1, on the reverse strand, counting down.
GTTTTAAGCTAAAAAAGGAAAAAAGGTTCTTTACCCACAATACATAATTTGCTATTGCAGACAGTAATCTTGCTTTCACTGGCTTAGATGCCCTAAACACATCCAATCTCGCCTGATTTCAGAAGCTAAGCAGGGTCGGCCCTCGTTAGTACTTGGATGGGAGACCACCAGGGAAGACCAGGTGCTGTAAGCGCCTGGAGTAGGAACTGGCAAACCACTCCAGTATTCCTGCCAAGAAAACTCCATGGACATGGAATCACGAAGAGTCAGTCACAACTGTAATGACACAACACACACATACAATCTTGCTTTCAAGTAGTTGCATAGGTAGGACAACACACTTCAGGTAGAAAAGTAGTCCAAACAAGTAAACAATGGATTCTCCCAGACCACATGGTCAAACATGGCTGGACAGAGGATTGCTCATCATACCACACCCTCCTTGTTCCTCTCAGGATGAAGCAAAAGGTAGAAAGAAAGAAGAGGCCAAGACAAAGGCAGTAAAAAAATCAAATTGTGCAGGTGTGTGGTCAGCTTTTGCCCACCATACAAACAGCTGTTGGTTGATTGGATAGAGAGAGGAAGTGTATATACAGAACTACATAACCCAGCATAAATTGTGTGCATTCTCCGTCCTTCCAATTGTCTGTGAAGATTCATGTGAGCATTGAAAATCCCTCTCTCAACAGAGGTGAGGGGCTCAGGCACAGTCTATCCGCTTCTTACCAGGCAGTGATTTCGACAATACCCAGACAAATAAAAAAGCCTTCATGCCTCCACCACCAAGGCCATAGCTAACGACCCATACTTTATGGCTTTCAGCACCTTAGGCCACTGTTCACCTAAAGGCCTATTGAGACCATTGCCTACCTAACGAGCCTATTCAGGCCATTGTTCATCTTACGAGCCTATTTCAGACCAGGGTGACATGAGGTCAAAGTGAGCTATAAAATGGAGGACTCATAAGTAGCTTTCTTCAGATTGACGAAGCTGTTTGGATGAGCAGCGAAATGTTTCAATCTCTCAAGAAAAGAAGTCCAGTTGCCATGACTCAGCTTCCAGGATTCCTCTCAGTTACCAATTCATGCATTAACCCTTTGCATGTTGAATCATTAGAGGCTGAAGCAACGGACGGTAGCGTGCCCTCAGTAACCCTTGATGTATTTTTTGGAATAGACCCCACATGTCTGACGGCTATTCCCACTGCAACTAGATCGGAGATTCTGGAGATGAGGAGCATGTGTCTCTTCAGATCTTGTTGGGATTGCGACGACTATAGATCTCTGCCATTGGGATGGAGGTGCCATCCAACAAAATCTGGAGGAATCTATACTCTGTACCAGTGGTTCTCAACCTGTGGTTCCCCATATGTCCCTGGACTGTAGCTCCCAGAAGCCTCCACCCCTCGCTGTGCTGGAATGGGTCTCTGGGAGTTACAGTCCAGGAACATCTGGGGAACCACAGGTTGAGAACCACTACTCCATACTATCTTAGGATGGGGTGGGTATTTTTCTTTCATCCATGTGCAGCAGATAAAAACTACCCCCCACCCCAATTACTGTTTCCCTATCTGAGTGATACAAATGAGAAATAACACTTTCCACTGCCCTGGTAGATGTAGTCCAAATTTTCCATGGACTGATACAGTACACCAAAAATGTTACATTCCCAAAACTCTGGCGTCATGTTCTAGTGCCCCTTGCAAATCTTCTGGTCTTTCCTGTCATTTTCATTGCTCTTATTTCCTGTTCCGATTCTTGTGTAGTGAACATTGTGTTGGGGAGCCAGAGAGGTGACGTTACAGCAGGAGTATCCAAACTTCGGTCCTCCAGGTGTTTTAGACCACAACTCCCAGAATTCCAAGCCTGTATTGCCAATGACAAAGGACTGTGGGAATTGTGGTCCAAAACATCTGGAGGGTAGAACTTTGGACACTACTGCCTTACAGCTTGAGCAGGCACTGTTGGAAGGATCACTTCTTTCTGCTTCTACTTACTTCCACCCTGGGATTGTGAGGGAAGCCCTGTTCCCTTGCATGAGGAGATGTGATGGAAAGGAAGGGAAAGCATCAGCTCAGCAGTGGACTCATCTGGCACCTCCTCAGCAGCTATTTATGGCACCCAGCAGAAGCCCTGGAAGTGTGCACATGCTTTAAAAATGTGATACGTTTCAACCACTTTTAACGCTGGCTGTTTCATTCCCTTGAACCCTGTTTCAATTATAAAAGCAAAACACAAAAGGTGCTGCTTATTTCACGCCCCATAGTGCTCAAAGCACCTTTGAGTAGTTTAGTTTGATTATGCAGGCTACAACCTGCACTCCCATTGAGCTGAGTTTTCAATTTAGCGGTCTCAGAAGGATGGATGAGCGAGTCAACCTTCAGCTGGCTACCTGAGCCCATTGGATCGAACTCGGGTCATGAGCAGAGTCACTGCTGCTGCACTGCAGTTTAACCACTGGGTCCTATGTCTGTTGTTTAGGGGTAACTGGACTTCTTTTCCTGTGAGACTGAAACATTTCACTGCTCATCCAAGCAGCTTTGTCAGACTCCTCGTCAGACTGACGAAGCTGTTTGGATGAGCAGTGAAACGTTTCGATCCCACAAGAAAAGAAGTCCCGTTGTTATGACGCAACTTTCTGATCCCCTTATCTGGATGACTGAGAATCTTGTTCCTCTGTTTTATATTGGATTACTTGTCAATCACCATCATCATTTTAGAACTGTGGAGCGGGAAAGGGACTGTATGGATCACTGAGTCCAGCCCCTCTCATAATGCAATTGTGTTGCTTCCAAGATTAAATCGTTTTGTTACCTTTTTGTAAATTACTCAGGGACTTGCTTGTGGCTAGCTTACAAAATGAATATACACCCTGTTTTCACAAAAATAAGACATCCCCTGAAAATAAGACCTACTTACAGTTTTGCCTCTCGCTGAAAAATAAGGCATCCCCCGAAAATAAGGCCTCCATGATGATAAGATAACAATAAATGTGTACCATATTCTTCTTCAGGGAAAAATAGGACACCCCCTGAAAATAAGACCTAGCACATAATTTGGGAGCAAAAATTAATATAAGACACTGTCTTATTTTCGGGGAAACACGAGTATTAGGTAAGACCTTTCCCATCCCTGTTTTACCGACCGAGCCCCAAACTACCAGTTTACACATAACACGTGCCTCAGTGTTCATGAAGTACTACTTTATTTAAAGCTTTCATCCAGAAAGAGCAAAATGAGAGAGAAGCAAAAAGGATTCTCAGGCCCGCTCAGTTCCTGCGTGCACAGGAGTTGTCGAACGAGCCGTCATTTCCCCCTTTGCCATCTCTTTGTCTCTTCTGTCAGGATTCAGGCTTCTGGGTCACCACCACACCTGAGGAGGCAACAGGAGAGCATCCCTGATCAACAGGAGGCGGGACAGACAGTGGCATTTTCTCCTTTTGGGGGTTGCCTGTGAAGAAAAAATGGAGAATAAGGTCAGGCAGGTGCTCTCTGGCTCTAGGACAGTGGTGGCGAACGTTCGGCACTCCAGATGTTTTGGGCCACAACTCCCACAGTCCTTTGTGATTGGCAATGCAGGCTTGGAATTCTGGGAATTGTGGTCCAAAACATCTGGAGGGCCAAAGGTTCGCCACCACTGCTCTAGGACGTTGATATTATGGACTTCGGGAACAAACAATGGTGATTCTATTTGGAAAGAGGGGTTTGGAGGACTAAGGTTAGGGTTAGGGTTTGAAGCTGAGTTTGGAGGATTAAGGTAAAATCTCTTACGTTCTTTAGTCTTGGGTTCAGGTACATAAGAATAGTGCTAGGCAAAGGGGAACCTTCCCTATTTTACTGGGCTGTAGAGCAGTGGTGGTGAACCTTCGGCACTCCAGATGTTTTGGACCACAACTCCCATAATTCCAAGCCTGTATTGCTAATGACAAAGGGCTGTGAGAGTTGTGGTCCAAAACACCTGGAGTGCTGAAGGTTCACCACCACTGCTGTAGATCATCTCAGCCATAGCTAGCATACAGACAGACCAAGCGTGTCCCAACTGCTGCACTCTGCTGACCCCTGCAGACAGAATTGGGTATTACAGATATGAAATCCAATTCCAGTGTCCTGATTACACCAAGGCGTTCTGGGGCTTGCACATGGAGATCACCAGTATATCCTTGCGCGGGCATAAGCCCCAATGAAATCAAAGTGACCTTCTGGAGGCCCCAACATGGCCTCGCTGCAAACCGGAAGCGACTTCCGGTAAACTGGACGTGATTTCCGGATCGCTGAAAATCATTTTTGAGACCTCCGGCAGGCCTAGAAAGGCCCTTGGAGGCTTCAGAAATGATTTTCAGCGATCCAGAAATGACTTCCGGTTTACCAGAAATGACTTCCGGTTCACATGGAAGCTCTTTTGGAGTCTCCAGAACGCCTGGGAAGGCCCTTGCAGGCCCGTTTGGAGCAGCACCAGTCCTGGGGTTAGTACGGGAGGCCTGAAACAGGCCTTTCTCCCTTACCCCAGGGGGCCTTTTTTCATATACTGCGGTCCCCCGATATAGCGGGACCACAGTCTATTAATTGCGAACGGGCGGGGGACCATTGTAATTCCTTTATACAAGGTACCACTGTAATACTTATAGAAAAGAAATAAATAAAACATAAATTATAAAAATTGTCAATAGACAAGCACTAAATAAAGCTAGCGCTATATGGCAATGACAACTAAAAACACACACACTATCCCCAGGGTAAACAACAACACAAGAAATCATATAAAACAATCACATTAGTGGTCTCCATGTGCCTCTGAAGAGCAAAGTCTTAAGTGCTCTCTTAAAAGCCATCAGGGTCTGAACCAGACGTATCTCGGTATTTGTTCCATAAGTTAGGGGGCAGCCACTGAGAAGGGGGGGGGCAGCCACTGAGCTTGTATAACATAAAATTTGTACCACATAAAAACATTCCGGAGATAGGGGAAATTTGCGTAACATAATCGCCTATGGGGAGAATCCGTACAATATAAAAATGGGATCACTCTGTTTTCAACGCATTCCTATGGGAAATTTGTATAAAGGAAAATTTGCTTAACATAATTTCATTTGGAACAAATTAATTCCTTTATACAAGGTACCACTGTACTAACCAGGGCCGACCCTGCTTAGGTTCCGAAATCAGGTGAGATCGGATGTCCTTAGGGCATCTAGGCAGCTCTTTTTCCTAATACTCAGCCTAAATCTGACTTCCTGTAACTTGAGCCCATTATTCTGTACCCTGGGCTGATGGAGAGCAGATTTTGCCCCTGCTCTCCATGACCACCTTTCCAGTACAGTACTTGAAAAGTTCTTTTCTATCTCCCCTCAGTCTTTCCTCTTAGGCTAAACATGTCCACTTCTTCCTATCTTCCCTCAGAGGGCTCGGTTTCTAGTCTTGTCCACTGCATGCTTTGTATTCTAGACCAGCGTTGGCGAGCCTATGGCACGGGTGCCAAAGGTGGCCCTCGGAGCCCTTTCTGTGGGCACCCGACATCGCCCCTTCACAGCCACCTGGATTCAGGTTAAATTGCTGTATTAGCACCTTGCGATTAATTAGTGGGTTTTGAATGGCACTTTGGGCACTCGGTCTTTAAAAGGTTCGCCATCATTGTTCTAGACCCGGAGACCCCTGGAAAGGGTTTCCGTAAGCTGGAGTCGATTTGAAGTTACACACCTTGTAACTTCAGATGCAGCTTCACAACATCTCTGCTCCGGGCGTCAACTAAGAAACTACCTGGCATTTATTTTCATCTTGCCAAGCTGCCATGCTTGAACTTTTGTTACCGCTCTGAGGAAGAGGGTATTACCCTCTAAATCAGTGGTTCTCAACCTGTGGGTCCCCAGATGTTCCTGGACTGCAACTCCCAGAAATCCCTTCCAGCACAGCGAGTGGTGGAGGCTCCTGGGAATTGCGGTCCAGGAACATCTGGAGATCCACAGGCTGAGAGCCACTGCTCTAAATATTAGCAACTTTTTATTATGGTATTTTACTAGTACCCTAAAGGTATCACCTAGTCTAGTTTTGTATGGGTTTTGTGATGGCTACATGGCTCCCCAACTTGTTTTGCTACAACTAATAGGATGTAGTAATCATCATCAACATACTTACAGTTCACATCTATGTTTACAGGGTGTCTTGGAGCAAAGATCCAAAATACCAAATTACTTTAGATTTGTGTAAACATAGAAAGGCCTTGCCAAGACATATCTATAGAAATGTCTGTCTTTTTTAAAAAAAACACCTATGCCCACATTTGATAAATAAGAAAAAATATCTATAGCTCCTCCTAACCTCTCCCCCTTAGTGTAAACACTAAAACTCCTTGCTTATTTCAAGCTTTGGGTACTGTATAGTATTATAGAACAATGTAGGATCTATACACTAAAAAAGTAGTAGCTATAATTTTCTCCCCAGTTTTTCCAGATTTAGAAATTTGTGTATGAGAGGTCCTGACTGCTTAAGTTATTGTTACAGAGGATTTCATTTAAATCAAACCACTAGTCAATAAGTATTTTAAAAATCCAATTTAAGTTTGAAGAATTTGTTTTTTTTTTAATTAAATCAGAATATTTAGTGAAATGCCTACTGACTAGTGATTTAAATCAACTCCACCCTGGTTTATTAATTTACAAGTGGTGTGCATGTTAGGAAATTCATAAACATGTGCTTTAAACTACAGTTTAATTTAAATCATTAGTCAGTAGGCATTTCATTTTTAAAAATTGACTTGCTATTTAAAAGCCAAATTTTAAATCTAAATTGGATTTTTTAAAAATGCAATGCCTTCTGACTAGCGGTTTAAATTTTGATTTAAATCAAATCCTCCCTGGTGTTTACGAATTTCATCACATACACACACCCCTTGCAAATAAATGGCCTTCTGTCCCAAGTAGTTTACAATATGCATTTTTATACATGAATGGCCACCTAGAGATAGTCGGTGACAGAGAAACAAGGTAGCCCAGAACGGGCCAAGTCTTTGGGTTTCACTGTAGCACCTGAAGGGTTAAGAAGGTTAAAGGCCAGGTTTTCTTGAAGGAGTTGATGTTTGAAAGCTGCACTTGCTGGGAATAAAATCTTGCCTCCTTAAACTAGCGGGGAGGGGGGGAGGCACAGTGATGCTTACCAAAGTGGCACACCCGATTCTTGCACACCATCACAGGTCCCCCTGGCTCCTCGTTGCGCAGCGATGCGGCTATTTTCCTGGCCACATAGCGGCAGGCTGGATTGGGAAGGAGGAGATCTTTAGGGATTACAGTGGTAACTCAATTTACGAATGTAATCTGCTATTCCGAATGCATGCTCTTAAGTCAGACTACTACTGTTAAGTCGGGGTATCTATCTAAAAAATTGAAAAATTAAGTTAAAATGGGAAAAATACTTGTTGTAAGTCGAGCAGGCCATGTCTAAAACTTGTAAGGCGGGAGTTAAAACGCCAACAGTTTTCCGCTCTTAAGTCGAATTGTTTGGGGTACCACTGTACAGTGGACCCTTGTATAACAAACAGCTTGTATAACTTAAAATTTGTACAACATAAAAAATTCCGGAGATAGGGGAAATTTGCTTAACATAATTGCCTATGGGGAGAATCCGTACAACATAAAAATGGGATCACTTCATTTCCAATTCATTCCTATGGGAATTTGTATAAAGGAAAATTTGCTTAACATAATTTCATTTGGAACAAATTAATTCCTTTATACAAGGTACCACTGTATTTATTTAAAATGCTGATAGGCCATGAGAAAGGTGTGTGTGTGGGGGGGGGGAAACACACACACACAAACACACCTCAGTTCAGCAATAGGACCATCCAACACACACACACACACACACATACACACACACACACTTCAGCATTAGGACCATCCCACCTTTAAGGCTGTGTGTTCACCTGCCTCTTGCCAACCTAAGTCAGTTCATCCCAGTCTCCCCATTTGTGGCGTCCAGTCCCTTCCCCTGACGGTCACCCGTCCCAGCTCCTCCTCTGGGGAGAAGGCCAGCCTTTCCCCGCCCGTGGCCTGCAGACCCCTCTACCTACCACCAATGATGAGTCAAACCATGTTTTTAGGCTGGTTTAGGGTCCAGGTCCGGTCTGCAGGGGCTGCTCTGTTCCTTGCGTAAACTGTATTGCATAAAGGCAGAAAGGGTGGGGAGGTTTTGTAAGGGGGAGAGAGAGAGAGAGAGGCATTGTGGGAAGTGTAGTTTTGCTCTCTGCATCGCCCAGCTCATTTGTCTGGTTCAATCCTTTCCAGCAGAAAGGAAGGAAATACAGGGGCAGTGAACAGGCACTGTAGAAAATTTCCACAGTTAAAAGTAAGCCGTTTCTCAAGAGGTAGGCATGTATGTTTGTTCCAGGAAATCCATTTGATGGCAATTTAAAACACGAATGTGGCTTCTTCTTCTTTTTTTAAATTGAATGAGCTTTCCCTGAAATAGATGGTAACTTGATGTCCTTTCTATTTTTGCACTTCTACAATTTTGTCGTTTTTCAAAGCCAGGGTTGATTTGTTCCAGATTTTCGGAGCGGGGGTGGGGGTGGGAGTCCTGCTTGTCCCACAAAAGAATAACCTATGAACAGGATGGTTTAAATTTTTTTTAAATGGTGGGGTTTTTTGGGATGTAAATTTAAATTTTGGTTTATTTAGAAAAATCATTTGGATTTAAAAAAATGTTTTATTTGTCTCCACCTTGCCAAATAAGCTTTTGGATGCTGTTTATAAAAATGCCGTAAGATGGTATTATAATAAAGGTAAAAGGTCCTACGGCTTGGGTCCGTTCTTATACAGCAGTGAGGGTCAAAATGCTCCGTTTTTAGGTCCTGGAGGAAAACTACTCCACCCACCACCCAGCCCAGGTCGTCGGTAGCAGTGTATGGTTTTCTCTAGGCGTAGTTGGCATGCGCAGAGGGGGGTGATTTGGGGGGGGCACACAGTGTGTGGGATGGTGACGGTGAACTGTTCCCTCTCCATTTGCACACTCATGCAGAAAACATCCCCGAAAGCCTGCAAAAAACCCTTCACATTTATGGTAATTGAGGTTTTCCCTGCAAAACATAATGCAGGGCACTGCTCTGGTGCTTCCGCCCTCTCCCCAGATGCACTCTCTTTAGAAATTTACACTATGGTTCACACAATATAGTACATAGTTCCTAGGAAATACATAGTGTTGCCCTTTGGCATACTGAATTTTAGAGAATTCCCCCCTTACACCCCCCCCAATGAGGGGTTTGTTTGTTTGCTTTATTTATACTCTGCCTTTCTCCTGATATGGGGACTCAAGGCAACTCCTAATATTAAAAGGAATGGAACTAAACATGTAACAAGCTAAAAATTAAAAAAACTATTTTTAACATAGCATGGTACATGATGCCATCCTCTTGTGTTATAGGCAAATACTGTCTATATAAACCAAGAATGTGGAACAGGGAAAGTGTCGACCTCCAGATGTTTTTGAACTACAGTTCCCATCATGCTTTGTAACAGATTATGTTGGCTTGGGCAGGTGACAGCTGCAGTCTTTTCAAGCTATCTCAAAGGCCACATCTCTCTTTATGAGCCCATTGAGATTATCCTGGGAGACCTTTCTGTTGGTCCCACTACCTTCACAGGCATGCTGGGTAGGAATACAGGAGAGGACCTTCTCTGTCGTTCCCCCAGACTCTGGAACTCCCTCCCACTGGAGGCCAGGCTGGCCCCATCTTTGTTGTCCTTCTGCAAGCAGGCAAAGACCTTCCTCTTCATGCAAGCTTTCCTAGACTGGCTGGTTGTCTGAGAGGGTTTCTAAAATAAATGGGATAGTAGGGGGGGGTTGCTCTTAAATTTGTAGTAATGTTCTTATGTAACGTCTTAATGAAATGTTCATGCAATTCTTTTTAAATACTTGAGTAATTTACTCTTTTTAGCTTTCAAATGTTAGTTTTTAAATTACTAACATCATTTATTTGAAGAAAGGTGGGGTAAAAATATTTTAAATAATTCAGTAAATCCAACACCAACAGCCAGAGGGCCGCATGTCCACCTTGCCTCTGGTGTAGACTAAACTAACCCCATACTTGGGTCTCGGAGGGGCCTCACTGGCAGATGGGTGATAGAGATGGGCACGAAATGAACTTTTCGTTTGTTTTGTTATTCGTTTCATTACATAATGAAACGAATAAGGAACCCCAGAGTAGATTTAGAATGAAATGAAATGAAATGAAAAAAATTGGTTCAATTCGGTTCGGTTCGTTAGTGGTGGTGCCGGAGATGTCTCCTACCTGGTGCTGGTCCTGGAGGTCCGGTTTTCAGGGAGGGCGGCCGGGGGGGGAAAAGCCAACGGCCTGCGCTACAGCTGTAGTGCGAGCCATGTGGTCAACAGTAAAAAAATAAATTAAAAGTAAACTTAAAATAAATAATTTAAAAAATGAGTGCCAACCCGGCCCCAGGGGTGGCTGGGTTGGCACTCTAAAATCAAGAAAATAAAAATAAAACCAGCGCCGAATGGGCCCCAGGAGCTGTGCAGTCGGCGCTTGAAGAAAACAAACAAACAAACAAAAGCTGTGCTACAGCTGTAGTGCGGGCCAGGAACCTGGAAGTTTTTTTTTTAAAAAAAGCAATACAAATCAAATAAAATTTTTAAATTTTTTTTAAAAGGAGCACCAACCCAGCCCCAGAGGTGGTCGGGTTTGCACCCCATAATCAAGAAAAAATATTAAAAATATAACCAGTGCCAACTGGGCCCCAGGGGCCGTGCAGTCGGTGCCTGAAGAAAAACACACACACAAAAAGCCCTGTGCTACAGCTGTAGCGCAGGCCAGGAACCCAGAAGGAGGAAAAATGAATAACGAATCAACGAACCAACAAAATGAATATTTTCTTTAAAAAAAATTCATAAAAAATGAAACGAAATGAAGCCTACAACAAACCGAAATGAAATGAATCTCCATTTTTTCAGTTCATGCCCATCTCTAAAAGTAATAAATAAATAAATAAATAAATAAATAAATAAATAAATAGGAGTGGTCTGGGATGGGTGCTTTGCATCAGAGACAGTCACTTATTCTTTCAACCAAATTCTCTATTTATTTTTTCTCCTAGCAGTTTTTTTTGACTGTGTTTCCTCATCACAAACAGCCCTGCTGGTATACAGGCACAACCCATTACGGGTATAGAAACCTTTTCTGGACTGTAAAAGAAATGGCAAGTATGGAACCAGGCCGAAAAAAGGCACCAGCTGCAGGAAAAGGGGAGGGCAGCAAGACGACACACCAGAGATCCACTGGAAGCCAAGGGAATGTCCAAGAGCCCCTTGTGGTGGGTGGCCCAAAGGGAGGTGGGCCTGAGGTGGAGAGAGAGGCCCTCAAAGAGAATCTGCCTCCACCCAACCAAGCAAGACCAGCCAAAGAGAACAACCCTTGGACCTGCCCAGATGGCACGTTTACCAAAGTGGTTCTGGAGATGGGCACGGGCTTGGATAAACCCAAGGAAGGCTCCCTCTGCCAGGTCTTCATTGAGGCCGATCCAGGAGGGCCTCTGAGCTACCCGTCCCACAAGTGGGCCGAGGTGGAACTGGGCGGGGGCGACGCCGAATGGGACGGGGTCGTGGACCGTTGCTTGGAGACCATGCTGGCCGGCCAGCGGGCCGAAATCAGATTGACGGGAGGCGGCACCATCACCGTCCAGCTGGCGAGCTTCACGGCCGCCAAGGACTCCTGGGAGATGAGCGCCAGCGAGAAATGGGCGTTGGTGATGGCCCACAAAGAGCGGGGCAGCGAGCTGTACCGAGCCGGAGACGTGGGCGCCGCCGCCCGGCGTTACGCCAAGGCCTTGCGTCTGCTGGTGGTGGCCGCTCCTCCCCCAGACTATGACCAAATCAAAGCGGAGCTGCACGCCAACCTGGCCGCTTGCCAGCTGCGGCTGCACCAGCCGGACAACGCCGCCGCCAACTGCACCAAGACGTTGGCGCTCCAGCCAGCCAACACCAAGGCGCTTTTCCGACGGGGCATGGCTTTCGACGCCATGAATGACCTAGAGGGGGCCGCTCAAGACCTGAAGGGCGTCTTGCAGGTGGAGCCGGCCAACCGAGCGGCCCGCCGGGAGCTGGACCGGGTGATGGAGAGGATCAAGGCTCGGGATGCCAAACTGGCCCAGGCCATGCAAAAAATGTTCGCTTGAAGGAACCACCGAGCCATACTGTTGTTTATAGGTTAGAATCATGCCCTTTTTGCTCCTCACCCCCACCCCAAGTGTCCAGAGGGAGGGAATATATGGCTTTTCAGATCACCTTGAACTTCTGTGACGAAGACTGTCTGGGACGATACAAAATGGCGGAAAGGCATTGAGTGGCTTCATGGCCAAAGGGGGGATTTGAACTTGGGCCTCGTTGCTTAAAATCACGCACCTTTCACTAGACAACACCGGCTTTTATATGTGTGGAAAGATGAAATGAAGGATGAAGTCCAATCTTGAGTCCCAGCTAGGGCAGGCTCCCCTGAAGGGAACTTGGCCTATTAATATTGATCAATTCCCCTTACACTTACTTGGGACTCACCACTGGATTTAACCTGATGACTGTACTGTATATATATTCATTTGTCACCAGAAGGCCTTCTTCACCCATCCGGACGTCAGTACTGTACTAGCATGGAATTTGCCATCCCAAGGGGTTCTGTGTTCTCAGCATTCTTGAAAAAGAAGCACGTCCCTAACCTTGATTTTGGATAAGAGAAAAAGACTTCACAAAGATATGGCTTGTACTTGGTGGAATCTTAGCAGGTAAAGGAAATCATCTAGCACAGTGGTTCTCAACCTGTGGGTCCCCAGATGTTCCTGGACTGCAACTCCCAGAAATCCTGGCCAGGTCACCTAGTGATGAGGACTTCTGGGAGTTGCAGTCCAGGAACATCTGGGGACCCACAGGCTGAGAGAACCACTGAATTCTAGCAGGAAAGGAGCGGGGCTGAGCACAGCTTCCATTCTGTCTCCGTGGCATGTATATGGGACTCCTGTGTTTGTTGCGTCTTGAATTAGCCCATGCCAGTGAGTAATTTCCTTCGAAAGGATGTGTGGAAGTCAACATCCTTAAAATATCACCCTTCTTCTTGCTTTAATATGGAGTTTGCACCCAAGTGGGTGTTTTCGATGGCTCTTCTGTTCCTTATGGTTGACAATCTTGGCCAGGAGCCCTCCGGTCATGATGAAATCTCTGAACCTGGAGGAGGAGGAGGAGGAGGGTTACAGGCCTCCCATAAGGAAACCACTTTAATGGCGTGGCTTTTTAAAGGTCTTCCTGTGGATAAAGGTTGTATTGATTGTTCCCCATTTGGGGAATATTTTCACTAATCTGCTTAAAGTCCCTAGTCCTCAAAAAGTGCATGTCCTCCTTTAATTCTGGTGTCATAGGCGGAATCAGTTTTCCTGGAAACCAGAATTTTGGAACGAAAATAGACCATGCAAAAATAACACAGATGCAGGAGTCTGTCGTGTATGCTGGTGGGAAATCGGGCCGCTTGGGCATTCATCCCTTCAGGGTGGGGATGGAGAATTGTTTTGAATGAGGTACATAGCTTGCTGATGAGGTTGATGTTATTTATATTGTTGTTACTGCTGCTGCTGCTGCTGTATGTACCCTGCCCTGAGACTTCTAGATGGGTTATGAATCGTTTTACTCAATAAATAACCAGTAAGGTGGGTTATGAATTGTTTTACTCAATAAATGACTATGAAGTGGCCTCTGAATGTATAGAACCCCATTAAAACAA
>JAHTLZ010000207.1:1300742-1331298 GCA_023846285.1 Phrynocephalus versicolor | reverse complement strand
TTTCTGATAGGGGGGAAAGAGGCATTTAGTGGGAGTTGATTATTGTGGTGCCTCTCCTCCCCCCTCCCCTCAAACTCCCTGCCCCCTCGCCCGTGCCTTTACCCAGACCTGTCACATGCCCAGCTATCACTTGGAATCCATACATCTCCCTCGTGCTGTTCCTAAGCAACCGTCTCCCGAGAGACTGCAGAACCAGAAAAACTCAGATTGGGGGTGGTAAAACCAAGGGGAAAGAAAACGGGATTGGGGAGAGTAAGCGAGGTGGGGGGGGCAAGGATAGGAAGGACTGTTTGGGAAAGCAGGAGGAGAGGTGTGTAGGGAGAAGAGGCACAAGGCCCCTCTGGAAGGTGCCACCGGAAGGGGAACGAACCAGGCCCCACAAGAAAACGGAGGTCAGCAAGGCACTCAAAGCAAGGGTCTTGATCAACAACGGAGTGTCTTTATTAAGTCAGAGAGATTTTTCGAACCATGTCACTTGCAAACAGCGATATTATAATATAGTCAAGAGTCCCAGACATCCTGAAAAGTAAAAAGGGGGAAAGGATGGGGAGCGTTCGCATGGCAGAATCATGAGGCTGGATACAGGGGATGGGGGAAGACTGTGGAGATCAAGAGAAGGATCAGAAAGAGTTCTGCCCCAAAGCTGTTTGGATTCTGCCCCCAAAAGAACAAGAGTCATACATAGATACTCTGTGTGTGTGCACGTGTGTGTGTGTGTGTGTGTGTGTGTGCGTGCGTGCGTGCATGCATCGCACACACGTACACACACACACAGGTGTGTGCATACTTCTTGCCTCTGGCCTTGTTTTCTGGTTGGTGCTGCCTGGAGCCAGTCTGCACACTATAATGGATGAGATGGTATAATTATCTCATTTTGAGTAACTGATGAGAGGAAGTTGTGTTTTTGAATGCTCCCCCCCACGCACACACACACACGTGATATAAAATACAGCAAAACACACCAAATGCATTCCCTGCATTGTAGCAAGTTATCGTATCAAGAAGACAGGGCAGACCTCTTCCTAATGGGCTGCTACTTCACTACACACAGGGAACTTGGTACCTCAAGAGAATATTCAAAAATACCCCGGTTCCTGCTGTCTCGAGTGATACAATCCACAGTTCGACCACATTACTGGGCATTATTTGTGCGATGTCTCTTCAGTTATCTGCAACTGAAATGGACTGTATCATTTAAGAACCCACAGGTAAGACCCCTTCTTGAACGATCAGCACTCTTTCAAATCCTCATAAACAAACAATTATTACTTCAGGAAAGAAAGATTCCCATCATTCTCCTGGCTTGCTTTTTATGACATTTCTAGCCCATTCTTTCTCCAAGTACGTTATCCATATAATCATCTCATGGACACAAGCCCGAAAAGTGGTCTCAAACCAAAGACTGTGGCCACAGTAGAATTAAAAATCCTCGGTCATGTCCTCTAACCCCAAAACCTCCCTCGATCTGTTGAAGGAATGTATTTAAGGAAAGCAATTTTTTAAAAAAGTACAGAATGTGCCATTTCAATTCCGTTCTGGTGCAATTGGTCCTGCCCGCATCATGCCTGGACCAGACTGGCTACACAAATCACAAACTTCCATGTAACCTTGCCTTCGATGCAGCCTTTGGTCCAATACTAAGTGCTGACTGGAAATATTGATATCACACCTTTGCTGCAGTGGACAGGCCAGTTTCTCCTTCCAGATATTTTTAATACTCACCCCTTCTTAAATAAATAAATAAATCTTAGTACTCCGTTCCCCCCCTCCCTTCTGCCTGCTTTCATCGGGTTAACTATTGATTGCTCTGATATATATTATTTATACATTTTCCTTCAAGAGATGTGCTTGGAGTGAATCTGTAGTTCCGTCTGAAGCAGTCCTAAAACCTACCCTTCTTCTGCTTTGCGGTTGCGAAGCCGTATGGGTATATTGGCAACTGCTTCAAGCATTCTGAAGACTCTAGGAAGGAACTGCCATAAAAGATGAGGCTTTGAATAAAGTTTCACCTTCCCCTTCTGCAGGAAAACATGTTGAAAGGAAGAACGATGTGAGGTGGTATGAAGAGTACGTATCTGTAAATAATACGACATGGAGTGCTCTTAAGAGAGATCGCGATGAGCTACTTGGCAGAAGTTTCTAGAAAACGGAGCATCTCAGAACAGGTAGGAGGAAATATAGACCTTCTTTCCCATGGTCATTTCAACAGTTCTCCAATATTTCAGGAAGGGTTAGGAGTCAACAGGTTTGAGGAGCAATTGTGCTTCCCCCCCCCCACCTAAAATGGGAGAAAACCTAAAGGAGAGAGCAAGGACGGAGAATGTAGTGCCAAAGGGAGGGGACTTGGTTGTGTAAACAAAAGAAAGGGAGGTTGAAGGACTTGGGGCGCCTCCCTCCTTCAAATACAGAGAAGCTCCACCCACTCTGAATGGAGGCAGTGTTGGTTTTCAACTCAGCAGGAGAGAAAAAGTGGAAGGAAGAAGAGCGATAATAACATTTGCTGAGTGCTATGAGGGTGCATCTTATTAGAGGCTATTGAAGGAACGAGGGCAGGGCCTTTGAACCAAGTCACCAGAGGTGTGTCGCAGGCAGCATCACGCATGCAAAGGCAGCCGCAGGAAGATGGTTGTCGCCATGAATGCAGAATGTGGAGCCGACTCCTGGGAAAGGAAGGGCCACAAAAAATGAGGGATTCTGGGAAAGAAGTGGCAGGAGAGGAAAACACGTTGCTAGAAGCCCAGGGTTCATCAGCCTTCTGTCTGAGTTTATCATCCTCTGGAAGTCCTCTGCTGAGTAGGTGCCACGAACGAGGATGGGGACCTGGAGAGGGAGAGCTGTTGCCAGGCGTTCCAAGTTTTGCTGGCAGGAGAGGAGACGGCTGTCGGGGACCGTCCTTGGGAGTGATGGTGGCCAGGGTGTTGTTTTTTTTTTTAAGGGCGGCTGTCTCCAGTTGTCAGGGGACAGGAGTAGGCAGAAGGCGGGCCTCGGTCGCTAGGGGTCCCAGTCGTTGTCGTGATGCTGGGCGGCAATGATGATCACCACGGTGAGGATGGTGCACAGGACCATGGCCGCGATGCCCACGGCCAAGCTGATGAAGGAGAAGTTGCGGGCCTCCCGGGAGGCGATTTCGGCTGAGACAATGTCGCCACGAGCGATGGCCGTCCGCACCTGAGGACGAGAAAGGGCACCTTGAACCACTGAGTGGGAAGCGTACAGGTGTGTGGCTCCAACATTTTCCAAATCCTACCCCTACCCTTCCCAACCCTCTAGGTAGGAGTGGGCGTTCCTCTCTAGAACAAGGCCCAAGGTCTCCCTTCTGCTGCACTTTCTTTTGCTCTTGAACATTTACCCAAACTTGCTTCCAAAACAGGAAATGGATTTCCACCAATTTCCCACTGGGTGTCGTCCTGGATCTGTCTCTTTCCTGGGATTTCCAGATGGTAGCTGTATTCAGGTCAGCCTTTAATCAGTTTAGGGTTGTTGCCCAGCTCCATCCCTATCTAGACGAGGGATCCCTCAGGACAACGGAACATGTGCTGGTGGTCTCCAGCACGGACTGCTCTAATGTTCTCTGGGGCTTCCTTTGAAGTTGACCCAGAGACTGGAGCAGGTTCAGAAGAATGCAGCTGTAAGTTTGATACCACCTCTCCAGTCTTGGCTCATCTGCCAAGATGGTTCCTTTTCCAAGGAGAAAGGTGGAGTAAAAAAATATTCAAAAGAAATCAATAAAATAAATACGTTCTTGGTTTTGATATTTCCATGGCTTGGGGCCCTGTAACCCCCACCCCACCCCCGATCATCTAACACCGGCCACCAGCTCCTTCCAGGCAATGCTCCTCCAGACAGCCACACTGAAGGGGGCCAGGAAAACATCTACTGAAAGATGGGCCTTCTTGATTGTGGCCTACAGCCTTCTGGAGCCAACTGGCCAAGCTGTGCCTGGCCACCTCCCTGACTACATTTAAGAGACTGCTGAAGACCCATTTCTTCACTGATGCCTAGAGCAGCCACTTGAGGAAGTTTTTCTTGCTGGCTGCCTGTTATCTTGTTATATATTAGAGTAGGACCCCTGTATGTGTGTGGGGTTGTTTCTCCCTTTGTGTGGATACTGAAATCCATGGATAATAACTAATGCTAAATATGTAGTAATTAGTATAGTAAAAGGGGAGACCCAGAAAACATATTTTAACGTGCATTAGCAAAGGTGGCCACTAGAGGATGCCAGATACCATACTATGTACTGGATAATATTTTCAGCCCACAGATGAGTGAAACTGAATCCACAGATAATGGGGGTTCTATTATATTACGCAAATACTGCACTCCTGAAGATCTATGACGGCATGTTCCAATTTGTTTTCATTCTTTTATGATTTTATAGTTGCCTTTTGTGGTTTCTTTCATTGCATTATGCGTTAACTGCCCAGAAGTGTGCCCAGCACTAATGGGTCACTATATAACAGTGGTGGCGAACCTTCAGCGGTCCTTCAGCACTCCAGATGCTAGGCTCGGAATTCTGGGAGTTGTGGTCCAAAACATCTGGAGTGCTAAAGGTTGACCACCACTGCTATATAACACAAATAAATAAATAAATAAATAAATAAAATGAGGAAGTACCGTATATACTCGAGTATAAGTAGACCCGAGTATAAGCCGGGGCCCCTAATTTAAACCCCCAAAACTGGGAAATTTTATTGACTCAAGTATAAGCCTAGGGTGGGAAATGCAGCAGGGCCTGGCAACTCCTCCTTTGTGAGCTGGGTGTGTGTGTGATGTTTAAAATTACTTTTAGCCACCGAGGCAAGTGTTTGAGTTGGTGGCTAAAAGTCATTTTAAACATGGGGGGGGGTCAAGAGAAGTGGCGCACAATGTTTAAAATGACTTTTAGCCACCGACCCAAACTTGCCTCAGTGGCTAAAAGTATTGTCCCGAATATAAGCCGAGGACCTCTTTTTTTTTCAGCCCAAAATTAGGGCTGAAAAACTAGGCTTATATTCGAGTATATACAGTAATTAAATAAATGTATTTCAGGTTGCATCCCATGGAAGTTTCTGGGAGCAGAAAAACTGGTGAGTCGACCAGTTTAGAGCTGGCCTACTCTAGATGTTTGGATGACAACTCCCAGAATGCCATGCGGTTGGCCATGACAATGACAAATGCTGAGAGCTGAGGTCAGAATTATCTGGAGGGCCAAGGTCCCCCGGCTTGTCACACTCTCATAATAATAATCACTTGCCATTCATTCTGACTTATGGCAACGATTTTCAGGATTTTCTAAGCAGAAAGTACACAGAAGTGGCTTACCAATCCCTTCTTTGGGGGGTGGGGGTGTCCTCTGACTGTCGCTTGCCCAAGGCTACACAGGTTGGTTCTTCTCCCAGAAGGCAAACTGGGGGGAACTGAGCTCCCAACCTCTTGCTCCACAACCAGATACCTAAACCACAGAGCTATCCAGATAACTCCACTTTCATAGGGCCACTTTTAAAGGGACACAGAAGATCTTGACAAACAGGTCTTGGGTCAGTAGCAGCCAAGTCTTGTGGTGTGGCACTTGCTGCACTAACCACGGATCCTGTCGAGTCAAATCCCCCTGCTGTGTCACTGTCTATATGCTGGGAGGTGTTTTTTTTAATGGGAAAATTGAACATTTGGTGTTCTGGAATCTGGATTGCTTCCTCTAGCATAATTTTGCTGCTCAGGGTAACTTGATGTAGGGTATTTTTAATAAACCAAGTGTCTCTGATGACATGGTCCGTTTCTTTCAACGTAGAAAAGAAACAGGAAAGGAAAGGGATGAAAGAATATCTGGTGAAAAGAGGGCCTGATGGAATAAACAACTGTGCAGAAGTGCAGATTCCAGAATTCTTGAGAAAAAAAGGAATAATTATGAACAGCACAATCTTAGGCATTTAGATCTCGAAATAGGTCCCATGGTGCTCAGTGCTTTGCTTCATAGTAAAGTTGTTTAGTGTTGGAACTTAAACCATGTTGTAGTGCAGAGCTGTGTTTTTTTAAGGGTGCTTTCATTTGCCACCAGAAGATCATCTGAGCACATATCCACAGTACTGCCTCCTTATGCCAGGTTCTCTGGATCTCCCCCGTCTCTGTGTAGGCGTTCTTCTCTATAGCTGCCAAATGTTGGTTCTCTGCATACCGTATTATATGCTTTAGCCAAATAGACAAAAAAAAACCACAAAAAAAACCATTCAGCGCCTCAGAAAGAGGCAAGAGACCTTGTGTTCGCCCAGTTGGAATAAATGGCTGCCAGGCGCCTCAAAGGACTGGCTTCTTTTCAAAACACCGAATGAAGTAATTGATGGTGGAGTACAAAATATGTGCATGAGTGGGAGGTGCAGGGCACCAGCCAGACATGAACAGGGAATATATTCAGCATATGTTTCTGAAGCATTCAAGTTGTTCCTTCCCTCATCCCACCCATTCTTTGAATCTGCAACATTTCTATGTCTGGAAAAGAATCATAGAATCATACAATGGGAAAGGACCCAGAAGGCCATTGAGTCCTATGCCCTGCTCAAAGCACCATTATCAGTCCCATTCCCTGATCAAAGCTCTTAGTACTATCAAGTTGCTTCCAACCCGTGGTGTCCCTGTCCATTAAGGACTTCCAAAAGGTCCTGTCACAAGTTGGCCTGTTCAAGATATGCCAACCCAAGGCTATGTCTGCCTTTTTATATAATCACAGATTTTAGATATTTTTATAGAATTAATTAATTAATTAATTAATTAATAATCAAGCAATCAAGCAATCTCAGATTCAGGCTTCCCCTTTTCCTGCTGCCTTCAACTTTTCTTTTTTGTCATGTGGTGCATCATGATGTGTCCAAAGTAAGACCGCCTCAGGGCTTGGTTGCACACATTGGCTGGAGGAGGCTTTTTTCTCTTTTGCCATTTTGCCGGGTATTTTTATTTTTTATTTTTATTTTCTCCGTTATTTGTAGTATTGTGTGTTTTAGACCTGCTTTTTATTTACTGTTCTTGTTAATTGCCCGTTGTTCCTTTGGGAAGACAGGCGGTAAATAAATAAACAAACAAACAAACAAACAAACAAACAAACAAACAAACAAATAAATAAATAAATAAATAAATAAAAATAGGGTCACTAAGGATGTCCGGTATGTCATTTAGTATGATCCTCTCACTCAAATGGCAACTCAATCTCAACCCTGTTCGGTTCCAGCAAGCCCACGGTCAATTTGCCAGTATTGTACAGTGGCTGACAAAAAGAGCCACTTCAGGATATTAGCAAATGAAGGCAGCACAATATGCTTTAAAATAATCATAATAATTTATTTAAAAAACTTCCTCAGAAGCTGGAGGAGACAGGTTGGAGCAATGAGGGAGATTTTTTTGTTTGTTCTTCCCTTCAGGTTCTGGTTGAGAATTGGTTAAGTTCTCAACCAAACCTTTAAGAGAAAATCAAATAAAAATACACCTTGTTGCTGCCTCTTGCTTCCGAGGAAGTTTTTTATTTTTTTTTATTTTTTTTTTTTGTAATGTGAGGCAAAGCCTATGTGCTGCCATAATGAACTCTTTTTAAAATTCACTTCCTCTGCCCCCTCCACAGATGTATTTAATTTGCTAATATCCAAGGTGTCTCTCTTCTTATGCAGCTTCATGATACTGGGAAGCTGACAAAAGAAAGAAAGCTTTTGGTCCATTTCCAATAACTGCATGAGCCAGAAACGAATCAAAACAGAGAGATCCTTCCTCCACTGAAAAAAGTAGAAGCCTCTGAAAGGAACCAGAAAGGTACAGATAGGACCACCCTGGTGTGTGTGTGTGCTGGTTCACTCCAAAAAAGGAATCGTCCGATTGCCATCCTTAGTAGGAAACCATCTCATCTCTTCAGCAAACCAAGCAGCACAGTCAACACCTGTGTGACTTTCTTGGTCTGGCCATTTCCCCCCCTAGAGGGTGTTCTGACTTGATTTGATATACAGTAGCACCCACTTATTTATCTTTATGTCTCTCTGTGGCATCATTAAAGCTCCCCTCCAACCAACACCATGTTTTGAGGTCAAATGGAACTGCCATCCCCTCCTGGATGTGCATCTTAAGGGAAGACAAGACCCATGTCAACAGGAAGCCAGGCACGGATGAGCCTCAGCTCCTAGCCCAGTGGTGGCAAATCTTCAGCACTCCAGATGTTTTGAACCACAACTCCCAGAATTCCAAGCCTATACTGCCAGTGACAAAGGCCTGTGGGAGTTGTGGTCCAAAACATTTTGATTGCTGAAGGTTCGCCACCACTGTCTTTGTCTGATGACCCAAGGCAGTGGGCCATTTCTCCTCATTTAACCTCATTAGCATACTCAGTATTAGACCACTGAATCTAGACAGTGTACTGAATTAATGTATCAACAATGTCATATTATTGAAAACCATGCACAACCAGTCATGAAAAATCAAAATATGTCATCGTAAATATGGTTCCTTTATTTTCTCTCCTATAAGCAAATAAAGTAATTAAGACTCCAAGTTACTTTCTGTTCCGGGCCAACAAATTTCCTAGTCCTGGAATCAGAAAAGGCAAAGCTCATTGCTTTTTATAGCTAAATGGCTATGAAAAATGTCTAATTCTAAGTCACACATGTTTACTTGAAAGCATGATCTCTTTATCCTTTTTGTTATTTGAGCTTTCTGTTTATATTTTTAAAACTGCCTGTTTTTGGATTTCATAACTACAGGCTTGAGTGTGGGTGTATTTTCTCCACTAGGGTAATAAACAGCCTTTCCCATGCCTCCTGTCCCTAAGGTTATTTTTCTGAGGTAAAAGGTCAACAGCAGAATGGACCAAACTAAGAGCCTTTTCACACAACCCCTAAGATCCGCTGGCCACTTAAATTCGGACCAGAGATCTTAGGGGTTTGTTGCTGTTCCTGCGTTTCCACCCCCTCCGCACTCCTGGCTGCTGGATGCGTGAGGGGAGGGAGAAAAAAAGGAAGAAAAGAATGCTGCTCACCTCTGTTCTGCCGTCCCGGCACTGCATTCAGATCTCTTAAAGGGGCGGGGGGGGCCAAAAAAAGAACAAACAGAAGCAAGGAGAGCCCGGCAGTCACTACGTTATATCCGCATCAGGAATTTTTATCTCCAGAGAGCAGGTACCTGAAAAGTGCGCTGGGATGCGCTTAGGTGGGCGTGGTCACACTTAATTATCTGTAAACTCCGGAGCTGGTGGGGAAACAATTTTAAGCTCGGGAGCTGGGAGCCATTTGCGGCAGAGTTTAGGGGTCGTGTACAAATACCCTTAGTTTCGAGATTAGGATGCATCTACCCTCTTCAGGAACCATATCAAGGGAAGAGAATGTATAGTTCCAATGGGGACAGGAGACCAGCAGGTGCTGGGCCACAGCCAAAAAAGAAGATTCTTCCACAAACCACAGCAGTGACACTGATGTTAACTCTCATTAGTACTGTGCAGAAGGAAGTGGTAAATAATTTCTGAATGCTTGCACCTTGTAAAGGATGTCAAGATAATCCCAAAAGCAATGGCTGCAGCAGCTTCGAAAAATGTTGTCCCATTATGTCGACATGTCAGTGCACTCAAACTGTTATCAAACCAAACGACGTAAAAGACAAATTCTAGTGAAAAACAGCAAAACAAGAACTAAAGAAAAGATTCAGCTCTGTCTCCTGTGGCTGGAAGACTAACAACAGCTTTTTAAAAATCACATTACACCTCACAATCCATCCCTTGGTGTAAGAATCTCTGTGTTAACACTCACTTTGCTAATGACCGCTATTAAGATAACGATCACTACTTATATTTCTCACATCTCTATTCCTTCTTCCCCAAAGAAGATAATGTTGAATCACCAGGCACTACTACATCCAGACATGTGTATTATGTTCTACCTAAGGTGGTATAATGCCAAAGGGAAACACTCCTCAGATGGAGATCCCCCCCATGGATATATTTTGTTGGTGCTCTCTTCCCTTCCTCTCCCACTGCTCACCTGCACAGCCTTGATGATCGCAATGATGCCTGTGGGCCAGAAGCAGCAGATGGTGGTGAGGACAGCGATGGGAAGGTAGTCATGTGGTGGGCGCCGTGGCTCCAGGATAGCAATGCCGGGGGTCATCGGTGCTGGGGATAGAGGTGGTGGTGGAGGAGGGTTGCCTGGAGGATATGGCTGATAGATAGCATGAGAGAGAGAGAGAAATGTGTTAGAAGACAAAGCACCTCCATTTTATATCCTTCTGGACTAGTGGTTCTCAACCTTGTGTTCTTAGACTACAGCTCCCAGAAATCTTAGCCACCAGTTTGTGGCGAAGGCTTCTGGGAATTCTAGTCCACAAACACCTGGGAACCACATACTCCAGTCATTCCAAAGACACATTTGGCAGAAGATGTCACGAGAGGTGCTGCCTCCTTTTGCGCTTCAAGTGAGGGACTCCATCTTGACTGCTCCTTCAAACTTGAGGGTGGGGAAAATACAGCCCTTGAAGGCGTTTTTTTTGTGACTCCCAATTCCACAGCAACAAAATTATGGAGTATTGCCATTCCTGAAAGGCTCCAGGAGCTGTTATTCCCCTTCTAGAAAGGCAAACATTCTTTTGGATGCCTATGCATCATTTAATATTAATGTACAGATAGCTATTTTTCAAAACTGGAAGTGAGGTTCTGGTCATCCCTAGATCCATTCCTCTCATGAAAGAAGTGTTTTGGCAGTCCCTCTGGCCTCTGGAGTACCCCAGGGCAGACATGTGGTGCCTGGATCCATCAATGATAACCACCCTTGCTCTAAATTGAGGTGAGTGGCACAGCGCTCACTCACTTTGCGTTCCAAAAGAGCTTCCCTTCCAGGCATCTCCAGGGAATTAAGGAGGACTTTGAATGCTTATCAGAAGTCCATGAAAGCAAAAGGTAGACAACACAGGGCGAGATAGAGTAACTTCCTGTCTCAGTATAAACCAAGTCCAGTATCCTCTTGCGTAGCTACGGAAACAGCGTGACTTCTCTACACAAACTACTACAAATTAAGAATCTCTGTAGCCATGAACAGCTGCACATTAAGCCATTCAACTCAGTATGCGACTGATTAACATCCATGCTGATTTCTTCACTTCTTTGTCTGAAAAGTTACGCTGTGTGTGCTACGCCGGCATAAGCAAGTAAGAGGACCTGGTCCACAGTTCGCTATACGTGGCCTGAAAACACATGAGGCAGCCACCTTGTTGGAGTCAACAGGTCTGGGTCCCTCTGTGCTTGAATGGGAGACTGCCTGGGGCGTGTTGTCTTGCGCTTCCTGATGGAATAAAGAGGGGACACACAAGTACCAAACCAATTAACAAGGACGCATTGTATCATTGACCTAGAGGGGTTGGTTGGGGGAGTCTGCGAGGTGAAAGTAAGCAACTTTTTAGTGATAACTTCCAGAATCCACCGGTCACCCCCTAAGTTCTCATAAGGCAAGCATACCACATGGCAGGTGAGGTGGCCCAGAGGTGATTTTCAGGGCTTCCTTTTTAAATAATTGCTGTATCTTTAAATCTATTGCTGTATTTTTAAAAAAAATTACTTTCCCACAAGCCAGGACTTTCATGAGCTGTGCTCTCGAGCACAAGCTAAGGGGTTTTGGGGATCTGGCATTCAAACAAGTAACTTTTTTGAGTTGTGTTGAAAAGCGGGGCGGGGGAGCCATTTCCCACTTGCCAAATAGTAGTGAGAAAAGCAAGTAGAAAAGTGGATCGCTATAACTTTGAAAGGGAAACGACCCTCTGATACTCCAATTAACGAGCAAATGGCACAAGAGTAAGCGGTCAGCTTATTTTGAAATAAAAATAACATTACATTTTATTTTTATTATTACTGATGAAATCTCAGTAAGCATGGCATGATGCAACTAGGCTCCCTGCATCTATGCTCTGATAGTTTGTTTGGGAGCTATTCTGTCTAACCCCCTCCCCCCCCAAAAAGCCCTGAGCCTTCCTTGCCACATTTCTGACAATGGGGATGGTCCGTTGGAAGGGCTGTAATAGAGAACAAGCTGTTTTTAAAGAGAGACTTGTGTGCCATTGTTGGTACTGTAATGCAGCAGTCTTCATTGCCATTTAGGTTGTAAATGGCCTACTTACAAATAGAAGTTCAAAGCATCGTCTGCAAAGAGGAAGGAATTTGCCTGTTCCACTCCTAAGGACACACAGGCCTAATTCACAAGTGAAAAACAACCATGGCGCACCGTGATTTCCCTTTATAGGTCAGTGGCTTAGGCCTGTGGCTGCAGAGTGAAGGGTAGAGAGTTCAATTCCCCACTATGCCTAGGACTTGATGATCCACCCAGTCCGCTCTGCAGTTCAAAGACTATTATGTAATAATAACCATAACAATTATTATGCTAATAATAACAGCATAATAATTATTATTCTCCCTCACCTTTCTTCTTTCTCCCTAAGAAATGATCAGAAATATCTAATTCTGCCTTAAGACAAACCATAGTTCCCTGCAATGTCCATTTTCTCGGAACTTTGGTTTCTTTAAGCAATGATTAGTGAAAACCTGTGAGGACCAAATTTTGATTTCCAATCCTTACTTGCTCTAAAACCATAGTTTACAGAAACAACCATTTCCAATGTTTGGATGTTACAACTTGCTAGTGGTTGGTTGGTTTCTCTGAAACAGAACCAAATACTGTGCAGTATTTTCCTGTGTATAAGACTATATTTTTGTCTTTAAAAATTGACTAAGAATTGAGGCTCATCTTATACATGAACTAAGCTGAGGAAAGAACCGTGTCGCTGCAAAACTGTAATTTTGGTTGGAAAAGTGTGTGTGTGTTGGGGGCGGGAGGGTCATCTTATACATGGGGTTATCTTATAGATGGAAAAATACAGTACAGTGGTACCCCGACTTAAGAGAAATTCGACTTAAGAGCGGAAAACTGTTGGCGTTTTAACCGCCGCCTTACAAATTTTAGATATGGTCTGCTCAACTTACAAATATATATATTTTAATGTTTTAATTTTTAACTTATTTTTTCAGTTTTTTAGATAGGTACCCCGACTTAAGAGTAGTTTGACTTAAGAATAGTTCGACTTAAGAGCATACATCTGGAACTGATTAAATTCGTTAGTTGAGGCACCACTGTGCTTTTGACTTTCTCCTTGAGAAAAACAGAGAAGGGGGTCTGTGTGTAAGGCCCAAGCCGAATGATGGCTGAGTTACATGGCAGGAAACTTGCTTCTCGTTACCTCTACGTTTGACCATACTTGCCATGCCGTTCAGAAAACCTTCACAAACAATAGGAGACATTACTGATGCCCATTGGAAGACGTCTTCCAGCGGTAGACACTCACCGCCCCTACGGGGTAGACAGGTACGTATGCTGTGCAGGGTTGCAACTGGACAGGGTATCCAGGGTGCATATAGCCTCCGAGAGGTAGAGTCCCAACTGGTGGATGGGTCTGTACTACATAGCCCTGGGGGCCCCCATTGAACTGAGTTTCCTGCATGTAGGGGTCAGGGGGAAGTCGGGGCAGGGTAGCCGAGTGGTGACGGGGTGGTCGAGGTAAGGTGGCTGATGTAGGTGGAGGGCGGGGAAGGGTAGCAGCACCACCAAGTCGGGGCAATGTGGAGGTCCCCGAATGCACAGTGGTGGGCGGGAGGGCACTGTATCCAGGGATGGGGGCATCCTGCGGGGGCGGAGGGGGAGGCTGCAATGGAGTGTTATAGGGTGGAGGAGAGGTGTGTGGGGTGGCATCGGGGAGTCCTAAGAAGAAAAGAAAAAGACAAAAAGGAGCATATGAAGAAAGGCAACTGAAGAAGCATCTACATATACTGCAGCATCATAAGTTTGGAAAAAAAATTTTTTAGCTAGTAACCGTTCCAAATAGACTCACTTCAGCACCCAAAAACATAACATCCCCACAAAACCTCCATTTAATCTGGCTGATCTTTTCCAGGTCTGAGTGTCTGTGAAGATTCTCAGTCATCCAATTGAGGTCATCCGGAAGCTGAGTCACAGCAACTGGACTTCTTGTGTTGTGAGATTTCACAAGGAAAGAAGTTCTGTTGCCATGACTCAGGTTCCGGATTGCCAGCTCTAAGATACAGCTGAATTTAAATTGAACAAAAATTGAACAAAAATATATTTCATGTTTTTAAAACATCTGATGCATTATATGCTTCCTATTAACACAATTCAGGGTAAAGACAACATCCAAAGTAGGTGCAGGCAGCAGTAGACCATTCATTCATTCATTCATTCATTCATTCAATATGCATTCCGCCCATCCAGCCAGATCAACATCTGCTCTCCTCTCAGTTTGGTCTCATGCACACCAAAAGGAAAATTGTAACTCTCACATGCTTGACCTTTTTGATGCCTGCCCGGCACAAATTCAAAGCCATGACTTAGGGCAGTGATGGCGAACCTTTTAGAGACCGAGTGCTCAAACTGCGATTCAAAACCCACTATTTTTTCCCAAAGGGCCAAGACAGCAAATTAACCTGAATACAGGTGGCTATGAAGGGGCAATGTCAGGTGCCCACAGGGTGCCTTTGGCACCCGTGCCATAGATTTGCCAATACTGCTCTAGAGTGGGAGATGCACCTTCCCCACATGTTTTTCTTTAATTGCCCAGTCAGCTAGGAAGAAACAAAGGCATTGTCCTGTTGTGGTTCCCAACCGTGGGTAAGCCATGTGTTCTTGGACTGCAATTCCCAGAAGCCTCCGTCCCCAGCTGTTTTGGGGCATTGCAGTCCAAGAACACCAAGGTTTGGGGCCACTGGTCTAGAAACTGCCGGGATGCCACTGCAGTATGGATTCTCAAAAAGTGTTGTAGCAGGGCATGAACTGGCACACAGAATCCTGCTTTCCCATCTACTGCCGGGGCTGGCGCGTCCATTTTGCCTAGGGCGCCAAAATGGAGAGGGGGCACTGGTCAGCCTGCTGCCTCCCCGTCGCCCCCCTGCCACTGGCCACCGCCGTCCATCCCCCCACCGCCCGCCAGCCGCCCGTTGCTGCCCAACCATTGCTGATCGCCGCCGCCTGCCCGTCACCCCCCGTGCCCATCGCCGCCCACCCCCCCGTGCCCGTCGCCGTCCGCCCCCCACGTCCGTTGCCATCCCGTCATCCACCGCCCCCGTCCCCGCCCACCCACCCGCCTGCCGCCGCCGCCGCCGCCGCCATCCCCCCCCTCGCCTAGGGCGCAAAAAAACCTAGTGCCGGCCCTGTCTACTGCTATTGTGGGGGCCCTCTTTGAAGTCAGAAGGCTGGAACCCTTGGCTAGTGCTCAACAGATAGACTATCACCTCAGCCCTGAAAAGTCCCTCCCAGCATCACACAAACTACAGACGGCATGCAAGATTGCAAACAAACTCGAAAAAGGCCAGAGTTTCCACTTATACCCACTCTCCCTTTTCTCTCTCCTCCTCCTGAACTCCGGCCTGCTTGGGTCATACACCTTCTTTGAGAGGAATTATGCAAGAAGACAAAGCATAACTCAAACTGAGGGCTGAGAGAGTGAGAACAGACAAAATAATTTTTTTTTACCCAGCGTGTTGTTAGTCTGTGGAACTCCCAGCCACAGGATGTGGTGATGGCATCTGGCCTGGATGCCTTCCAAAGGGGATTGGACAGATTCCTGGAGGACAATTCCATCACAGGTTACAAACCATGAGGGAGATGTGGAATCTCCAGGCTTAAAACCCAGGTACTTCAAGGACCAGATGCACGGGAGTGGTATCAGGAGACAGATCTCTAGTCTCATGCGCTCCCAAACGCATCTGGTGAGGCCACTGTGAGATACAGGAAGCTGGACTACTTGGGCCTTTGGCCTGATCCAGCATGGCTCTTCTCATGTTCTTATGTTCATTCATATGGTATGTCTGAAACATGTAGCAATTCAGTTCTCCCAGAATCCCCCGGGTTTCCATGGGGCCATGGTGAGCTCAGTTCTCTCACCCTTGGACAGAAATACAGTAGGTGCACAAATGTGCTGTTTCTAAAACGAGAGATGCTGGGTAGGAATTCTGACGGCTTGACTGGAGTCATCAGTGGCAACATGAACCCGCTTGGCATGGAAAGAGGATTCCACAACTAAAAGTTAGGGTGGGACAGAATGGAAGAACTGGGCATGTCTAGCAACGAGAAAAGAAGAACAAGGGAAGATCATGATAGCACTTTTCAAATACTGTACTTGGAGAGGCAGGATCTGTTCTCTATCACCACAGAATGCAGGATATGGAATAATGAGCTCAAATTAGCAAAAGGCAAACTCAATGCTAGGGATCATTAAGAAAAGTATAGAAAATGAGTCAGCAAGTGTCATTTTGCCTCTTCATAAATCTATGGTGAGGACCCATCTGGAGTATTATGTACAGTTCTGGTCACCATACCTCCAGAAGGATATTATGGAAATGGAAAAAGTGCAGAGGAGGGCAACCAGAATGATTAGGAGACTGGAACACCTTCCTTGCCATCAGAGGCTGCAAAGGCTGGGCCTCTTAAATCTTGAACGGCGGCGTCTAAGGGCTCGGTCCGACATCCCTTTAAAAGCAGTTTAAATTACTAAACAAACTGTGTCTAAAAATGCTGTCTCCGTGGCCACCAGGCTTTTTGAAAAAAGAAAAAGAACAAAGAAAACCCGGTAATGCTCCCTTAAGCGAGGTTTCTGTGACTCACCCAAGAGGTAGGGAATTTTTTGCCTCGCTTTGAAAATCCAGCTTTTAAGGAGGCAGATGCCGGGGGACCACACAGATGATCCGGGTTTCTGTTTCTTTCTTTTTTTATAGCACTGACCAGCTGTTCCTGGGGCTGATCAGGGCTGTTTTTTAAAATTTCTCTGCAGCTTCGGAACAACAGGAAGTTCAATCGGGTCCTCTAAGCATTAATTTCCCCCAACCAAGTGGTCCTTTTTTTAATGCTAGCGCCACCTGCTGGCCAAGGGGGCTGAACTGCACTTTAAAATTAAAAAACCAGCTTTGGACTGGGAACTCCTGTCCCACTCATTCAATCACATGATGGGACAAAGAGGAAAAGCCGGACCTTCAAAAGATCAGGATCAAAACCGAGGTGAGATAGTAGCCTAAGAGGTGACCTGATTGAAGTTTATAAAATCACACACTCTGTGGAGAAATTAGATAAGGAAAAGCTGTTTTCCCTATCACACAGCACTAGAACTAGGGGGCGCTCCATGAAACTTTTGGGTGCTAGACAAATAAGAGAAAGTAGTACAGTACTTTTTTCACCCAGATCATCACTGGTCTGTGGAACTCCCTGCCAGAAGAAGTGGTGACAGCTGTCAGTCCTGACAGCTTTAAGAAAGGATTGGACAAGTTCATGAAGAACAAGGGTATCAATGGCTACCATTGTGGATTCCTAAGGACAACCTCCCGGTTGGAGAGATAGGAAGGACATCTCTCAATAGTACCATTTGCAGGGAATCCTAAGCAGGGGAAGACATCTGCTTGGGAATACCCTGAAGCAAATGGTGAGCTGCTGTGTGACACAGAATGCTGGACTGGATGGACTGTGGCCTGTTCCAGCATGGCTGTTCTTATGTTCTTATCAGGAAAACTTCCAAATCTTAGAACAGTTATCTCTCGGAATGGTGAGCGCTGCAGTGCTAGAGTCATTGAAGAGAAATCTGGACAACACTGTGTCAGATCTACTTGGATTTGGGTTCCTGTGTTGACCAGGGGGTTGGACTCTTGTGTTTGGACTATTTCTAGAACACTCTTGTATCAGAATAGCTTAGCCAAAAACTCCTGAGACAAGGGAGAGATCCAAATTGGTCCATTTATTCAACTGAAAAGCGACCAGGCGAAATCTCCCATACACACAAGGCAGGGAAAATCACACCCCAGTTTCATTATACACATTCTTAAATACAAAGCTGGTTTCTGTCCTTCACCAAACAAAAACATTCCATAGCTCGTTTGTAACTTAACCAGAGCCATCCCCACCATCCTCCCCATCGCTCTCTTATCTGTATCCTTGGCCCATATGCACCTCCTTTTACATTTGCTTGCCTTTCTCCTTTCACTTTTGCGTAGGCGTAAATATTTCATCAACACATGTCCTTTTTAACTAAGCGTAAGTCTGGAAGTTGAGTCATGGAACTGGAAAGGTGCAGAAGAGAGCAACTAAAATGATTACTGGGTTGGGGGACCTCCCTTATGAGGAAAGGCTAAAACATTTGGGGCTGTTTAGTCTGGAAAAAAGGGTGCCTGAGGGGGGATATGATTGAGACATACAAAATCATGCAGGGCATGAGTCAAGTGGATAGAGGGACACTCTTCTCCCTCTCACAAAATACCAGAACTAGGGGACATCCACTCAAACTGAAAGCTGGGAGAGTAAGAACAGACAAAAGAAAATATTATTTCACCCAGCGCGTTGTTAGTCTGTGGAACTTCCTGCCACAGGATTTGGTGATGGCATCTGGCCTGGATGCCTTCAAAAGTGGACTGGACAGATTCCTGGAGGAAAAGTCCATCACAGGTTACAAACCATGATGGAGATGTGTAATCTCCAGGATTAAAATCTGGGCACTTCTAGGACCAGATGCAGGGGAGTGGTATCAGTGATAGGAATATTTCAGTATTTTACTATGCATATAGGCTGCCATTGTAAATAAGATGGCAACGCTCTGGATCAAACTCGCCCGATCCGAGAGCCATGTCCTTTGATTCACCCCTCACTCATATGTATACGTGCCTCAAAGCATCACATACCTCCCCCTTCTCCATCTGTATCCTGTTTTTCTGCCCCTTATCGAGGCCAGAAGCCCACCAGGAAAGAACCCCATCCGTCACGATCCATGGGAAAACGGGAAACGGCTCCTCCGATCTGTCGATACAGCGCTTCGCCGTTTCCCGCTGCAGCCTTATCTGACAGCGCAGACGCCAGCCGCAGACAGGTGGCGCTGCCGCGCAACTTGATTAATGGCTTC
The DNA here is from genome assembly GCA_023846285.1 of Phrynocephalus versicolor. Lineage (NCBI taxonomy): Eukaryota > Metazoa > Chordata > Lepidosauria > Squamata > Agamidae > Phrynocephalus > Phrynocephalus versicolor. Next base: position 1,312,380 of record JAHTLZ010000207.1, on the reverse strand, counting down.
CCTGCAAGTGGGCGTTCTAGATAAACTGTAAAGTGGGTGAAAACAATGTGTTTCCTTGATCTTTCTTTGATCCGTTTTTGTCCGTTTTCTCAGCGCAGATGTTTCCGATTTTGATCGCGTTTGGGGCAGGGGGTTCAGAAAAATTGTATCTATAAAACCTGTACACTTTTGTATGCTCTTTGCCTCAGTTCTCGAAGCGATTCGACTGAGCGCCTCTTTGCAAAGAAGTAAAGCGTTTCTCCGTGCACGAAACTCTGGCGTGATTTTTTCAACTCCTTGCTCAGGCGATAAGCGGTTGGTAACCCGGGGGGGATCCTTTCATCAGGAGACATATCTAGTCTCGTGTGCTCCCAGATGCATCTGGTGGGGCCACTGTGAGATACAGGAAGCTGGACTAGATGGGCCTTTGGCCATGGCTTTTCTTTTGTTCTTATGTTTTAATGTTCTTCTAACTTCCTTTGGTTGAGAGATAGAAACATTTTGCTGCTCATCCAAACAGCTTCATCAATCTGCATACAGCTAGTGCGAGTCCTCCATCTTACAGTCTAAGCATAAGCAATACCAACAAGGCTTCACTTTGCTTCATTTAGCTTTTTACTAACTCCTGACCTTACAACTCAATGGCCTGACAGGCCTTTTTCCCCTGTACGGTTCTATGGTTCTACAAAAGGACACAGCCCACAGGCACGCGAGGGGAACATCTTGTGTGCCTTTCCAACATTGCTTCTACCGGCACTGATCCATGACAAGAATACCAAGCTTCTATTTGCCTTAGCATCCTGTGCCAAAAATAGAGATTTGAGCACATGCTCCGAGAAACACCTTGTGACGGCTCCTGAACTGGGGAAGAACAAGAAAAATCTGTGATAAAATGTCTCGGGAGTCAGGTTTTGATGCTGAGGATGCGTGCCCGTATAATCCCAGTCTCATTATTTCCTGCGGCTGAGGTGTCTCCTTAATCCTTACATCAACATTTCATACCCACGGGTGATCTCAGTCCGCACTGCAATATTTCTTTGTTCTTCCCTGACATCCCCAGTGATGCTGTTTGGTTTGGAGTATGTTTTGTTTTCTGGCAGCCCTTCAAGTAGAGAGGGACGCATGTGTGCGTCGTGTTGTTACAGTTGTGACTGACTCTTCGGGATGTCCTTTATGAAATATACCCAGGACCACCCTGTTGGTTCAGGACCCTACCTGTGAAAGATCCATTAACACTGGGCCGACTAGAGGGCCAAATAAATAAATAAATAAATAAAAATTCATTTTTGGCCCTTATGATTTCAAATTACATTATGGTGATACAGTATTAAGATTTGGGGTACTTCCTTATAAAGGCACGTCCCTATTTCAGTCATCTTTAAGATGGTTAAACCGAGCCAGGGGACTCTGGTCAACTCCAATTCTGCATACCCATATATACTCGAGTATAGTCAACCTGAGTATAAGTGGAAGCCCCTAATTTAACCCCTCCCCCAAACTGGGGAAACTTATTGACTTGAGTATGTCTAGGGTGGGAAATGCAGCAGGGCCTGGCAGCTATTCCTTTGTGAGCTGGGGGAGCGGCATGCAATGTTTAAAATGACTTTTAGCCACCGACCCAAGCACTTGCCTCAGTGGCTAAAAGTATTGACCCGAATATAAGTCAAGGGCCCCCCTTTTCAGCCCAAAATTGGGTCTGAAAAACTAGACTTATGTTCGAGTATATCCAGTAATTTTTTCATAATACACCTCTCTTCATAAACATGCACCATCATGCATGTTTAGGTCAGTTTTTCCTTCTCTCTCTCTCTCTCTCTCTCTCTCTCTCTCTCTCTCTCATGCTCAGATGTGAAAAGTTGTGACCTGGCAAAGGATGGAACCAGATAATTTTTATAGCAATATAGTCAGGCTTAGTATTACACTCTGAAAAGGGTCACCATAACTATAGAATTGACTTGCAGGGACCTGATTATTATCAGCGGTATTATACAGAGTATAAGTCTGGTTCCCCAGTTAAAAGAAGGGAAATCTTATTCTGCCTGTAGTTCCAGGTTTTCTGGTGGTTTTAACTTGGGCCTTGGCTTCAGAGATCCTCAGGGACCCTACAGAATACAGATGTCCTTCAGGACGGGATCTGATCACCCATACCCACAACTTTGGCCTGGTCCCAAATGCAGGTGGATTTTTCAAGCGCCAACAGCTGGCAGTGCTATCCATGGCCACCCCCTTAGATCAAGCCTCAGGGAAACCATTGTCCAAGCCTCACAAACAAACACTTTCTTCTTTTTCTGAGCGTTTGCCTCACTTGGTGGTGAGGTTGGCTCTTCTGTTTTTGCCTCCCACTTGGCACTGTCATGGGTTAGGTCTGGGTGAACCCGGGACAATTTTATGTTGTTGTCAAGGGTGTTGTTCATCCAGCACTGTTTTCGTCTTCCCCCTCAGTTGGGTTCCAGTGACCTTTTTGAACAGAGTTCCCTCATCAGCATGTAAGACATGTTTGTACCAATGTACTCATAAACAAATGCTTTGTTGAGGCTATTCTCTGCCGTATTTAAACACAACACAACAGGACCAAGGAAAAAATAACAGACACAGTCTTGCATTATAAATGCTGCCAGAGAACTCGACAGCCCTACCCCTGTTCCAAAAGTGGAGAAACAGTCACTGTGGTTTCAGGCCAAGACTCAGTAAGGAGTTGTGGGTTCAAATCCCTATCTAGCCATGGAAATCACCAGGGGATCATGGTCCTCCAGCCAGACTCATTTCAGCTTGACTTATCTAAGCAAGATTATGGAGGGTAGAGATGGGCACGAATTAAAAAAATGGCATTTTGTTTGTCATTTGTCGTTTGGAGGGTCCGTTTCGGTTCGTTTCCATTTTTCGTGAATTTTTGCAAAAAAATCATTTTCGTTTTCGTTCATTTCGTTACCATTTCGTTACCATTAATTTTGATTTTTTGTGATTTTTTTTTTAGCATTTTAAGCAGTTCACTCATAATGCAGTAACCGAAATGAAACAAAATTTCCGGTGTTTCTGTTCGTTTCGTTTCATTTTAGAGACAAAATTCATTTGTCGTTTCGTTGCGTAACGAAATGAAAAAACGAAAACGGAAACGAAAAATTGTTTGTTTCGTGCCCATCTCTAGTGGAGGGAGTGATTGGAAGAAGAAGAGAGTGATGCTGCCTGGAGATCATCATTGCAACTAATTAATATAACAAGCCATTTATGCTCTCCACAGCTTTGCAAAGTCAGAACTCATGACCCCCACCCCACCCCCAACGTTCAGCATATAATGTTTTATCCCGGTTTTCAAAGGTCTTTCCACACGTGGTTTGTTCATCCGTATTGCCGTTCAGCAATCAGCCCAGTGTTCGCAAGGGCCTCCTACTTTTCACATGTACAGTCACTCACGTCTGATCTCATGTCTGCCTTTGACCTCTCCCCCCCACCCACCCCCACCCCCGTGGTCACCCATTTCCACCAAGACCCTTTGATTATTAAATATATGAATAGGTACTACCTGTCCTTACGCATTTGAGAAATGTGAGCAGCCTGGCAGGGTGCAGGCGTGTAGGTGGGAAAGTCTGAATTGAATGCTTTGTTGCCAAGAGAAAATCCATTTTGTGGTTCCTTTCAGAGGCAGCCTGAGCTAACCTCGTCTCCTCTATATGATCTGATCATTCCATATTGTTAAATTTTAAGATGGATTTGGTGTCCTGCTGCCTCCGTTCGTTTAATCCTTGTCTCTCTTATTGCCCCCTCCCCAACCCTGTATATTGGGTTGTTATGTGCCAAGCGCAGCGGATTTCCACGCCATTACTCAGCTGTGCATCTGTAACTTAGAGTTCAGTAACACGGTTTTCTTTAAGACGGAAGGTTAATCTGATTTGTCTTTGAATAGCAAACAGGAGACCTTAATTGTGCTACCTGCATCCATTTATGTTTGCATTGATCACAGCGGTAACTGGTCCTCCAGCATGGTGATTACATTTCTGCGGGTCTTTGGAGATAGATGCGGCTCATTGTCTGCGATGTTATGGAGGCCCTGGCACTACTTTGTAAGAATGCTGGACGCTAAACAGTTTTTCAAGCAATATTTGGTTCACGAAGACCTTTTCTTGGGGGGGGGAGCTTAAAACAACTTTGAACAATGCTCCCTTTCTTATCTTACAAGGAAAGAATTACAATAAATGTTAGGAATCTTTTTTAAAGGAATAAAATGACTTAATTTTTGTGCTTGCTGTGTTTCGGCCTTTGTTTCACATAATAATATAGTAATACCTTGGTTTAAGAGTAACTTGATTAAAGGCAGTTGATAATCCCAATAATTCCATGTTTAATGAATTTATTTCAGTTTCACCCACTTCTCCTCGTGGTAATTTAAGGCACTTTTAGAGACATTTGAGGGATCTGATCGCCCCCCGCCCCCCAGGCCCCACCCGCCTCACATCCGTATATCGTGAAATTTCAGTCATCGCAGGTGGGGTGGGTCCCTAACCCCCACGACTGGCGGTGGGTTACTGTACTGTATTTTTTTGGTTACATCTTTTGTACTTTTTAGTATTTTTCAAGTGCTTTATCAGAATTAACCACTAGAGGGCACCACAGAGTATTTCCCCATGGTTTTCTATCCTGTTGACAGTGTGCAACACATTGAATTATTGATCCAATTTCTGGTTTAAAGAAGAAGGAAAACGTTGCGACAAAATCTGGAATACTACTTTTTTGGAATTGCTGTTCCCCAGTCCGGGAAGCAAACTGCCTGGCTTTCAACTGCTTCATTTCCAGAGTTCAGAAAGGAAAGCCACTGCAAATGTAGCCAAATAGTACTCCCACAAACACCTTTGTTACTGTAGAAAAAAAAAGAATTAGAAAAATGAGTTATTGATCATTAGTTACTTCCGAGCTCTGGACCAGACTGACAATCCAGCTACAGTTCAAGTGTTGATGAGCTGGCATCCTTCTGCCGTACCAGCAGGTGACTTTAGGGCAGGCATGTCCAAACTTCGGCCCTCCGGATGTTTTGGACCACAACTCCCATAGTCCTTTGTCATTTGTAACATAGACTTGGAATTCTGGGAGTTGTGGTCCAAAACATCAGGAGGGACAAAGTCTGGGGGGAGCCAGCCAGCCGCAAGCAGACCTGCCACATCCAATTCTCCACTGCCCCACCGAGTCCAACATATCCCACTTAAGATGGCTGCCTTAACTCCGCTTAACTCCCAAGTGCAGGAGTGGGCTGACCCTGATTATCCAGAGCCAAAGCTGAGTATCTGAAGACTAGATGCCTTACATACAACACCAATGTAGTTTCTAAGACTTTGCATTAGAAACAGAATGCTGGATACTCTCAGAGGGTGCGGAAGTTACTTTAAAAAAAAAAATACGGCTCTGGGTGTCAGCCATCCAGGATGACCACAGTTGAGTATAAGAGCCCACTTTTCCAAACTCTTGTAATTTCTTCCATGTTAACCACCCCCTGCACTGCCGGATCCTACACTGAGATATTGGCAGACACTTAATTTCCCAATGCTTACGTAATTTCTAAAATGAAGGTTCTTTTGAAGGCAACTGGGCATTCTAGTTTTAGTTGTATTGTAAGTGTGTGGAGCCCACTTTTGAAGGCCAAGGGACTCGGAACAGTCAAAGCCAACATGAAGCAGCAATATCTGCTCTCCCCGCCTAAAAGTCAAGATATATAAGCCTGTATTCTGTCCAGTATTTGTCCATGCACCGAGCTCCAATTGCAGAAGCTGTAAAGGAGGTGTGTCCAAAGTCCGGCCCGAGGGCCAAATGCAGCCCGTTTTAAAATTTTGAGTGGCCCTCAGCCTCTTCTCCCTGCAGGCTCAGCCTGTCGGTCATCCTCACCGGCTATCCCCTCGCTGTGCCATCTGGAAACGTCAGTTTGCAGTTTTATGGTTTGCCTGCCCTCCCTGCCTCCCTCTGTCCCACCAGCCACCTGCCCTGCCTACACACCCCTGGCTCTGTTGCTGCAGTGTCCTCGCTGCCTCCTTGCGAGGGAGGGCAGCATCTGCGAGCAGCGGTGCATCTTGGGTGTGCGCGAGCCAATTCTCAGGCCACGCAACAGCCCTTGGGCCCTTGGGTGCCTTGAAACTGGAGCATCCATGCCCTTTCTCCCCCCTTCAGGCTGAATAGTCGGCCCACACACGTTTTCACCTCACTAAATCTGGCCCTCCTTGCAAAAAGTTTGGACACCTCTGCTATAAAGACTTCAGTCTAAAAGCTGATACCGGTTGCACTGAAGACCACCACATTGGACCCCTGCAGCACCTTTGAATCTTGTTCATGTAAATGCAGAACAGGATTTCATATCTAAGATCCAGGTCAAAGTTATTTTGACCTCTAAAGCGGAACATCCCTCAAGCATCCCTCCCCCTGTGTTGTAAGTAAGCATAACTGCAATCATAACTAAAATAAAACTGACAATCTGTTATGTAACGGAATTAGGACGATGGGACACAGCATGAAAGGAAATTAGCATGATGGGATATAGTGTGATTTATAAGGCTCAATATTAATTGCACATTTACAGCTTTGTCGCTAGACTCTATCTAAGGTATGTAACAGTCCAGACATAATAAGCCAAGTTAGAGAATATTAGATAGTTTCCATTGGTCAATTATTTCCCGTGACATCTAGAAACTTCTCAGATTTGGGAGAAGTTTGTACTTAAGCATGTGAGAAACTCTTGCTTTGCTTTTCGGCTTTAAGATGTAGACCTTCAAGATTTAGACCTAGCCAGTTTAGGCTCGTAATTTTCATAGTATTAAGCTAGAGAGAATAAGAACATAAGAAGAGCCATGCTGGATCAGGCCAAAGGCCCATTTAGTCCAGCTTTCTGTATCTCACAGTGGCCCCACCAGATGCGTCTGGGAGTGCGTGAGACTAGATATCTGTCTCCTGATACCACTCCCCTGCATCTGGTCCTTGAAGTACCCCAGTTTTAAGCTTGGAGTTGATACATCTCCCTCATGGTTTGTAACCTGTGATGGACTTTTCCTCCAGGAATCTGTCCAATCCCCTTTTGAAGGCATCCAGGCCAGATGCCATCACCACATCCTGTGGCAGGGAGTTCCACAGACTAACAATGCGCTGGGTGAAAAAAATATTTTCTTTTGTCTGTTCTTACTCTCCCAGCCCTCAATTTGAGTGGATGTCCCCTAGTTCTGGTATTTTCTGAGAGGGAGAAGAGCTTCCCTCTATCCACTTTAGTCATGCCCTGCATTACTTTGTACGTCTCAATCATATCCCCCCTCAGGTGCCTTTTTTCCAGACTAAAGAGCCCCAAATGTTTTAGCCTTTCCTCATAAGGGAGGTGCCCCAGCCCAGTAATCATTTTAGTCGCTCTCTTCTGCACCTTTTCCAGTACCACTATGTCTTTTTTGAGATGTGGAGACCAGAATTGTTCACAATACTCCAGGTGGGGCCTTACTATCGTTTTGTATAATGGCATTATAATGTTGGCTATTTTATTTTCAATCCCCTTTTTGATAATCCCTAGCATGGAATTGGCCTTCTTCACCAATGCCACACATTGGGTTAGACACCTTCATGGAGCTGTCCACCAACACACCAAGATCTCTTTCCTGATCCATCACAGATAGCTCAGAGCCCATGAGTTGATAGATAAAGTTTGATTTTTTTGCCCCAATATGCATCACTTTACATTTGGCTATACTGAAACGTATTTGTCATTTGGCAGCCCATTCCCCCAGTTTGGAGAGATCCTTCTGGAGCTCTTCACAGTCTTCTCTAGTTTTTACTGCACAGAAAAGTTTCGTTTCATCCGCAAACTTCACCACCTCACTGCTTATCCCTGTCTCCAGGTCATTTATGAATAGATTGAAAAGCACCGGTCCCAGGGCAGATCCCTGGGACACACCGCTTTTCACCTCTCTCCATTGTGAAAATTTCCCATTGACACCTACTCTTTGTTTCCTGGATCTCAACCAATTCTCAGTCTATAAGAGGACCTGCCCTCTTATCCCCTGACTGTGCAATTTTCTCAGCAGCCTTTGGTGGGGTACTGTGTCAAAAGCCTTATGAAAATCCAGATAGTTGATATCCACTGGTTCACCCAAATCCATATACCTGTTGACCTTTTCAAAGAATTCTAAGAGGTTTGTCAGACAAGATTTACCCTTACAGAAGCCATGCTGATTTTCTCTCAGCAAGGTTTGTTCTTCTATCTGTTTTAAGATTTTCTCTTGGATGAGGCTTTCCACCATTTTCCCTGGGACAGACATAAGGCTAACAGGCCTGTAGTTTCCCGGGTCCCCCCTCCTTCCTTTTCAAAAAATTGGTGTGACATTTGCTATCCTCCAGTCCTCCGGCACTGTGGCCGTTTTAAGAGACAGGTTGCATATTACCGTTAAGAGATCCGCAATTTCATTTCTCAGTTCCCTAATAACCCTCGGATGGATGCCATCTGCGCCCGGTGACTTGTTGATATTTAATTTGTCAATTAGTCCTAAAACATCCTCTCTTTTAACCTGTATTTGATTTAATTCTTTAGTCAAGAGGGGCGGAATCTGCCCAAGGTCTTCTGTCGTGAAGACAGATGCAAAGAACTCATTTAGTTTCTCTGCAATTTCCAAGTCCTCCTTTACCTCCCCTTTTCCTCCCACACCATCCAGAGGGCCAACGGGTTCTCTGGCAGGTTTTCTACTTCTAAGTTCTAACATATTTAAAGAAGCTTTTATTATTTCCCTTTATATTGCTAGCCATACATTCCTCAAAGTCTTTCTTTGCCTCTCTTATCATCTTCTTACATTTCTTTTGCCAGAGTTTGTGTTCCTTTTTATTTTCCTCATTTGGGGAGGATTTCCATTTACAGAAAGACCTCTCCTTGCGCTTTAGAGCCTCTCTAACTCCACATGTTAACCATGCCAGCCCTGTCTTGGACTTCGATGAGCCCTTCTTTCTTTGTGGTATGCACTTGTGCTGGGCCTCTATTACCGTTGTTTTAAACAGGCTCCATGCACTCTGGAGAGATTGGATTCTTTTAACCTTCCCTTTCAATTTCTTTCTAACTAGTTTCCTCATCTGAGGGAAGTTTGCCCTTCGGAAGTCAAGGGTTTTTGTGTCTGATTTGCTTGACACTCTTGACACATAGGTTTATTATTTTTCAGGCAATAATATATTATTGTATCTGATAAGTATTTTATATTTTTCATTGATTTTTATGAGTAATTTTTTCATTTTTGCAACTTAGAATAGTGAATCAAAGGATTTCATTAAATTGTTGCTCTCAGGCTTTTGTTTGTTTGTTTGTTTATAAGAACCCGCAGGAACTCAGGTAATTCTCGGCAAGCTACACTCCTACTTCTGAGTTCTGTTACATGATATCCTTTTAGACCCCCCCCCAATCAATTTCTAGACTGGTGCCCCACTTTGCCTAACAGTAGAGCCTTGAAATGATACATACTCAATCAGACTGCAAGCCTGATGGGTCTCATGGCGGGCATGGCGGGTCAAACCCAGGACCTCTGATCATCCTCCCATTCCCCCAGCATAGCCCAAATATATATTCACCATTCCCTGCCCTTGAACAGTGGCCCAAAACTGGCTACCTAAAACGGCTGCTTCGCTCAACTTAATGACAGACCTGACACTGAAGAATCTCCAGCCGTTCATTAGACTATGCAGATTTTTAGCCAGCTAATCTTTTTTTCTGTTTCTGTGCAGCTGATGCAGACAGTTTCCTTTTGAGCGAGAAGACTGCCAGTGAAGTGTGTCCCAGTTAGATATTGTCACACGTAATCCCAGGCTGATCAATAACTCATTTTCCCATTCTCCTAAATCTGTCACTCTTCTGTTCATATTCTTTTTACACTGCCCAGTCTGGGGGCGGGAGATACACACATTACACATACACACACATATACAGCAAATTTCTTGATATAGTATGCTCACTTTGTGGTCCTAGAGCACTCCTGTATATACACAGAGAGACAGTATGCAGACTATACAAATGTATTCCTTTAAAAAGACATGTTTATTCTTGTTCTTTCTTTCCTTCTCTGTCTGTCTCTTTCTCTCACTCTCTCTCTCTATCTCTCACACACAAAAATATACCTATTTTTTCTTCATTCCCCGAAGAGAAAATCAATACGGACAGCCATTCCCCATCTTGATTAATATATTGATCAGTAACCTGAGGTAGAATCTGCCCAGTTTTAAAACACCTCCCCCATATATACAAGGTTACCACATATGGCTCCCCCTCACATCCTCTCCAACAAAATGGAGAGAGACCTATTGTTGCTTGAAGGAAGTTTCACAGACTTCTGACATGGCCTCTTTAATTCATTTGTTATTATTAGTGACTGCCAGACCGGAGGTTACCTCACCCTAGCGGGCTGTCCATCAGAAGGCAAGTGCTGCTATCTCAAAATCTGATATGTATTGTCTGCATTTATTGCTGCTATGTGCTGTCAAAAGGCCTCTGACTTATGGTGTCGCTCTGAATGAGTTCCAGGCAAAAAATCAAAGCAAAACAAAATACAGTAAAAGACAAAAACATGTGGCACCTTAAAGACTATTGTATTTTAATTGAAGCTTTTGTGGACACATCCAGTTCTTCAGACATGGTCTTCAGACATGTCCACGAAGGCTTACATTACAACATAATAGTTAATCTTTAAGGTGCCATATATTTTTGTCTTTTGTTTTGTTTTGATTTTTGCCGGGAATTCTTGCACAGACTAACATGGCTACCTCTCACAAACCTACAACTCTGAGCTAGTGTTCTCCACAATGCCCTGCCCTCAACAGCCTTGCTTAGTTCTTGGAAATTCAAGCCTGGGACTTCCTTGATGGACTCAATCCTTCTTGTATTTGGTCTTCCTTCATTCCTGCTGCCTTCAACCTTTCTCAGCATTATCGTCGTTTCCAGAGAATCTTGTCTCCTTATGAGGTGCCCAAAGCACAATGTGCTTTTGTTCGAGGGAAAGAAAAAAAAACACAGGACTTTTTGTGGAAACACATAACCCCTTCTCCCCCTCTAAAAAAAAGTTAAAACAAAACATTAAATTTAAAATTAAAAAATTGTCCCCTCTTGGCATCCAGCTAAAGGTGCCAAATTTTAACGAGATGCCTTCTGCCCTTCTCTGTATGTAGATATTTGTCATGGAGCCCAAATGTATTTATAAACAACAATGTAGTCTTCTAAGCTGTTGTTTCTTGTGCATTTTATTTTCTAAAAGTTAAATACTCCTAACGATAAATGCAACGATAATAATCAAAAGACACAAAGATGCCGCTTAATCTATCTGTAAAGGAATGGACGCCCCCCTAAAACACATGTATCCTTTTTCCTCCCCTCTTGAAAGTAGGGCACCCTTCCGGAGGGTGAACAAAATTTTGTTACTGTTTTTTTTTTAGGTCACCTTGATGGTGTCTGCCTGCCTTCTATTTATAGAGGGAAAAGGAAGAAGCGCCTGGGGAAGCAGAGAAGATGGGGGGGAGGGTGTAGAGAGGGAGGCAGGGCGGGTGAGTGGGTAGGTGCATGGGTGGATGGTTAAAAAAAGCTCCATATAATAACAGGGTGGCTGTGGAGGTGGACAGAGAAGCCACTGCAGACCGACTCCTGTGTGTGTGTGTGTGTGTGTGTGTGTGTGTGTGTGTGTGTGTGTGT
>JAHTLZ010000207.1:1281457-1298150 GCA_023846285.1 Phrynocephalus versicolor | reverse complement strand
TATTATTATTATTATTATTATTATTATTATTATTATTATTATTATTATTATTATTATTATTATTATTATTATTTAGGCACAGTCAATCAAAATTATAAAAACAGTGACTAGCATTATATAACAGGTACAAGTTTTGGCAAAGTGTATCCTAAGTACTGTATTTGTTAAATATCGGCTGCACATGCGCTGTTCCTATTCTTGCCGTTTTCTGCAGCGTAGACTGTGTGATTTCTGAGATCTGCAACTGCTTGTGAATCACTGTGTGAAATTTCTTGACATTTTCCCCAAAGCCCCTGAAGGGTCAGGAGGAGTCACGGTTTTTGTAAAAGCCTAACGAACCAAAGAGAAGCCATGTGGATTGTGCTGAAATGCCTATGCTTTGAAATGCTTCTGCCTGCACAAAGGAGAAAAGGGAGTCCATCGTTGGGCCAAGGGATAAGGGAAAGGAACAGGGAGGATCTGTGATGAGCAGGAGCCCCAGTGGAGATGTAGACCCGCTGTGATTGGTGAAAGAAACTTAAAGTTGTGCAGAACAAAGGTGGGGCGTGATTTTCCCTCTTCTGCTTGTGGGGGGAGACTCACCCCGGTTGCTCACTCAGCAGAATAACCAAACAAATTGGATCTCTCCCTCATGTCAGAATTTTTGGCAAAGTTATTTTGATCCAAGAATGTTCAGGGATTAGCCTGGACTCCACCCCCCATGATGATGATGATGATGATGATGATGATGATGATGATGATGATTACACCGCCTCGCTCACCTTTTCCCTCACACACTGATAGAATGGAGGCACAGGGAAGGGGAGGATCACACTTCAAGGCTCCCTTTGACGGCCAAGTGCACTTAAGCGGCTTCCCAAAAGCCTTTTTCAGTCCTTCTACACCTTTGTGCTTTAATAAATGCATTCGTCTTTCAGGGTATCACAGGTCTCTTTGTTGCTGCCACATTTCAGGGCTCTTTAACAGACCACTGTCCAGGACATACCGATCTCTCTGCTTGGGAACAGCAAATTTCCTAAACGGGGCTGCTCTCAGGGATCATGTGTAAACCCACCCACCCACTCTGTTACAGCAGCTCCACCATGATTAAAAATACAGTAGGACCCTGGTATCCACTGAGGATTGGTTCCAGACTTTCCCATGGATAATGAAAACCGTGGATAAGAGAGAATGCCAAAAATCCCCAAAACTGCTGTTTTGTGGCAGTAGCTTGATTTATGGCTGCTGTTTTATTTATAAATTAATTATTTATTTATTTATTTCTTCTTCCAACCATGGACAACTGAATCAGTGGATAATGAATCAGTGGATACCAGAGTCCTACTGCACTGATTCTAACTTATTAAAGAACCAGATCTGTAATGAGGAACCTGCTTAGATGATAATAAGGTCATCAGGAGAGGCCTTGATCTCAGTCCCACCACCTTCACAGGTGCATCTCATAGGGACAAAGGAGAGGGGCATCTCTTATTGCCGCTCCCACAGTTTGTTTCAAAGGCCAGCTCCCACAAGCCTTCCCTACATTACGGGCTGCCTGAGTAGGGTTCCTAAATGGATTTGTGCACCTTACTGCTTCAAAAAACATCTTTTCATGTTGCTTCTGTTTACCATCTTTTACTGAGGCGTTGGCTTGATCCTTTTGAAAGTCTTCCTTCAGGAAGACGGGTGGTATAAAAATAAATAAATAAATAAATAAACATTTTACTTTTAGCTTAAATGTTGCCTTTCTCTTCCTTTCTGAAAGAAGAAAGGTGGGATAGAAACAAACAAACAAACAAACAAACAAACAAAATCCTGCCGAAAGAGACCACCCTGACACACAATGCCCAACCCATCTGCTTCATAACCCAAGCTGCTTTCAGTTGAGAGAGACCTCCTGATGCTGATATAGGCTGTCTTTCCACAGCACAACCCGGGTCCGTCTTCCTTTAGGCCCTCTGCGGCAGCATAAATAGAAAGAGCTCCGCTTGTCAAGTTACATCAGATCAGCAACATCGTTCCTCATCACTCCCCCCCCCGTTGCCTGCCCCATTCCATGTTGAGTGTCACACTTTGCCTGATATGCTGACACTGTTTGTGTTTGTGTGTGTGTGTGTGTGCGTGTGTGTGTGCGTGTGACATCACATCACAAAATGATGAAGTGGCTTTTGCGCAGACCCAGTGTGTCTCTACAACACAGAGCCTGGCACCTGGCACATGGAAGGTTGCATCACTCTCCCATGCACACCTGTGTGACAGCAACTCACCCCCCCCCCGCATGCGGAGGGATGTCCCCCTCGCTGTGCAAGTTTGATACAAGCCCATTCATTGCAGACAAACGCATGTCCATGCACAAAAAAGAAGGGCCGGCCCTGCCATTAGATAGAAGGAGGCAGCTGCCCCAGGCAGCAGGTTTTGGGTGCCATAAAAGGGCAGCAAAATGGTTAATGGTGGACTAATTGCAAACAGGAAGCTGGAGACAGGAACGCCTAGGATTTTCTACAGCAGGTGACTAAATTTTTTTTAGAGGGGGGTTGCTCTGGGTCCCCCTATAGGGGAGGGGGGCTGTACTTGCTCTTCTGCCTCTGGCAGCAAGAAGTCTTGGGTCAGCTCTGCCCGCCAGCGATCACAGAACCAGCCCTTTGCAATTGCTTGTCATCCACCTGACTGGATGCCTCCCGGGCAGCTTTCCACATGTCCTCCAGTCTGCAATTCCCCCATCTTTTCAAAACACAATGCCAGGGATCTAACAGCGCCACCCCCCCACACGCCCTCGTTTGTGCGATCTTAGAACAGAGCAGAAATAGATTTGCACATGTCAATGTAAAGCATCTCCCATCAAATGCAGACATCTACTCCCCCCCCGCACCACACACAAATTCCCTCTTTTCCCAATCGATGCATGCCCACCCGAGTGCCTTTTTACACCCTTGACCTCAACCCGAAACTGCAACCAACAACACACGCGCGCGCACACACACACACACAGACACACACAGGAACGCACGCGCTTCTGTTTTGTGCACATCCACTGCACGGCATTTGCACCAAATCTCCTTGGCGAGATCTCAACGTGCACAATTCTAAACACACACACACACACACCGCACCCGCACCCCCCCACCCTCTCTCTCCGACCCTGCACACTTCTCGGTGGGCACATGCACGCACCCCCCCTTTTTTTTTTTTGGCCTGAGATCCATTTTCGGGCTCTCGCTCAAGATCTGACATGAAATAAATAAATAAATAAATAAATAAATAAATAAATAAATAAATAAATAAATAAATAAGAGACGACCTGAACCGTGAAGAGAGTGAAACAAAAAACAAAAAACAAAGCCTCCTTTCCAGAGTCATTCCAGAACACACCGGCCAGATCGGCTCGCACGAGAGCCACGGCTGGACAAAAACAACCGCGGACCCCCCTCCCCTCCGTGCCCACTTCAAGAGCCACACCGCACGGACACACACACACACACACAAAAGCCCAGCGTGACCCTTCGCAACCCTCGCCACGAACCACTGCCGTCACCTGTTTTCTCCGAAGACATCGCTGCCGGTGGTACTGATGCTGCTGGTGTGTCCTCCACCTATGTTGGAGGTGAAGCGACCCAGCGTGGTTTTGGTGGTGGTGATGGTGGTGATGATGATGATGATGATGATGGCGCGCGAGGGTGGGGAGGGGGGAAAGGAGCGATCTCTGCGTCACACACACACACACACTCTCTCTCACACACACACACGGCTCCAGCAGCCTCCCTCCTCGCCTCTCTGGTTGCCTCTCTCTCTCCGCCCCCCACCCGCCCCGATCTAGCCAGGAGGGGGGGTCTTCCCTTCCTGTTCAGAGACGTTTCCTAATGTTGGGGAGAGAGGAACCCAGGAACAAATGCCCCTGCAGGGGTGGGGGGGTTGGGTTCAGAAGAGAAAGGCAACATCCCCCCCCCAACTAGCTCCTCAAACCACCCCACCCCACCCCGGGATGCTTTTCAATCGCAAACCATCCTTCTCGGTTTGTGTGTGTGTTGTGTCGTTACAGTTGTGACGGACTCTTCGTCACCCCATGTCCATGGAGTTTTCTTGGCAGGAATACTGGAGTGGCTTGCCAGTTCCTACTCCAGGCGCCTACAGAACCTGGTATTCCCTGGTGGTCTCCAATCCAAGGACTAGCCAGGGCTGACCCTGCTTAGCTTCCGAAATCAGGCGAGATCAGAGGTGCTTAGGGCATCTAGGCGGCTCCTTCTTGGTTTAGTTTCCCAATTCAGGTGGTGGTGGTGGGTTTGCGCGCATTCAATTGCGCCTGCAGCCTGCACCTATCTACCGGATAGGTCAGTGGGTTTTGGGATCTGGCTGCAGAGCCAGAAGGTTAAGAGTTTGATTCCCCCACTCCAAGGAGAAAAGCCACCCATCCTTGGGCAAGCTGCACAATCTCAGGGCAACCCCCCCCCCAGTGAAATTAATGATAAACCAATTCTATGCATCCCTTATCTAGAAAACCCTGCCAAGGGTTGCTGCCAGTTCCACTTGATTTGGCATGCAGGAAGGGAAATGCACAGGTTTTTCCTGGGAGCAAAGAGACCCCAGCCTCCCCAGGCAAGGAGCAAACGTGTCCCTAAGCGAATGTTGTATATACCCTTTGAGGTACACAATGTGTTAAGGGCAAATGTCATGTGTGAATCGAGACACCATCTGTTACAAATCTAGTATGATTCCCAGCAGTGGGGAAGCAGCTCGGGAGCATTGCTGGTTCTTTTCACACTTTATTCTCTCACTGCAAGCTGCCTAGTTGCCCCTAAGCAGGGTTGGGCCTGGTTTAGTACTTGGATGGGAGACCACCCTGGAACACCAGATGCTGTGGGCGCCAGGAATAGGAACTGGCAATCCACTCCAGTATTCCTGCCAATAAAACTCCATGGACATGGGGTCATGAAGAGTCGGTCATGACTGCAACAATGCACACATGTTCTTACTGCATGTGCATCCAGGAAGAGTTAGAGCAGGAGGTGGTGGTGTGTTTCTCTTATACATTTTTATGGCAAGGAAGAGGGGGGCTTCAGGCACCCCCTAAAAGCCTCTACTCAGCATAGCTAATGTTAAGGAACAAGGGAAGCTATAAACCAGGCAGGTCCAAACTTTGGCCCACCTGATGTTTTGGACCGCAACTCCCAGAATTCTAAGCTTAGATTGCTAATGACAAAGGACTGTGG
Source organism: Phrynocephalus versicolor (assembly GCA_023846285.1). Classification (NCBI taxonomy): domain Eukaryota; kingdom Metazoa; phylum Chordata; class Lepidosauria; order Squamata; family Agamidae; genus Phrynocephalus; species Phrynocephalus versicolor. Next base: position 1,292,967 of record JAHTLZ010000207.1, on the reverse strand, counting down.
GAGTTGTGGTCCAAAACATCTGGAGGGCCAAAGTTTGGACATGCCTGCTATAAACCAAACATTTGAAGGACTGAAGGCTCCACACAGTCCTGATTTAAGAGATATATATCCTGCCACCATATTCCAGTGGAATCAAATTGTATGCTGGATGATATTTTGTCAATCCGGCTTGCTATAAAAACGCATATAGCTATGTACAAGCTTTCAGGTTTCTTCAATACCCAGGGTGGTGTAGTGAATAGAGTGAGGGACGAGAAGTCTGAAGAATAGAGTTTGATTCTTTACTCAGGAAAGGCAAGGCAGGCAGACAGGCAAAACTGCATAAGATCTCTAAAGTGTCTATAATAATGGTCCAATCCAGTGATGAGGGGCAATGGTCTCAAACGACAGGAAAATAGATTCCATTTGAACATCAAGAAGAACTTCATGACGGTTAGAGCTCTTCAGCAGCCAAATCTGCTGCCACGGAGGATGGTGGAGTCTCCTCCTTTGGAGGTTTAAGAGCAAAGGCTGGATGGTCATCTGTCGGAAATACTGTGATGGAGATTTCCTGCATGGCAGGGGGCTGGACTAGCTGGTCCTTGAGGTCTCTTCCAACTCGTGTGATTCTATTACATTGGAGAAACTAAACCAGGCCTGGCCAAAGTCCGGCCGGGGGGGGGGGCGGGCAAATCCGGCCCGTCAGGCCATTCTGAGTGGCCCGCGGCTGGCCGCCCTGCCCCTCCCTCCCCCTCCTTTGCCCCATGTTTTTTTTTAAATCTTCCACCAACACTGACACCGCTGGGAACCTTGTGAAGCTTGGGGCATGCACGCAGGGTGGTGCGAGGGCAGGCCGCCGCCACTGGCATAGCTGGGAAGCTTGGACGGCACCGCAGGGGAATGTGTGAGGTTGGGCGCACACGTGGGGCAGTGATCGGACAGGCTGCGCCACCGGCACCGCTGGGAAGCTTGTGCAGCTGGGCGGACGGGCAGTCTGCCGCCACCGGCACCGCAGGGGAATGTGTCGGGGTGGGCAGCCTCTGCCACCGCTGGGGAGCTTGGGGGGGTGCAAGGTTGCACAGATCGCCTCTTCCAAGGGGCGACCTGTGGCCACAGATCCCTGTGCTTCCTTTGGTCCCCACCTCCCTTCTTTCCTCCCTCCCTCCCTTGGTCCCCGCCTTCCTTCCTGTGGGTGGGGTTGCAAGGGGTCAGTGGGTGGGGCTTATGGGTCAGTAGGTGGGGCTTGCAGTGGGGTGGCAGGGTCAGGGAGCAACCAGCCCCTGACACATTCTCAGCCACCAAATCTGGCCCTCCTTACAAAAAGTTTGGGCGCCCCTGAACTAAACAGCCATTAAACAGGAGGATGGCCCATCAAAGGAGGGGCAACAGCTCAGGACCAGAATCATCTGTACACCTCCACTTGAAGGACAAAGGGCACTCATTCAAAGATGAAGATGTACACATATTAGACAGAGAAGAGAGGTGGTTTGAGACAGGGGTCAGGGAAGCCATTAAGCATTCCTACTTTCCAAGACTCCCGCTTGCCTTTCTCTTCAGGTACGCTCCTTGGGAACATTAGCTTCGGTCTTAGCCGCTGACTTACAGGCAGGCAGGGGGGAAGCCTCCTTCCCCTTCTCCTGTGCCTGGACAGCCCAACCATCATCAATCAAGGGTTTTAAACCCTTGGGCTCCTTTCCTTAAGGTCCTTAGCCATCTGGCACAGTCGCTTAAATCTGTCACAGAGCCTCGTGGTGCAGTGGTTAAAATGCTGTAACTGAGCTCACAACTTGGGGTTCAATCTCACATAGCAGGCTCAAGGTTCACTCAGCCTTCCATCTTTTCGAGGTTGGTGAAGTGAGAAGCCAGCTTGCTGGGGGCAGGGGCAATGTATAGCTTGGCCAATTACCTGTAAACCTCCTAGAGAGTGCCTTAAGCACTACTGAGTGGTATATAAGCAGCACATTTTTCTTTCTAGCACAGCTGTTATGAATTTAATGCATACTTATGCCTAGTATACGTAATACCATTTTTGTATTACCTTGTCGTATTCGATATTAAGAAATGTATCAAACCCCTGGACTTTATTCACATAAATGTGTTGCATGTGATGTTAAAGGAATTAAGGAAAACAAGCGTGCAGTGAGATGGGGAAGGTTCTAGATGAGATAGCAAGGAGAAGCCTGAACAAAGAGAGCAGAAATCAGTTACAGTTGATGTCAGCTTTACAGTAGGACCTCCCTATCCACTGATTCATTATCCATTGATTCAGTTATCCACGGTTGACAGAGGAAAAACTAAATAAATAATTCAGCAGCCGCAAAGCAAGCTACTATCATAAACAGCAGCCATAAAGCAAGCTACTGTCACAAAACAGCAGTTTTGGGGATTTTTGGTGTTTTCAATTATCCACAGTTTTCATTATCCACGGGAAGGTCTGGAACCAATCCCCAGGGGATACTAGGGTCGTACTGTATTAGCCAGATGACGAATGCAGATAAGGTCAGTAATACGTGACTAGTAGAGTATATAAATGCCAGAGCATATCTGTAAACTCTGAGAATTGTTTTGCGCATCAGCTTTTGTGTGCTCCTTTATTCTTTGAGAATCATTGAGGGAAAAAGTAGCCAACTTCTGGGTGTCACTTTGTGAATGGCAGCCCATTTTCAAAGTTAGAATTTGTGTTTGTTTGGGTTGCCCCCCCCTTTTAGAATTGCCTCAGCAGTAAATACATCAGCCGACTTGTGCTTAGGACTACATGCTCTCTGCAACAGGAAAATTCTGAATATAAATAGTTATCACAGCACAGGTTAGGGCAGGAGATACAGGTAAAAAAGAGGTCTCCCCCTCCCCCGCCCCCTTGAGAAAGCCTACAGCTTGAGGGTTTATCACATCCCTCAAGTACATACCTCACTCTTTCTAACAAACACCTCAAAAGATTGCATCTGTGAAGATTCTCAGTCATCGAGGTGAGGTTATCTGGGAGTTGAGTCATGGCAGCTGGACTTCTTTTCTTGAGATCAAAATGTTTTGCTCCTCATCCAAGTAGCTTCGTCAGTCAGAGGAAAAGTTAGTGAGAGGGTTCCAATTTAGAGTTCACCTTGGTTTCCCCTGCCCCTGGTCTGAATAGGCTCGTTTGGTGGACAGTGGCCTGAATAGGCTTGTCAGATTTACAGTTTTCCTCAGACTGACGAAGCTACTTGGACATTACGCCTCACCAACAGTTTCAAAAGCTTGCAGCTTTGCGCCAACCAACACAGCCACAAATCTTGGTAGTGAAAAAAAATGCTTTAGTCAGGAAGGCTCCTTCACAACTGAGGCTAAAGAAGTGTTTCTGTATTGTGCACGTTATTCCATGCTTGTCCAAGTGTCAATATACCCTTATCACTTCAAATGACACATTACCCCCATCCTACAGACTGACCTAAGGCTGAGAGGAATCAGCCCGATACTAATTGCAGGATCAAGTAGGTACTTGCGTTTCTATTCTCGCAGTCCAACACTATCTGCTGGCTGTATCACTGTGAAACAGTTTTTACCCAATAGCAGTAACCATGCTAAATTCTGTTAAATATTAAGTTGATGGGTAATATCAGTGTTGAATGTGTAACATGTATATTGTATGGGGGATCATGTATGGTTGTTTTTTAAATTGTAGTTTTTATGTATTGGGTATGAATGCTGTAAAGTGAGAGAGTATAGGACAGTGTGTGTGTATGTTTGGTTTTATGTCAGTTTTAATATTCATTGTAGCTTCTTTTTTCACATTTAATTTTTTATATCCATATTTTATAGTGTATATTTGTATACTGGATTTTTATTTTACTTAATCTTTATTATCTATTACCTTCTTCTTTCTCACCTTACACTTTTTTGTGCACTTACCCTTCTTTATTTGTTCTTTGTATTGAGAGCTGTGTAACAAGTAAATTTCCCCAATGTGAGATCATTAAACGCTATCTTATCTTATCTTAAAATGAATACAAGTGATGTTCTACGTGTGAATGTAGGAGTATGCGTATGGAGGTTTGTTCTTAAATATTAGATTTTATGTCTTGGATTTTTACACGGGGGTGTGTGAATGAGCTGACTGGATGGTGCTTTTGAATCTTGTATTTTATACAATGACAATAAATTCTATTATATTCTATTCCATTTCTGCCACATTCTGTTTCATTCACCAGCAACAGGAAAGCCGGGATTTCTTTTCCTGAAAGAATCTTTATTTTATTTTTTTGATTTGACTTAGAAATAAGTTAGATTTGGCTTTGAACAGAGACCCTGTAAAAAAAGAAGAAAAAGAAAAGAAAAAGAAAAGAAAAGAAAAGCTGCCTTCCCATTGGTCCCTTTCTCTGAAGGCTACAAAGGACATTATAAGATAAGGAGTGTTGATCAGGAATGGTTGGGAGGTAACCCGGGTAACAAGCTTTGGTACAAAAAGAAAACAAGGTGAAAATTGGAGGAGGGGGGACTGTAAGAAATTACAGGTTTAAGGAGTGTCGGAACGAGGCAGAGAGCAGCACCCTTCTGCAAGCCACGGGTGGCGCCTGAGGTGGAGAAGCAGAGGTACGGATTGTCGCTCAAGACCCTTCTTCCTCTTCTTCTTGGTTTGTGGCACCGCCACCGTTCCCCAGCAAGGCCCCCACATCATCCAGCGCTTTCTGGAGGCTTCTGGCCAGCTGCTCCGCGTCGGTCTCCTGGCAGCAGTTGAAGGCGGTGACGGCAAAGTTGATGTGAGAAGGCAGCGGGTTGTAGCAGACGCCGTAGCCATCGGGCACCAGGGGCCCGTAACACATCACGCAATCCGTGCGGGCAGCTACCTGTAAAGGGGGGGGGAGGGGAGGAAGGAAATTTGGAATCAACAGGAGTATTCAACAGTCAAGGCACCACCCCTGGCCAGGCCCCGTTCCACTCGCTCCAGATTTTACGGAGCGGGATGTGCAAGCAGGATCTTCTCAGGAGAGCTTTGCTATTGGGGGGGGGGAGGTGCCTCAGAAGCCCGGAGACCACTCAAAGAAGAACTACAGTGGTACCTTGCATAAAGGAATTAATTCGTTCCAAATGAAATTATGTTAAGCAAATTTCCCTTTATACAAATTTCCCATTGAAAAATGGAGTAATCCCATTTTTATGTTGTACGGATTTGGCCCATAGGCGATTCTGTGAAGCAAATTTCCCCTATCTCCAGAATATTTTATGTTGTACAGATTTTATGTTATACAAGCCGTTTGTTATACAAGGGTCCACTGTAGTCAAATTTTAGGAAGGATTGAAGCCATTAGGAAAGGAGGAAGTCGAGTCACGAGAGGGAATGATTCTGTGTGGAAACCACGGCCTTCAGACTGCAAGGGAAATACAGTCTTTTAGAAAGGGCTAACTGTCTAATTTTGCGTTACACAATTTCACCTGGTAACTTAAATCCAGATGGTTCTGCATTACACTTGTACCACTGCATTGCACGGTGTAGTATTTTGAATACAGCGGCTTAGCATTCAAAGCTATTTTGCGTTTCATTTTACTTTGAGGTACCGTTGACTGGTAAACTGCCCCACACTTGTGTATCAGTACTCATGGGGTGGTGTACGAATTTAATAAAGGAATAAAATTAAATGGAATGCGCTGGTTTTCATTTGGTTGCTTTTATAAGGTGCCTTGATTCATGGATCTTATTCCCCATTTATCCTGTGATTTAAATAAATCCTCACAGTAAGTGCATCTGTGAGTAGCCTCAGATAATCTTTCAGACACTGAGGGTGGTGGTGGTGGTGGTGGGCCGAAGAACCACATTTTCACAGGGTGGGTAATGATGGGACATTTTGGAGGTCAGCTGGTTCTTGCAGTTGCCTTACGTCGGAGGCAACCTCATAGCACACAACAACAGCAATTCTAATGTCAGGTTTAGAGACGAACAAAACCTGTACCTTGTGATTACCTATTCATGGTGACATGAAACTATATATCCTAGACCTCATCTATCACTTGGTAGGCTAGCTTTAAGATATTTAAATTTATTTAAGTGTGTTTTAAGAATAAGGACATATTATTATGTATGATAAATATGTAATAGAAAAAAAATCCTTTTTTTTTAACTTTTCTTTTTTGGTGTTGAGGTAAGGCGGAAATCTGACTTGCCAAATGTTTGAAGTAGATATGGTGTTAATTTAGAATCTATTTAAAATAAGAAGACACCAATAGAGGAAACAAGAAAAGAATCCTGACGTACACTAGAATCAGAAAGATGATCTCCTAGTTTTTGAGGAAGACGATGAAGCAAAGGGGAAAATTAAACATGGAATTTGTATTATTTAAGGGTTAAAAAGGTGATGCAAAAATAAAGGGTTGAACTGGCTGTAAAATAAACAAAACTGAAACTGATGTAGCATGACATTGGACAAGCGCTGTATTTTGTTTTTATTTTTTTGGTAGACAATAAATAAAAATTATATATTTTAAAAAAGAGAGATAGCCTATACCTGTCCTGTTGAGAGTTTCCAGTAGGAGCCAACGGCATAAGAAGTGTCCATAAAAACCTCTGGCACACGCAAACCATCGGCAATAGCTTCAAGCTTCAGTCCCAGCAAATGGCGGTCAATGCCCAACCCATTTAGAGCCTGCAAAGACATCAGACAATAGGACATCCCAGTAAGCCTACTAGAAAACAGAGTTACTTTCTGCAGTCATTAATGGACGAAGGCAGGAGAACCACCTCACTATTGCCTAATTTAATTTAATTTAGTTTAATTTAATGATTTTAATAATTTAATGATTTAAAACATTTCTATTGTATCTTTCTCCTTGAAAGGTCATAAAGTGGCTTTTAAACTGGTTTTGAACACACTTTCCACCAGGTGGATGGAGGTCTACCATTAAATATTTGTGTCTGTGGCATGTAACACCAACCAAACAGCCCAGAGGTTAACATAATAATTGCCACATGGATTTCCAGAGCCCCGCTGGCAGAGCAAAAGTTATGGTATGTTGCTGGAAACAGCAGACGGCCACTCACGGAATGAGTCCCTGCTGGGATTCTGAGTTGTGCATGACTTTAAGCACCATGAGATGGAAAAAAAAATCAGCCACACCTTGTATCTGAAGGAGGAAAGAATCTGTTGATTTGCAACAGTGCTGCTTATATACCACCTCATGGTGCTTAAAGTACTCTCTGGGTAGGCGGTCTACAATTTAATTATGCAGTCTACACACTGCCCCTCCCAGCAAGCTGGGTGTTTATTTTACCAGCCTCGGGAGGATGGAAGGCTGAGTGAACCTTGAGCCCGCTCCCCGGGATTGAACGCCACCCCCACCCCACCCCCAGGTCACAGTTTTAGTTGCAGTGCATGAGTTTAACCACCAGGCTCCAATCCACCATCCACTACTACCATACACACCATTCTTGGTGAATAAGTAGAGCCCTGGAAGAAGGGACTGGCCACTGGGAGCACCACAGCCGCAATTTGGATTGTAAGATTTCTTGTTTTTGCTACAACTACCTTTGTAGGGTAGTCGAGCCTCGTGGCGCAGTGGTTCAACTGTAGTTTTACATCCAAGACCTGGCTAATAGCTGATGTTCGATTCGGTCCACCGGCTCAAGATTGATTCAGCCTTCCAGCCTTCTGAGGTTGGTAAAATGAGTACCCGTGTGTGTGTGTGTGTGTGTGTGTGTGTGTGTGTGTGTGTGACAGAGAGAGGGGGGGAGAGGGAGAGAGAGGGAGAGAGAGAGGGGTGAAACAGAGAACTGTGTATGTGTTTATGTGTGTGTGTATGTGAGAAAGAGATCTGAGGTGTGTGTGTGTGTGTGTGTGTGTGTGTGTGTGTGTGAGAGAGAGAGAGAGATGTATGTGTGAGAGTGGTGTGTGCGCGAGAGAGATACTTTGTGTATATGTGTATATGTGTGTATGTGAGAGAGATGTATGTGTGAGGTGTGTGTGTGTGTGTGTGTGTGTGTGTGAGAGAGAGAGAGAGAGAGAGAGAGAGAGAGAGAGAGAGAGGATAAGTAAAGAGCAAACTGTCCAAAGAGGGCTTTAAGTGCTACCGGGCGGAATATAACCAGGGTGGATTAGAGCGATGGATTAGGCCTCAGAAGACTTGTGTTCAAATCCTCACTTGGCCATGGAGATACGTAGGGGAGTGTGTTGGTGTGCCAGGGTAACAGCATTTCAACACCACACGTACCTTGAAAACTCTATTAGGGCCACTGTACGTCAGATAAAAATGTGATGGCACTTCATAACAATCAGTTGCCAAGGCTTCACGGGGCGGGGTGACGTCACTGCCCAATGAGCTCTACAGAGGGTTCCCCCCCCCAATAGAACTGCTCTTCCCAAGAAATCCTCCGGCACCCAGGGAGCACCTGAACAGTTTCCTTCTTTCTGAATGGAAAACTGAGACCCACGTGTCGGTATGAAAAATTGCTCCAAAGACTTTGGGGTTCTTCTGTTTGTTTATTTGACTGCATCTCCCATCATTCTGCCTAGGTAAATTCATTGCTCTTTCTGGGCGCTGAGGTGCAAAAAATTATTCTAAATGGCACATCCTGGTTATTCTGGGTTTAGAAGAAAGACCCCCCTCCCCCTTAACTCTCACTATGTGACCTGCTAAAATTCCCAACCCACATTTCAGCAGAATGAGTGCAAGTCTTAACAACCATCGCACGGGGCTTCCTGATCACTACACATTTTCTTTTTGGACTTGTGATGGAAGGTCCTCCTGGTGATGAGATCTTTTACCTGCTCTGTCAGGGTGCTGTGGACTTCAACTGCTTCCTTCAGCAAAGAAAGCCTTTCAGGGGCCTAATGTGGGAATAAAAAAAATGAGGAAATGGATCACCGACGGATGAGGGAGATTTACAAAAGCATGGTAGATTTCTGGAAGCTCCAAGTCTACAGGCAACAAGGACACAGTGGGCATGTTTGGCCTACTATGGACAAAGTAGATAAGGAAAAACTGTTTTCTCTATCGCACAACACTAGAACTAGGGGGCACTCCATGAAACTTTTGGGTGCTAGATCTCAAACAAATAAGAGAAAGTCCTTTTGCAACCAGAGGCTCACTGGTTGGTGGAACTCCCTGCCAGAAGAAGTGGTGACAGTTGTCAGCCTTGGCAGCTTTAAGAAAGGATTAGACAAGTGCATGGAGAACAAAAATGTCAATGGCTATCATTATGGACGCCTAAGGACAACCTCCGGGTTGGAGACATAGGCAGGATTATCTCCCAATGCCATTGGCAGGCAATTGTAAGCAGGTGAAGACATCTGCTAAATAGGCCGAATTATTTCAGGCTTCCCTTCTAGGGCTTGGTTTCCAGCCTTGTCGCCCTCCTCTTGAACTTGGTCCAGTTTGTTGGCCGCCTGTTTAAAGCCCTGGGCCCAGAACTGGAAGCAGTACTCAAGGTGAGGTCTAGTCAGCAGGGAAAGAGGATAACATCTGAACCAAGACATACAGATCAGAAGAAAAGAGAATTCATGATAAACATCAGCAAGGACTGTTCAACATGAGAACGGAATGGACTTCCCTTCACTGGAGATTTTTAAACATAGATCGGATGGCCTGCTGACTGGGATCCTTGAATTGTGAATTACAGTAATATCTTGGATAACGAATGCCCCTGATAATGAATTTTTCGGATAACGAATCGCAATTTCCAGGTATAGGGTCTGCCTCCAATAACAGATTTTCCCTATGGGCTGCTTCAGATAACGAATCGCAATTCTAGGTATAGGTCTGCCTCGGATAACGAATTTTCTCTATGGCTGCCTAGGATAACGAATTTTCCTATGGGCTGCCTCGGATAATGAATTTCCAGCATGCATCGGTAAAAAAGAGTTATCCCATACTGCATCATATCTGTACCTTTAACATGCACTTTATAAAGAGTTTTGAGCAAAAAAAACCAGGTGTTTTGTCATTTTCCTGGACTCTGGAACAGATTAATTGGTTTCCCATTCATTCCTATGGGAAACTGTGTTACGGATAACGGGTAACAAATTGCCTCGGAGAACGAATTAAATTCGTTATCCGAGGTACCACTGTATTATTATTTTTTTGACATTGGCTAGGGGCTGGAATAGATGGCTTTTGGGATTCCGTCAAACTCAACCATCATTCTTTTACTGTGGGTGATTAGGTATAAATACAGTACCTGGCAGCTGTTGTCAGCCATAGCTTTCACGAAGGCCAGCGCAGCCGACGTAGCAGAGCGGATGGTCTCTGTCCGGCCGCGGTGGAACCGACGGAGAGAGGCCGACTCGGTGGTGGCCCCCAACTCCCCGTGTGTCCTAAGGAGGGCAGAACAGACAGGAAGAACCGAGAGGTGGCTGCTTTAGCTTGCATTCCATTTCAGGGGGAAAGCAACAGCAAGTTGTGTAGCATTTCCAAGGCTAGCAGGTTTTATCTGGCATAAACCTTCGTGGAGAACAAGGGTATCAATGGCTATCATTATGGATGCCTAAAGACAACCTCCAGGATGGAGAGAGAGGCAGGATATCTCTCAATGGCATTTGCAGGGAAACGTAAGCAGGTGAAGACATCTGCTTGGGAATACCCTGAAGCCAATGGTGAGCCACTGTGTGAGACAGAATGCTGGACTGGATGGGCTATGGCCTTTTTCCTGCAAGGCTGTTCTTACGAGCTGCAGGCCACGTCTTCAGACACAAACGGTTTGTATAACATAAAATCTGTACAACATAAATTCTGGAGATAGGGGAAATTTTGCTTAACAGAATCGCCTATGGGGCAAATCCGTACAACTTAAAATGGTCACGATTAGGGATTACTCTGTTTTCAATGCATTCCTATGGGAAATTTGTACAAAGGAAATTTTGCTTAACAGAATTTCATTTGGAACAAATTCATTCCTTTATACAAGGTACCACTGTATAGTCTTATACATGGAAAATACAGTACATTTCTCAGGTGTGTAATCGTACCAGCAGAACTTCATGTGATGTGATTAAAAAAAAATCTTGCAGTAAGTGAGTATTGCCTTAAGAGTCTATTTTTGAGATGACTTTATGGGTTTTGCAGCAAAACGTGAGTTGAGGGAGGCAATTCCAACCTCTCCTTGTAGCACCTGAGGCTTATGAAACTGGGTAAATATATCCTGTTCACCTCTATTCCTGAAAACTGGGTTCAGGCACCCAGCAGGCCCTCAGCTCACCGATAATAGGCTAGCTGCAGCGCCACCTGCAGGACAGAATCGGGACTGAGCTTGTGGCGTTTCAGAAGGTCTTTGCCGAACTCCGGGTAAGTGAAACAGTTGATGTCCAGGTCGGTGATGAGGCTGATAAGAGAAAGAAAGAGAGAGAGGGAGAGAGAGAGAGAGAGAGAGAGAGAGAGAGAGAGAGAAGACAGCTCAGCCAATCTTCTTTGGCAACAGTGCAGACCCCTGCTGCTCCACACCCCACACTAAAAGCAAAGTGTTCTGCTTATATACCGCCCCATATCACTTCAGGTCATCTCTGGGCGGTTTACAATTTTAATTAGAGTGTGCAGGCTACACATTGGCCCCACCCCACCCCCAAGTAAGCTGGGTACTC
>JAHTLZ010000207.1:1266452-1280957 GCA_023846285.1 Phrynocephalus versicolor | reverse complement strand
TTTTTTTGCTTTTGGCGCTTCGGAAACAAATACAGCGACTGCTCTCTGAAAATGGAAGTGAAATGACTCGATACAAGACCTTCCACGTTTTAGTACAGCTGAGTGGTTAAAATAGTCTACAGAGTCATGTGCCTCCCTGACAGGTTCTGAACTCAGTGACCCAAAGGGTCACTTTCAACTTTGCAGTTTTAAGATTATTATTTTATAAACACAAGGCTTGGGTGTGAGCAAGAATTTTTTTTCCAAAGAGGAAAAAAAAAGTCTGTTTTTCAAACATTAATTCTCATCCTCCCCCAGCCCTTCACATTCCCCTCCACTAGGTGAAACCTAAGTACTGTATATATTCGAATATAAGCCTAGTTTTTTAGTCCTAATTTTGGGCTGAAAAAAGGGGTCCTCAGCTTATATTCGGGTCAATACTTTTAACCACTGAGGCAAGTTTGGGTCGGTGGCTAAAAGTGATTTTAAACATTGTGCGCCACTTCTCCTGACCCCATGTTTAAAATGACTTTTAAAAAAATCATTTTAAAACAATGTTTAAAAGGACTTTTAGCCACCAACTCAAGCACCAACACTCGGTGGCTAAAAGTCATTTTAAACATCACACACACACCCAGCTCACAAAGGAGGAGTTGCCAGGCCCTGCTGCATTTCCCACCCTAGGCTTATACTTGAGTCAATAAATTTTCCCAGTTTTTTGGGTTTAAATTAGGGGCCCCGACTTATACTCGGGTTGACTTATACTCGAGTATATACAGGTAAGTGTAAATGAGCAAGGGATGGCTGTGCATTGATTTGGAAGGGTAAGTTAATATTCACAAACAAATGCCCTCATTTGGGGAGGGGGAAGGGTAGCCAATCCTCTTTCTGCTGCTCTTTCCCACATGGATGGCTTGTTTCTCAGAAGAGAATTCCTCTCACACATACAATGGAACCCCTTTATGAGCAGGGAACTGGTAACGGAGGCCCCACGGATACTGAAATATGCGGATAATAGCAAACACTAAATGTATAGTATAGGATGGAAACTCAGAAACAATGTTTAACATGCATAAGCAGAACTGGTCACCAGATATCATTATGGTTAATCGTTTTCAAACTGTGGGTGAGCGAAACCGCGGATACTGAACACTGTCTCCACACACAGCAGCAGTTGTCGAGGAAGGGAGGGGGCAGTTCCCTCTCAACTTGCCTATGATTCTGGTTGGTAGGTGTTTCTTTTGTACTACAAATCCCAGCATCCTGCAGCAGCAAGCTGGCGGAGAGATTCTTTGAGCTACAGTAACCTTTCCAAAGACTGGGATCACCCAAACGCTTGTGCATGTGTGTCCTGCACCTCTTGGACTGAATCTATACAAAAGCTGCGGTCCTCCCTGATCCTGTTGGACTACAACTCCCATGTTGCTGCAGCCACTGGCTACACCAACAGAGAATTCTGGGAGTTGCAGTCTTCCCTGCAGAAGCCGACACTTCCCATTTGGTTCTAGTCTTGACTCGTCCCAGGGAAACCTTACCAGTAATCCAGAACATGGTCAATGATCGTAGCAATCGGAGGTCCCTCTGCAACAGCTTGTTCGTATAACACGCCGCAGGAGCCGTCTTCTCCCACAATGAACTGTGATTCAGGGAAACGAACAGCCAGGGTTGTGAAAGGAAAAGGACAAGCGATGGGGAGGAGAAAAAAGGATGAAGGAAAGTTTTTGTCTTTAAAAATGCAGTAGAACCCCAATATCCACAGATTTAGTATCCACGGATTTACTTACTCATGGTCTGAAAATATTATACCTGGCATTGTATCTGGCACCCTCTAGTGGGCAGTTCTAGTACAGTAGGACCCCAATATCCACTGGGGATTAGTTCCAGGTTTTCCTGTGGATAAGAGAGAACGGCTGCCCACCCACCCCAAAACTGCTGTTTCCTGATAGTAGCTTGCTTTATGACTGCTGTTTTGAGACAGTAGCTTGCTTTATGGCTGCTGTTTGTGACAACAGCTTGCTTTACAGCTGCTGTTTGTGATAATAGCCTGCTTTGTGGCTGCTGAATTATTTAATTTTTTTTCCTATTCCAACCCTGGATAACTGAATCAGTGGATAAAGAATCAGTGGATACGGGGGTCCTACTGTGATGTATGTTAAAATATTTTTTCTGGGCTCCCCCCCTCATTTACTATACTATATATTTAGAATTAGCTACTATCCGTGGATTTCAGTTTCCGTGGGGTGGGGCTGGAACCAGCACCACCCCACACAGATACAGGGGTGCTACTGTAAAAAGACTAACACACTTCCACCTAAAATTCTAGATTTGAGAGGAATTAATCTTAAATGTCAGGGAGGCCTAGAGATGTAAAATTTCTGACAAGTTTTGCAACCTGTATGTTCTCGGACTGCAGCTCCCAGAAGCCTTCACCACTAGCAGTCCCAGAACAGAGTGCCTTTCTCATCTCCCCCACAAAGTTTCTGGGAAATTCTTATTTTCAGGGAAGCCTCAATGCCGTGAGGGAAGGAAACCAGAACAGTTTGTATAAACGTTCTCTCGGCAATGAATGTTCATTCCCAGCAGGAACAGCACTTTGAAAATGCAAATTAAGTGGGGGTAAACTGTGAGGAAACCAGGGAAGGAAGAGACTGTAAGTCATCGACCACCCGTATGGCATCTACCAGAGGCAGAGCCTTCTTTGTGGTGGCTCCAACCTTGTGGAAAGACCCGTAGCGTTCTCCTCACTAACAAGGGTTGGTTGCCTTGTTTCCTGCCACTTTTCAGACTTATGGTTCTATTCCCATCTGTTTTTATTGGCCAGCTGCTAAACTAGTTTTAAATAATAACTAATAATAATAACTTTATTTTTATGCCGCCTTTCTCCCGAAAGGGACCCAAGGCGGCTTACAACAAATTCAAAAAAGTACAATAAAAGCAATACAATGTAAAAACAACACAATACCTATACAATACTATAAAAATACTATACAATATAATACAATAAGAAACAAGATTAAAAACAATAGCTGCAGCAGAGCTTAAAAACCTCCCCAGCCAATAAGACTAAAAAAGTCAGATGTCATAAAAATTTGTAAAGGCTGGAGGCTCAGAAGGCTTGCCTAAATAAGTAAGTCTTAAGGCCTCGCTTGAATATTTCAAGGGAGGAGGCAGTTCTTAACTCAAAGGGGAGGGAATTCCAAATAGCTTGAGTTTTATCTGGGTTTGTTTTGTTTGTTCTTACCAACCACCTCGAGTAGTGTTTTGGCAGTAATCGGAGGAGTATAGAAATTTAAGCATAAATAAATGATAAATCAATATGGCACCCGTGGCTGTTTCGGAACCCCTGCCTCACCGAAACTCCAGTGCAAACAATCCTCCCCCCACCAAAAAAAAAAAAACACTAAAGCAAAACCTGACTGTTCTTTCTCCTGCCTCAATTTTGCTCTAGGCAGGTCTTTCTTAGTCCACCAGTCAAAAGCAGAAGTGTTGACCCAGGCATTTTAAATTTGGATTTGATGGCAATCTTTGGGGAGAAAGATGGGATAGAAATATTTTAAATAATAATAAAAAATAATAATTTGGGGCCTGACACATCCCATTGCAGGGGCAAACACTTGGCCCTCAGGCAATGCCAAAACAGCATCTCCCCAATTTACAATATCCTCTTGAACGCCAGTAATCTCTATTTAAAAAAAAAATGATTACAGTATTTATAATTCATGGATTCACATGTTCTCTCCTCAAGTGTTATTCAACTGTTGTACATTTACTTATATTATTAGAACATGCACACAATGCTTTATTTAGCTTTTCTATTGTTATTTAGGGTTTTCCTCTGATTTATTAAATCTCATTATTCTCTGAAAGCAGGCTGATGGTTTATGAGTGGATTTAGCAGGAAGAGAAAAGTGAACCAGGGCAATTTTAGATGGGAAACGAGAGTAACATTTCAATTAGATTATGCGATTCCCCCGCACCTTCTTTGAAATGCTAGCATTTCAATGGAAATTTCACCTCAGCAGTCACTGGTTGCTTCCCTAACAGATGTAATTTCTAAAACAGGGACAAAGGTGCAGCTTTTATTAGCTTGTATTCCTTCTGAACACAAGCGGAGAACCTTTCATTTGAAAGTTTTCCCACACAGAAGTCTCTGAACAGAGAAAATTCCAACCTAGCCCAGCTTCCGCCTTCTTAACATGCTGGCTTTTCTGTGTGCCGGCAATGAGCTGTTATTATCTCTTTTAAAATGTGTACTATTTTAAGTGCGCTATTTTTCATGAAACCAATTTCACAGGAACCTTGCGTTTTCAGCCCACTTATACCAGTGCCTGGTCAACACCAAGGGTCTGAAATCGATGCCCACCCTATTGGACCTTTATGGGACAGGCCTGCCCTTCGCCCCTCACACCACCCCAAATCAGTTACAAATATCTGTCTGGAGTGTGTGTGTGCGTGTGTGTGTGCATGCGTGCCCCATGGTGCAGTGGTTAAATGCCTGTACTGCAGGTAAAACTGTGCTCACGACCTGGGGTTCAATCCCAGGTAACAGGCTCATGGCTGACTCAGACTTCCATCCTTCTGAGGTCAGTAAAATGAGTACCCAGCTTGCTGGGGGTGGAGGCAATGTGTAGCCTGCATACTGTAATTAAAAACTGCAAACCGCCCAGAGACTCCTTAAAGTGTTATGGGGACGGTATAAAGCAGAACACTTTGCTTGCTTTTGAAACAAGTGTGGCTGGCAAATGGCCAAGTGTGCCCTCTAAGGCTCGTGGGAACAGCGTTTTTCAAGTCCATTTTTTCTTTGGGTTTGGAACTAGGGATCCAAGAGTACAGGGAGGGGCCTTAGGAGGTTACATAAAGCCACATTATCACAGTTAATATGAAGGAAAAACAGAGGGAAATCAATGTCAAGGTAGGGGTGGCCTCAGCCATTCCAACGTGTTAGGACTACAACTCCCATAATACTGCAGTGGTCTTCTATGACACATCTAAGGGGAGCTGAAAGCCCAAACCTCTAGTATAAGCAAAGGTCCCTGCTCCAATCCATGTGAAAGTGTGTGTGTGTGTGTGTGTCATTCTAATACAGGCATGTCCGAAATTCGGCCCTCCTCACAGTCTGGAAGTTGAGTCATGGCTACTGGACTTCTTTTTTGAGAGATAGAAACGTTTTGCTGCTCATCCAAACAGCTTCTTCAGTCTGAATACAGCTAGTGCAAGTCCTCCTTCTTATAGTCAGCTTTGACCTCTTGTCACCCTGGACTGAATTAGGCTCATAAGATGAACAAGGCCATAGCTAATGACCCATTCTTGATAGGCTTCAGCACCTTAGGCCACTGTTCACCTTAAGGCTATGGATACTATTGTCTCCCTAACGAGCCTATTCAGGCCATTGTTCATCTTATGAGCCTAATTCAGACCAGGGTGACAAGAGGTCAAAGCTGACTATAAGATGGAGGACTCGCACTAACTGTATTCAGACTGATGAAGCTGTTTGGATGAGCAGCGAAACGTTTCTATTTCTCAAAAAAGAAGCCCAGTAGCCATGACTCAGCTTCTAGATAAACTCACCTGGATGACTGAGAATCTTCACAGACAAACTCCCACAGTCCTTTGCCATTGGCAATCTAAGCTTAGAATTCTGGGAGTTGTGGTCCAAAACATCAGGAGGGGCGAAGTTTGGACATGCCTGAAGTGAAGACTACAACTCCTATAACACTTCAGTGGCCTTCTGTTATAAAGCTAAGGGGGAAGCTGAACGCCCTGGTTGCAAACAAAGGTTCCGGCTCTGATCCTGAGCTTTTTCTCACCTGCAAGGTTTTGTCAAACCAGCGGTTGCCGCTGTTGGAGTGGCTGCCGCCACCGTGCAGCATTTGTGCCGCCAGACGGCTGCCCGCCCGAGCATCGGACACCTTCAGGACAGGCGCATCCAGGCAAACAGTGAAGAGGCTCCGCTGAATAGCACGGGCTGATTCCCGGTTCAGTTTGTCTAGCGATACAAATTGGGGTGGGGGGTGGGGGACGACACACACACACAACGTTACCTCAAGGAACCCAATCGGGTGGGGAGAGAGAGAGAGAGAGATTTAATCTGTAGCTATGAAATGAATTTTAATCGGTTGTATACAATTGTGGAAAAACTCTGAGCCATGCAAAATGTGCCTTCAAGTTTCTCAAAGACAAAACATGAACGAGGTGGGGTTAAGTGACGCATGACGCAATCTGTAATTCTGACCAGTCCTGTAAAATATTAAACAGTCCATTTGGAAATGGCATTCATCTGCTATAAATCCGATCACGTGGCTATGTGTTATGTTGTATCATGTGATGCTGTTATCTTGATTTGTTCTCTGATTCTCTCTACCTATTGTAATAGACGTAATGCCTCCATGTTTCAAGTCATATCTTCTAAGTCCCTCAGTATCACCAACAACTTGGTGCTAATTTATTATTATTTATTTATCTTCTATACCGCCCATCTGATGGCAAAGTCACACTGGGCAGTTTGCGACAAACATTAGGAGTAACAGTACAAGCAATATGAAACATAATAGCAAATCATCATAATACAAAACATAACATAATACAGTGGAACCTTGACTTACATACTGCTTGACTTGCAGCATATTTGACTTGCAGCAAGAAGGGGCCTGTTTGACTTGAGTCGCAGACTTTGACTTACATCTTGGATCCCCGGCGCAAGGCACCAGAATTGGGCGGCAGCCACGACCCAGCATCGCGGCTGCCGCCTCCAAGCTGCTCCTGCCTTCTTCTTCTCCTCCGGCAGCGGCAGCTTCGGCGAGGTCAGCTCAGAGCACCTGGAGCTGGTCCTCGGCCTCACCGAAGCCGCTGCTGCTGCCGGAGGAGAAGAAGGGCCGGGAGCTTGGGGCTGGCCTCACTGGTTAGACAGTCGGCTCAGTCTTGTAAAAAATCTGGCTGCAGAAGTCTGGTCCACAATGGAAGCATTTTAGTTGGGGAGCTGTAAAGTTGTGGGACTCTAATGGTAAGCATAGAGTTGTTCAGGACTTGCAACATCAGGTTAAAAATCAGTAAAACTTAAATGTTAGACATTGTTGCTATGAACATTAAAAAGTGGAGGCATATAACTTGTGGACTATAATTCCACTGCCTCCTCCTCTCTTTGAAGAGACATTTCATTTACATCCCCAGAAGGAATCTCCTATCCCAGTGAAATTTGTGTTAAATTGCTGTTTTCGGGGGTCTTTTTCATCATCTAGAACGGATTAATCCGCTTTCCCATTATTTTCTATGGGAAAAGTTCGTTTGACTTAAGTCATGTTTGACTTAAGTCTAGACCCCTGGAAGGGATTAATGACGTAAATCAAGGTTCCACTGTAATCATAATCCAGATCGCTGCTGTGCATTTTTCAGGCTGTTTGGCTGTGTTCTGGAGGTTTTTCTTCCTGACATTTTGCCAGTCTCTGTGGCCAGCATCTTCAGAGAGCAAGGAGCTCAGGAACTAGGAGTTCTCTCTGTGCTCTGGGGAATAGAATTAGTGGGACTGTAGTATTTTAAAGTTGTGGGAAAGGAGAAACTTGTCATATTCAGGAGAATAGGTGTTAGTCATTGTATTGTGATGTGGAGGGATTAAAGACGTTTCACTGCAATCAGGGAGAGTGGGGATCCTTCTCTGTGGTTAGCTGTTCTATTGTGTCACTGGTGCTCCCTGGCCCGATGCCCACCTCCCTCCTCCTTGCCGCTGCTGCCACTGCCAGCTAGTCAGGCACTCTCCAGAGGGGTGGGGTCTCACCCACCTGGCCAACCGGCTGTTGAACTTCTGGGGCGGGTCCCAGGTGGTAGATCGGAAGTTTTGTACTTCCCACTCAATCTTCCGATCCACCGCCGGGGTCCTGAGCGGGAAATTCAAAGTCCCCACCTCACCCCTCTGGAGAGTGCCTGGCTGGTGGCATTTTTTCTCTCTCCTACCACCACCTGTGGTGAGCCAGGCACTCTCCAGAGGGGTGAGGTGTGGACTTTGAATTTCCTGCTCAGGTCCTGGGCAACGGATGAGAAATCTGAGTAGGAAATTCAAAGTCCCCACCTCACCCCTCTGGAGAGTGCCTGACTAGCCCGTGATAGTGGCGGGGAGGAGGAAGGCAACGGACATCAGCAGTGGTAAGTTTTATTTTTAATCCCCCCCTCCTTGCTGCCCCCCCGGCTGATCACCAATCGTGGATAACCGAACCTGCGGTTAGTGAATCAGCGGATAAGGGGGTCACACTGTATTATCTGAAGAAGTCTTGTCCAATCTCTGGGTCTACTAAGACATTGGACTTAGCCCCGTGTATCATGAAGACCTCTCAGAAAGCTGCATGGGAAACCCACCACCTCAGCAACGATTAATTTTCTCGTTCATCCGGTCTCTCCTTCTTGCAAACAGAGAAACTGACCTCTCATGAGAGTGGTGTAAGCCTGTCCCCAGGTGTGGCGGTGGTCACTGGTCAGCACCCCCAGGGGCTCCTTGTCCGTCTTCCAAGACTGGTCCCGGATTCGCTGGAGCTGCCAGTGCAACTGGTCCACAGTAAGAGGGGTCCCGTCGCTGTTGTACACTTCGAGCTGGAAGAACTAGTGGAAGGAAGATGGGAGTCACAGAAATAAGGCATATCCATTCACAATGGGGGATGCCTCTCATCTGGACGTCTATCCCATGACAGTTCCAGCCTCCAAAGCCCCTCACATTCATCAAGAATCAGATACGTTCACGCACAAGGCTTAGTAAATTTCCTGCCTTTGGCCTAAAACTCCCAGAACTCTCCAGAGACTTTTCCAAGTTCTGCCCATGATGCAAAACACTACAGTAGGATCTCTGTATCTGCAGGGGATCAGTTCTGGGCTGCTCCGTGGATACTGAAATCCGCAGATAAGACTGGCTGCTCTTATCCAGGTGGTGATGGTGGCTACAGGGGTGAGAGCTTTTGGCCCCAACAAACCCCCAAGCGCTGGGCAGCACAAATGGCTGAGCGACACATGGCGCAGAAGTGCAGGGGACCGGGCAGTGCGAAGGCGAACTTCCACACCGCCTGGTCCGCCATGCTGCCCAGGCCATGTGGGCAGCTTTTACCCCCCCCCCGGTACCCCACCACCCCCAGGTTGCCAACTGCGGATAACTGAATCAATCAGCAGGTAGCGAATCAGCAGATACAGGGGTGGTACTGTCGTTCCTAATCTTGGGTAACCGAGGTGTTCTTGCATCTCCTGCATTTCCCATCAGATTTCATGGGCTGGCTGGGGTTTCTGGGAGCTGCAGTCCTATAACAGCTGGATACCCAAAGCATACAGACAGGTGGAGCCAGGTCACTTAGTTATATAAGGATCGAGCTAATCACGATCTAAAAATTGCTAAAATTTCTGGAGCAGAGTGTGGGCAAAATGTGGCCCTCCACATGTTACGGAACTGGAATTCCCACCATGTCTCACCATAGGCTCCCTTGGCTTCAGGTTCACGGGAGATGCAAGTCTGAAATGGCCTTGTACTAGAACAGGTTTAAATACATAGCAAAAATCAATCAATCAATCAATCAATCAATCAATCAATCAATCAATCAATCAACCAAAATAAATAAATAAATAAATAAATAAATAAATAAATAAATAAATAAATACCTGGAAGTTGCGTGCTACGGTGATGTAGGTGGGAGGTCTGCGCCCCGGAGGAGGGAGAAAGACGGAATCGTGCTTTGGCCCCGGGAGTCGGCAGGAGCCAAAGATGCGAGCGTATTGGTCCATGCAGAGAGGGTATCCCCGGGAATATTCCACCAACAGAGTCTGGCTGGCAGGGAGGGAAACCAGAGAAGCGAGTCAACATGCTTTCACCATTTCATCTCTGCTGGCTGCTGTTACGATCATGAGCCTAAATAGGGCTTTCGAGGCGAGTGACAACAGGTTCAAGTAAGGCGTGCTTTTATCAATTCCTCAACACCCCCGCCCCGAGAGCTTCTCTGTGGCTGGGCCGAGATTCGAACCCAGGCCTGTGGAATCTCCGGTCCATCGCTTTATCTGCCACACCTCACCAGCTCTCCCCTGCTTTGTTATGTACTGTCATGTTACACTCTTCCCTGTTGTCTTGGTGGTAATAGGGATAATCCGAGAGAAGCAACTCCACAAATGGTGTCGAGTTTTGGAGGTGGTTACTGTCCTGGTTACTGTCCAACTGGAGCTACAACTTTAACTAACTACGTTTAAAAATAACTTCCCAAGCCTTGGATTGACCATGACCCAGTCTTAGCTGAACCAGCTAAATCAAGATTTTTTTCAGTGGCAGGGTGCGTCTTACATGCATATACAGAATCTGGGTCTCCCAGTTTCCCCGATTCAGAATACTCACTGGTCGATCTTCGCCTTGAAATCCAGCACACCAGCGATGAGTTTTGCTGCAAACCTAGGTGGGGAAGAAAAGAGACATTTCTGGTTAAGAGCTCCAGGTAGGATTCCAGAACTTTGATACCTATGCAATTTACCTATGCCCAGGTCTACATTCTACAGCAGATCTCTCAAAACCAGGTGTGAAAGTGTCTGCCTTTTGGACTACTGGCATTCCCGGGCAACAGGGCCACTAGCCACTCCATTATCAGACAATGTTTTATTAGAGCCCCTTGGTTGCTTACAAGAACCTACTCTGCCCATGCTCAGAAAACCTCACTAGACATGGGTATGAACTTGTTTGTCCTAGTTGGCCAAGGTAGCAGCGCAGGTGGTAAGGCTCCCCTCCCTCACCTCGCCAGCTGATCTAGCCAATCGTGAGGCCCGTTTTGCATGTTTTTTCTCCCACCTCCTGAACTAATCTCCCAGTAATGAGCAAGAACACAGAGTTCTCTGCCACTGAGTGGGAGATCAGCCAAGAGGGGAGAGCAGACAAGTCTGAGCTGTAGCCAAGAGTGGAAGATCAGTTGAAGTGCTGCTGCCACAAGCTAGCAAACTGGGCTGTTCTGAGCCAAAGGAAGCAGGGGAGGGGAGCAGTAGCACCTGCGCAGTTGCCATTGCGAATTGGGACGAATTAGTTCACACCCATCTCTAGTACTCACATATTTAGAAACAAAGCTATCTGTCAAGACGAGAAAAAGCACTCTACGTATGCTCATCAGTCTTCTTTTTAAGAGAAACTCATAGCATCTTAATGACTACTACATTTATTACAACGTACGTCTAACACAGACTGGAGCATCTTATTTCATGCATGAGTATTCTCCCTCTGAATGGAAGTCTTAAAATGAACTAAAGACTAATCACTTTTTTATTTCTATATATCACGGAGGAATGTTGCAGAAAATTACAGGAAGGTAGCAATCAAAAGCCTGTATTTCATGTTTAAAAAGCTTTGAGGGTACAGTACACTGCTTATTAACAAAAATAAAACAAAAATACAGATACAGGAAGAGCTGCCTCTAGGTGGCATGTTTGAACCATTACACATGAAGCAATATGTTAGAGAACTATGTGGCAAAACCTGTATTTGTAAATATGTTTCTTGGACAGCCCCACTTCCGTGCTGGGGGTATAGCTCAGCGGTAGAGCATTTGACTGCAGATCAAGAGGTCCCTGGTTCAAGTCCGGGTGCCCCCTCTTTTTAAAGAGATGTTGTTGGACGTTTTAGCTGTACTGCCCCACAAGGCTCATAGAGGTCAACAGAGAAGTACTTCCTGAATGACGATGTAAAACAACTAAGAAATAGATAAGCTCTATCACAAATTCTTACCTAGAGCTGTTGATGACAAAATGCTTTTTCAGAGACAGGAGGTACATTATTTCAAAGGCCTCAGCCCAAACCAGCAATGGTCCACCCTTGAGTCCCAGATGTTGCCGGTGGGTAAAATACAGTGGTCCCCTGCCCTTTCGTGGTTCATATACTGCAGTCCCACTGTATCGTGGGACCACAGTATATGACAAAAGGCCCCCTGGGGTAAGGGGGAAAGGCCTGCTTCAGGCCTCCCATACTTACCCCAACCTGGCGCTCTCCCGAATGGGTCTGTGAGGACCTTCCCAGGCCTTCTGGAGGCCCCAAAAGGGCCTCCCTGCAAACCTGAAGTGATTTCCGGATCGCCGAAAATCATTTCTGAGGACTCCGGTAAATACAAGAGTGCCCAGCTAGGTGCCCCAGGGCCGACCTGACCTGCACCCATATATTGCAGATTTTCAATTATCGCGGGTCAGGTTGGGTCCCTAACCCCCGCGATAGGCAGGGGGTCACTGTAAATCATCTCTGATTGTGCTAGCTATAATTAATGGGAAGGGGCAACCCCACTCTTACTATCTACATTCTCTGTTTTTTTAAAAACAATCAGTGCCCAACATTTTTAAAAAGACTACATTGATTATAGTTGTGAATGTATAATAACCATGAAGAGATTCTCTCTTTTTTTAAATCCGTGCAACAGATTAGCTACTCTTAGTTGGCCAGCTAAGTTCTGATAGGTTTTGAATGTGTGTGTGTGTGTGTGTTCTGTTTTGTTTAACTCTAATTGCTATTCAATAAACCTTTTGTTGTTTTAACTTTTACCTGGAGCGTGGCAGTCACATTTTTGGTACCGTTGAACAACCACCATCAAAATCTTTCAGTTCCAAGCTCTGAAAACTCTGAGGAAAGATAGCTCAAGATAAGCAGCTGGACCACTACTGCTTTCAGTTGAGGTATCTTACTGGCTTAGGTATCTGGCTGCGGATCTTGAGGTTGGGAGTTCAATACCCCACTGGGCCTCTTTAACAGAGGCTAAGACTTGATGATCCATAGGGGCCCCTCCAGCTCTACAGTTCTAACATTACTGTATTATCATTATGATTCAAAATATACCAGGCACAGTCAATCCAAATTATAAAAACAATGTCTGGTAGTATATAACAGATACACCCTACGAGCATAATTCCTTCCGGAAACATGCTTGCAAACCAAAACACTCTTATATCAAAACAAATTTCCCCATAAGAAATAATGGAAACTTAGATGATTCGTTCTGGGGTCCCACAGACCTCATGATGCCAAAACTCACAAAAGAAGTTGGCTAGAAGTCCACGTCCACACCATGGTTTAGATACCTGGCTGCGGAATCTGCGCTGTTTGGGACTAAGAAGAACTGGATTTTACTCTGGGTTTTTACTGTGACAATAATAAAGTGCAACTTGTAGCCGTCTAACACTTGTCTAGCTGCCCCTTGAAAAAATAAGAAAGGATGTTAAAAACAAATTAAATAAACAAAAATAGAAATAGAAATAAAAACCCGCATTCTGCTTTGAAAATGTTCCTGGGCTGGTACAAGGAAAAAATTGCCTTCCTCTCACCTCCCCCAGACTTTGAGGCTTGCCTGAGACAGAACATTCCAGTCTATCACCTACAATCTGGCAGGAGGAGAACGAGCGAGCCACCATTTAATCACCTGTGATCATGTGACCTGCTCTAGTGCTTGTACTGCAAGACACTGCTTGTTGATCAAGGCAAAATGGAGAAGAAATGGATTGTGTGTCTTGGCAAAAATGCTCTTAAACCAAGTGACTCTTTCTGCATTGGTTAAATATTGGTGCAGTGTGTATGCTGTCCCTCATATTGCTGTTTTTTGTAGCTCTGACGGTGTCATGTCTAAGACCTGCTACTGCTTATAATACTGTATGATGATGATGATGATGATTTTCTAATTGTTATTTACCCTATTCTGGGCAGTGTGACAAACCCTGCAGACAAGAGTGATGAATATGCAAATCATCAGCCAATCCCAGCAGGAGGGCGGGGAATGGTAGGATATAAAAAGGGTGGAGCCTATGCAGTTGAAAGAAGTGCAGTTAAGTTGAGAGTGAGTGCTGGGAGAGCACTGCTCTCTGAGAGTTCTGTCAGGCAGGGAGGGTTACACTGTTTACTAGCTATTTAAGGCAGGGAGGCTTGTGGAGCTGATTAGATCTGTTACAGTATATGTTAAAGGCAACACATACCAACATCAGATATTGTTATAGTTATTATCTTCTCAATAAACTTCATCATTGTTTTATTATATATCTCTGAGTCAGTCCCAATTCATGAGGCGACGAGTTTAAAAGGTGGCAGCATTACTAAGTAAATAAAAGGTGGCAGCGGTACCATTCCCATCACAATTCAGCCTCTGGAAAGGGGGATCGTCACAATTTGGTGGCAGCGGTGGGATTTCGAATATATCCAGTTTGCCTGAGGGGAAAAAGTCACCAGCTCAAAATATTTAGCCTGTACCCTGTGAAGAAATTGAAACTGGAAGTTTAAAAAGAAGCCTTTAGTAAAAGTTAGCCCTCAAGTGTTGTAGGTAGTCTGTGGAAGTTCCTCTGAAAAGGGGTTAGGACTGAGAATTAGGTGAAGCTAATTTCAGTTCCTTGGAAGCCCTGTGTGTGAGAGAGGAATTCAGACTCAAAACCCTGTAGTACTATCTGATTTTTCTTTGGTGGGCCTGTTAGAGTGTCTGGAGGCCAGGACTCCAAAAGGAAAAGGAGTCTGGCTTGACAAATTATAGGACACCTGGAAGAGAAAAATCTGTAAGGATAGACTAAAAATTCTACAGTGGT
>JAHTLZ010000207.1:1224723-1249523 GCA_023846285.1 Phrynocephalus versicolor | reverse complement strand
GTGTGTGTGTGTGTGTGTGTGTGTGTGTGTGTGTGTGTGTGTGTGTGTGTGTTGTGTCGTTATAGTCGTGACCGACCCTTCGTGACCCCATGTCCATGGAGTTTTCTTGGCAGGAATACTGGAGTGGTTTGCCAGTTCCCTGGCTGCAGAGTAGTACCTGTGAAAGGGATCTGGGAGTCTTGGTGGACCACAAATTGAACATGAGTCAGCAGTGTGATGCAGCAGCCAAGAAAGCCAATGCGATTCTTGGTTGCATCAACCAAAGCATCGTGTCTAGATCAAGGGAAGTGATAGTACCACTCTATTTTGCTCTGGTCAGACCCCACCTGGAGTACCGTGTCCAGTTCTGTGCACCTCAATTTAAAAAGGATGTTGGAAGAAATGTATTACGAGGAGCGGCTTAGGGAGCTGGGAATGTTTAGCCTTACAAAAAGAAGACTGAGAGGGGATATGATAGCTATGTTTAAATATTTGAAAGGATGTCACATTGAAGAAGGGACTGGTTTGTTTTCCATGGCTTCAGAGACTAGGACTCGGGGCAATGGTTTCAAAATAAAGGAAAAGAGATTCAATTTAAACATTAAGTACACTCCTCTTCCACCTACTGGAGCTACCCAAAGCTCCTGGGACGACCCATGCTGCAAAGCCGTAGCAGAAAAACTTAAGGCCTCAGCCAACAACCCAATAGATCGTGCACGTGTGCTGGCAGCTCAGTCGAAAGGCTCAGGAGATTGGCTTCATACTCTCCCACTCTCCAATATAGGATTGAAGCTTGATGACAACTCTGTTCGAATAGCAGTCGGTCTCCGTTTGGGAGCACCAATTGTTCGCCATCACATAAGAACATAAGAAGAGCCATGCTGGATCAGGCCAAAGGCCCATCTAGTCCAGCTTCCTGTATCTCACAGTGGCCCCACCAGATGTGTTTGGGAGCGCATGAAACTAGATATCTGTCTCCTGATACCACTCCCCTGCATCTGACACTTGAAGTACCCTGGTTTTAAGCCTGGTGATTACACATCTCCATCATGGTTTGTAACCTGTGATGGACTTTTACTCCAGGAATCTGTCCAATCCCCTTTTGAAGGCATCCAAGCCAGATGCCATGACCACATCCTGTGGCAGGGAGTTCCATAGACTAACAACGCACTGGGTAAAAAAAATATTTTCTTTTGTCTGTTCTTACTCTCCCAGCCCTCAATTTGAGTGTATGTCCTGTGTGTCCCTGTGGTACAACTGTCACCCTGCAGGGCCACCATGGTCTCTCTTGCTGACTTGGTTCGGGCAAACATGTCAGACACAACATGATCAATGACATCTTATGTCGTGCCCTTAACAGAGCCGGTTTTCCAGCTACCCGAGAGCCTTTACATTTGTGTGCTGGAAGTAACAAAAGACCAGATGGGACTACCTTGATCCCCTGGAGCAAAGGCCGATGCTTAATGTGGGACGCCACATGTCCAAATACATTTGCCACGTCCCACTTACAAAACACCAGCATCGAAGCCGGATCCGCAGCAGCAACGGCCGAACAATTAAAAAGACAAAAATACGAAGATATGGCAACAGGAACTGACTTTGTCCCTGTAGCCATCGAAACATCTGGAGTCTGGGGAGAATCAGCCTTGAGCCTAGTCCAGGAAATAGGTCGCAGGATAACCATTACGTCTCAAGATGGCTGAGCACCGATGTTCCTGAGGCAACAGCTCTCAATTGCTGTCCAAAGAGGGAACGCCTGCTGTGTGCCTGGCACTCTAGGCCAGCTGGCTAAATAATGGGGTTTTTTAGTAAAGTGATTTTTAACCAGTATAATAAAATTTAATAAATAAAAAATTTAAACATTAGCAAGAATTTCATGACAGTTAGAGCTGTTCGGCAGTGGAATCTGCTGCCACAAAGGAGGGTGGTGGAGTCTCCTTCTTTGGGAGTTTTAAGCAGAGGCTGGATGGCCACCTGTCGGAAATATTGTGATGGGGGTTCCTGCATGGCAGGGGGTTGGACTGGATGGCCCTTGAGGTCTCTTCCAACTCTATGATTCTATTCTATGATTCTATGATTCTAAGACACTGCCACGGAGCAGCGGATGAGAACCCAACCCTAGTTACGACTTTAACCGGACTTAATGTGGACCCGGGCCGTCCTGTAAGGCAGGAAACGCCCGTTTGGAGATGGACGGTGGAACCTGAATTAACGCCCGGGAAAATAGCAGAGTTCTGGTCTGAGGCTGAGCCACTTATCCCAGAGAAGGGAGGCCGAGCTATTGAAGACCCCCAATGTTGATGTGAGTTTTGTTAATAAAAGTTCCAAGTTTGCAAAGCAACCTGTGTCATCTGTATCTCCATCCGGAGGGCCACGGAGGGAGGGGGAAGACGGGGGGGGGCGACCCTCACAACAGTTATCAGCTGTTAATTATCCATCATCATTTGTTCAACACCCTCAATGCACACAGAGACTTGTACAGTTTTTATTTTAAAAGGTCAGATTCTTGGCCCAAAGAGTTTATAATCTAGCTTCCGACATATTAAAAGCAGAGATGCGCAACAATTTTGGCACATATTTTTCTACACAATTTAAGAGGCAATTTTAAAAAGAGATGGGTTTCAAACATACAAACCATGAAACACATCTTTGTGGGCTATTGGCTCTTTTTTTTTGGGGGGGGGGTGTCACAGGATTTTCACTTCCTTGACCGACAAGCTAAATAAACCACCCCAAGAGGAGTTAAATAGCAACCAATCTTGCCTGTGGGGAAAATAAAATCCAATTTACAGGTGCCTGAAAGTTTTCCTACCAACAAACAGGGGCAGAGACTAATATTAATCTGGGTGCTTCACAAGGAAATGGGAGTGTTTTAAGTGCTTCTCGCTAGGAAAGGGGGCAGGCATAGGAGGAAAGCAGCTGTGGATTGTTCTCTGAAAGCAAGACTTGGAAATTTCATTTTGGGGCGTGCAACTCCCCAAACACAAACAGATCCTATGAGCAGAAGGCCAGAGGGATACGATGCTATGACTCATTAAGTACACCCTATTTAAGTAGGTGGCCAAACAGGAATCTGCAGGTAAGCTTCCTGGATCAGCAAGGCTCTGTACCGGGGGTATAGCTCAGCGGTAGAGCATTTGACTGCAGATCAAGAGGTCCCTGGTTCAAGTCCGGGTGCCCCCTCTTTTTGACAAGAATTTGGTGTTGGGGTGGATTTGGGGGTTGGCTCTCCAGTTTCTCAAGGTTCATAGTGAACAACCTGGATTTATAAACATATCTGAGATGCCTCTATTTTGGATATTTCTGCAGTCCCCAGCCATTGTGGAGCAGCTCCAAATGGTGGATGATACACCTCGAAACCACAAGCCTCAATGAGTCTTGAAAAGAACAACAGTGGTGAAGAAGCGCCCGAGAAAACCAAGCTGGCTGCCCGTCTTTGCACTGCAACATCTCAACCCGGGATGTCACCCGTGTTCCTCGCTACTTAGCAACTACTTTTCTGTTTCAGTCCTTACACATCAGCCCCATTCTTACGGATCTCTGGCTCCCCTGCCTTACCCAGTTATCCATGCGGTCCGCCCTACGTTGCAGCCGGGCCTGCAGCCTCTCACCCTCGCCGCCTGGGGCGACAAACTCTGCCACCAGTTGCTTGGTCTGCTCCAGTTCCTCGGGGCTCACCAGGGGCTCCAAAGATCGCAGGTATTGGGCCATGGTTTGGGCCAGCGGTGGCAGCGGCTGGCGGGGGAGCGGGAAGGAGGAAGCATTTCGGCGGTGGAGCACCTGGAAAGGAAAATAAAGGCCCTTCTAAAACAAACAGACTTTTTCTCAGCATGGACTCCGTTGCTATCTAAAAAGATCACCCAGTTTCAGAGAGGAATACGTGCCCATGCATATCCACAGGAAGGCCCGTGCTTTGTAAATGTATTATGGGCCACTGAGTTGAACTTGTAAATCAAGGAGCCTTGGGGAGAAACGGTTAAACGGCAGCGCTGCAATCAAGACTCTGCTCACCACCCGAGTTGTGGTCCCAAAATGGGCTCAGGTAGCTGGCTCGAGGTTGACTCCGCCTTCCATCCTTCTGAGGTGGGTAAACTGAGAGTACCCAGCTGGCAGGGTGGGAGGAGGTTATGTACAGCTGGCATAATTAAATTGTAAACTACCCAGAGAGTGGTTTAAGTGCTGTGGCGCAGTGTAAAAGCCGACTTGGCTTTATACCAATCTTAATAGGGTTTTCAAGGTGAGATGTTTATGGATTGGTGTACCAGTTCCATCACCTCTTTCTAGCTGAGTGGAGATTCAAATCCAGACCTCCTGAGACCTAATATGTCACTCTCTCCTAGACACCACAGTGAGTACCATGTGGGTAGCTTGTGCTGGTCCCTTTCCCCAATGATACCCACCCAGCAGAGTTCAGTACTTATAGCAAGGGAGCAGGGAACCTGGTTTTGACCAGATATTTCGATCTACAATTCCCATCGTCCCCACCCAGTACTATATGAATGGTAAGACATCGTGTAGAGGTTGTCAAAATCAGCTGGCGGGGTGGTGGTGGTGGTGGAGGAGAACATCCGAGGTCCTGAACTGGGACTTGAATTATTTGGGTTCAAAAGCTCAACCACAGAACTCACTACAGTATGGTTCATATACAGTACTGCAGTCCGCTATATTGTGGGACCACAGTACATGAACATAAGAACATAAGAACATAAGAAGAGCCATGCTGGATCAGGCCAAAGGCCCATCTAGTCCAGCTTCCTGTATCTCACAGTGGCCCCACCAGATGCTGAGGCTCCAGCTGATTAGCGCTGGGGTGAGGGAGAAAAACCTTTATTTCCCCATCCCAGCGCCAATCAGTTGGAGCATGCTCCTTTTAAAATGCCTTCCAGTCACGGAGAAAAGTCTGCCTCTGTGACTGGGAGGGGTTTTAAAAGGGGCTTGCCACTTCCCCTCTTCCCGTGGGGGCTGGTGCGCCCCTTTTTAAATGCCTTCCAGTCCTGGGCCATCTCCATTGAAATGCATTCACTCAATGCATTTCAATGGAGATTGCAGGGGAGCGCTGGCCCCAAGCCAGCGCCAAGCAGCTGACTGGCGCTGGCAGGGGGAGGAATGGCACCTGTAGCAAGCACAGTGGATCAGATCATCCACCGCCCTGGAACGGGCTGCTGGAAGGCTTTTAAAAAAAGGCTTCCAGCAGCCTGGAGAAGCAGCGGTGGCGCGCCACCCCCACGCCCCCCACCTGCATCTGCATATCGTGGATTTTCAGTCATCGGGGGTCAGGTGGGTCCCTAACCCCCACAATTAGGCAGGGGGTTACTGTACATAACCTTGGGCCAGTCACTTTTTCTCTGCCTGGCATGCCTCACAGAGTTGTTGCTATGATGAAATGGAGAGAAGCGCCACGGACCTGCCTGAGATACTCCAGAGAAAGCCAGGATATAAAGGATATACTACCCCAGAGTGCTGAAAGCACTTGTTGGATGGTTTACAATTTAATTAGGCATATTACATATTGCTCCCCCCCCCCAAAAAAAGTGCTGGGTATTCACTTTGCTGGACAGCCAAGATAAACTTTGAGCCAGCTACCTGAGCTCATCACGACTGAACTCAGGTCATATGGAGAAGTTTCAGAGAGGGTAGCCGTGTTAGTCTGGTCAAGAATTTCAGGCAAAAATCAAAGAGCAAAACAAGACAAAATAAAAGACACAAACATGTGGCACCTTAAAGACTAACTTTCATATTTTAATGTAACATTTCGTGGACTACACGTCCACTTCTTCAGACATAGAGCAGCAGAATGAGGTGTGAAATATAATATGAGATGGGATATACATTTCATACCAGATATTCATTGTCTGTAGTCCAGATATTCATTGGCTGTAGTATATGCAGAGTCTTGACTGCTGTACTGCGGTTTAACTACTCTGCTGCAAGGCTCTTGCAGGACTGTTTTTTTAAACTGAGAATGACTTCAGGATGGGCACTATCTGGTGACAATGTATATTTGCATAAAACAGACTTGATGATGACACAGGCACTGAAGAAGCAAACACTGTTTAAATACAAGTGATGCATTTGTTCTTGATGGGCAGAACAAAACCCAACGTTGACTTTGCTGTGCATGCTTGTTCCTCCCCCCCCCCCCCAGCTATCTTCAACTGTCTGTGAAGGCCCTTGTGCTGTGAAGGCCTCGCACAAACAAAACAAACTATACACCACATATAACCTTGTGTGATTGCATTGATGCTGTTTTCAATGTTAGTTTCCATCCCTCATAATTTTTACATGGAATTTTTACTCTTCCTTTAACCGCTCGTGTTCTCTTGTAGCTTTAATGTTGTTGTTTTTAATGCTGTAAGGGTAAGATGTCCCCCAATCCCCCAAGTTCTCAAACTTGAATATTTCTTGATTGTACTAGACTGTACAGTATATTGTCCATCATTACTGTAAGCTGCCTTGGGTACTTTCCCAAGGAGAAAGGTGGGGTAAAAATACTCTAAATAAAAAATAAACAGGTCAACACCAAGGATGTGGAAGGACAGTCAGTACCACAGCCTGGGAAACGCAGTATACTGTATCTGGAAGTTGAGTCATGGCAACAGGACTTCTTTTTCTTGAGATAGAAGCATTTCACTGCTCATCCAAACAGCAGCGAAATGTTTCTATCTCTCAGGAGAAAGAAGTCCCCTTGCCATGATTCAACTTCCAGATAAACTCAACTGGATGACTGAGTATCTTCACAGACAGTATACTGTACCTTAAAAAAAAGTTGACATTTCCCAGAATCCTCCAGCCAGGACACTGCCTGAGGGATTCTGGGAACTGTAATTCCAAAAAGGCAGCTGGAGGGGCGCCACAAAATCTGACTTTGGAGAATTAAGAGGGAAGCCAGAAGCAGGAAAGAACCAGTTCTGCAAGGAAGGAGACAAAGAGGAGGCACTCTTCCAATTAGAAACAGTTTTGAATCAGCCTCTAATGGCTTGTCAGATCCTACAAGGCCTCCACATAAATACCTGGCTAATGGCCTTCCCACTCCGGTTTACAAGAACCGGTTTACCTGCTCCCTGTTTTATATTCATTTCTGAAAGAGGTTCCTTAAACCTGCTTCTCCCGCCATAACAGCCCTCACGTGGCGCTGCCCAGCGATAAGATCCTCTAATGGTCTCGTGTAAATAAATATTTTGAAATGGACGCACCCTTTGAGTGGAAGGAAGCAAAGTGACTTTCCAAAGCAGAGCAACTGAGTAGCTTCAGATGCAATTAAAACTGGCTTGGCGAGCTCTGGTCCATGGGGTCACGAAGAGTCAGTCGGACACGACTGAACGACTGAACAACAAAACTTGTGTTTTTTTTTGGGGGGGTGTTTTTAATTGCAACGACCGCCCCCCTTTTTTTAAATGGGAGGGAAATCCGGACCACAATGCATATTTTCATGCGGACTGAAATGCGATGCTCACCTCATTCTGTCGCTATATGTCTGAAGAACTGATTGTGTCCACCAAACGTTACATTAAAATATGAAAGTTAGTCTTTAAGGTGCCACGTTTTTTTGTCTTTTGTTTTGTTTGTTTTTTCTTTGATTTTAGCCTGCCCTTGTGGAAGAGAGGGAGAAAGATGCCTTCCTTTCAAATGGAAATTTAAGGGGCGGGAAACCAGAGGGAAATTAAACAGGCATTGTAAAGCCAATGGGAAAAAGGAAAGCCACCGGCTATGCTCTCTTCTGCCGCCCTAAAGCAACAGGGCGCGATTTTTGGCTATGAGCTTCTTGTCCCCTCTGGCTCCTAATCCTGGCGAGCGACCTGCAGCCCCATCGCTTGCACGTCTCACTTTAATTTCTTTGGGATCTTTCTCTCTCTCACACACAGACACACAAACACACACACAAACCAGCCTCCTGCAGGGCAGCGTCCAGATCCCAGCCCCGGGCTGCCTCTCTGCAAACTGCTACAAGTGGTACCTTGTATAAAGGAATGAATTCGTTCCAAATGAAATTATGTTAAGCAAATTTTCCTTTATACAAATTTCCCATAGGGATGCATTGAAAACAGAGTAATCCCTATCATGACCATTTTTATGTTGTATGGATTTGCCCCATAGACGATTCTGTTAAGCAAATTTCCCGTTTTATGTTGTACAGATTTTATGTTATACAAACCGTTTGATATACAAGGGTCCACTGTATTTTTCTCGGTGCCTCGGGCGACACCTCCCTTGGCATTCAGGACCATCGGCACCCATCCCACCCCAAACCCTGGTTCCTTTGCGGGGCTTGCTAAGCCAAGGCTGCTGTGGCTTCCTTCTTGGGGTCGATTCCCCCCCTCCCCTCACTGGCTTCCCCTTGTCCCTCCTTCCCCCGTCCACCTTCTCCCCCTCCTTTCCTCCGCTTGCAAACGCCGCCGCCTGCACGTCCGCACATGGCTGGGACCCGCCTCCACTCCGAAGCAAACCCTCCCACGGGCAGGCGAAGGGGAAGCCCGGGGATCGGGGCGGGGGGCGAGGGGGTGTCGGGATCCTCCACCCTTCCTGCAACTCACCGTCGCCTTCGGGACGGGGCGGCCCCACGGGCGTCCCAGCAGCCGCAGTAGCCGCCACCTTCCCATTGCAAGGAGGAGCCCATGCGCCGCCGCCGCCGCAGAGGTGCGGGTCGGGGTTGCCTCCTCGGAGTGCGAATGTGGTGCTGGAGAGCAATGGGGCGGTGGTGGTGGTGGGGCTGGAAAGCGATATTAACTTGACCCGGCTGCAAATAGTTATCACTTCCTGCGAGCGAGAGGAAGCTTTACAAAAAAAGTTAGAAAGGGGGGCAACTGGTTCCTTCTACATCTGCTTTTGTACCAGAGCTTTTTTCTGACATTTAAACAAGCTATCAGGGCACCTTCTTTCCCACTCTGAAAACTTATTTATCCTGATCATTATATATATACAGTATTTGCCTAAGGGTACCAAAGGGGGAAATGTATATCTGTTTGCCTGTAGGATATATTATAAATATATATACAGTATTTATTTCCCCTTTAATAACTCTTGGGCGAATGCCCAGCATTCCACATGATGGTAATGAAGTGTTTATTTGCCAGAGTAATTCTGTCTTAGCTCATCAGGAGGATGAGATGTGGAAGTATAACAGGGAGCATTGAGGTCATGCTTCTGGATCACCAGGAATCTGGTAAATTGGGTGGATTAAATGCAGAAGGCATTGGCAATAACACTTCCATTGTGGACACCGATCAATGGTTTTGTGACTGAACTCAAATAATAAGAAGCTTGTCACTGTCGGGTTTTTCTCTCCCTCCATTTTCATTTCCATTAAACACACCCAACAGACAGGTGAATTTTTTTATACTGTTCACACAGTCAAGTTGGCTGCAGTGGAACATAAGCTT
This sequence comes from Phrynocephalus versicolor, assembly GCA_023846285.1. Classification (NCBI taxonomy): domain Eukaryota; kingdom Metazoa; phylum Chordata; class Lepidosauria; order Squamata; family Agamidae; genus Phrynocephalus; species Phrynocephalus versicolor. The sequence goes on along the minus strand of JAHTLZ010000207.1, from coordinate 1,240,167 downwards.
ATGTTGTAATAATCATGTTTGCACTTGAGAGGTGCCATAAGGACTCTTGAGTGAATTTTTTTTAAAGACATATCAGTGAATTTCAAACTCTGCTTAATTTTTAAATTTATTTTAAATATTTTCACCCACCTTTCTCCTTGCATGCTCTTTGTAGCTTTAATGTTACCTTTTAATGTTCTAAGATGCCCCTTCTAATTCCCTGTTCTCAACTTGAATACTGTATGTCTTAAATGTTCTGGGCTGTATATTGTCCCCCATTATTGTAAGCCGCCTTGGGTCCTTTTCCAAGGAGAAATGTGGGGTAAAACTATTCAAATAAATAAAGTAATTAATTAAAAGGGACCCAAAGCAATTTATAATAATTAAAAGACAGTATGTGTGACAGTGAGTATACAATATTAAAAAAATACAATAAAAACTATTTATTTATTTATTTATTTATTTATTTATTTATTTATATGCTGCCCACCACCCAAAGGTCTCTGGCAGCTTACAATTCAAAATTAAAATAAACAATCAAAACAATTAAAAATCAGCAGCACCAAAACACGTTATGGTAGAATAATAAAATCCACTTGCCAAGGGAAGCTTGCCTGATGAGAAAGGTCTTTGTCTGCTTGTGGAAGGACAACAAAAATGAGCCCAGCCTACCGTCCTGTGGGAGGGAGTTCCACAGTCTGAGAGTAGCAACAGAGAAGGCCTGGTTTTGTACTGCCATCAAGCGCACCTTTGAAGGTGGTGGGACTAAAACAAAGGCCTCCCCTGATGATCTGATTGCTCAGGCAGCCTCACAGAGGGAGATAGGGTAATTTAGGATATTGTAGGGGAAAACCAGCACTTTGAATTGCACCCAGAAATGGATCGGCAGCCAGTGGAGCTGCTGCTATAGGGAAGTTGTATGTCCCTTGTAACCAACCTGTTAACAATCTGTCTGCGGCATTTTGGATTGGACCCTTTGGCGTTTTAAACACTTTCCCAAGGCAGCCCCATGCAAAGTGTGTTACAGTACTCCAGCAGAGATGTAACTAGGACATGTGTCACCATGGTCAGAGATATATATGAAATATAGGCCAAATTAAAAACCACTTAAAATGTTGGGATAATTAGACTATCTGGAAGTTGAGTCATGGCTACTGGACTTCTTTTTTGAGAGACAGAAACGTTTCGCTGTTCATCCAAACAGCTTCATCGGTCTGAATACAGCTAGTGCAAATCCTCCATCTTATAGGCAGCTTTGACCTCTGTTTTTGACCAGAAGCAGGTCTACATCAATGGCACTGTAAGCCATTTACTGGATCTTCTTTTTTACAGCACTAGCATAGACTGCTGTAGAGTTAACCCAAGTTCAAGGCTATTGTTCTATTGTTCCTCTGGTATGCGCCCAGTCTGACCTAGCTAGTGTCCTACAGTGGTACCTTGGATAAAGGAATTAATTCACTCCAAATGAAATTCTGTTAAGCAAATGTTCCTTTGTACAAATTTCCCATAGGAATGCATTGAAAATGGATTAATCCCTAAACACGGCCATTTTTCTGCTGTACGGATTCGCCCCAAAGTCAATTCTGTTATTTCCCCCTGTCTCTGGAAATTGTTTCCTTTAAACGGATTTTCTGTTAAACAAACCACTTGTTATTACGAGGGTCCACTGTAGGGGTCCCTGTTGTCTGCTTTTTCTGTTTGTCTGTTGATTTGTTGATTTCAAAGCTCCCCAATGATTCTTGAGCACCTCCAATCCTCTCCAAAACACAGGAGTGGAAAATTGTGCTGCTTCTGTACAACATGTGGGGGTAAGAAGGCTTGAACTCCAGTCTCACTGTGGCCTTAATGCTCAGTGAGTACGTATCTGGTTGTGGAACCGGAGGTTGGTGGTTCAATTCCCCACTCTGACTGCTTGACAGGAGCTGGACTCAAAGATTCATACAGTCCTTCCAAGCTCAGCATTTCTAAGATTTACCAACTGCTGTAAACCACTCAGCAACACTGTGACTTACTTCTCAGGCTTTTATTCCGAATTTTCTTTAATTGGTCGACACACCCGCTTGAAAGCTACTAGGCACCATCTTTGGGCTTCTGTGATCCTTTCAGAAGGCAAGGGTTTTGTTTTGTTTCTACACCTCCTTGAGCAACTGGTGCTCTGATATCTCCCACTTGACAAGCCCTTGCGGGTTTCTAGTTGTTTTCCTGAGCAAACAGAGTCCCGTGCCAACAAAAAGGCAAACATAGCTTGCAACACAGTTCCTCCAGGGAAGGAGAGAGAGAGAGAGAGAGAGAGAGAGAGAGAGAGATTTCTCAGGGGAAAGCAAGATCTGATGGGTGGCTGTGTGGCTGAAGTGTCAGATTAAGTTAAAACATCCCAAGGGTGGGGATTAAAAAAAATCCAAACATATATGGTGGGGAAAAGAAGGTTGCATTTAGGTTGTATTTGGGATGTTTTAATATACTGTATATATGGTTGGGGAAATGTGAATTGTCACACCTGGAAGCTTTCTTTGAGTACTGATCCACTGATTTTAAAAATGTTGAGGGGGGAAAAACACTCTAATTTTTAATTTTTAAGAAACCCAGTCCCTTTTCTTAACCCAAATGAGAAGTGGGCAGCCAGTCTGTTTTCATTTATTGTTTTCCTCTTTACTGTCATTATTGTAAAGGGGTCTCATTGTACATTCTAGTGCAGTGGTTCCCAACCTTCCTCATGCCGCGACCCTTTAATACAGTTCCTCATGTTGTGGTGACCCCCTTGCCCTGCTCGAAAAAGGCCACAAGCCCCCTTTGGCAGGCCACTGCCCCGGGTGCCATAGAGAACTTCCCTCACAGGCACCCTCAGCCAATCACAGCCTTCAGTGTCATTGACTGACATCCCCTCCAACCTATCAAGCTGTAACTCAATCTCTCCCCCCCCTTCCTCCCCATCCTCTTCCAGACCCAAGCCGTTTGTGCCTTTCTCTTCACTGTCTCATGGTGACATTCGACCCCCAAACGGGTCCCGACAGCCAGGATGGGAACCACTGCTCTAGTGGATCCTGGAAGCTGGGAATTTGTCCCCAGGGCCCCAGAACTAATCCAGCTTTGTTCAAAACAATGGTAAATTTGAGGCCACCAAGCACTATTTTAAAAACAACATTAGAGAAAGGATAATGAAAACAGGAATGATAATATTTTGTGTTTGCCTATTTTTCCCTATTTTTCTGATGTGCTAATTTTCTTTATTCTAACCATGTAAATCTTGCAATTTAGTAATATGAGAGTGAATAAAGAACAAGCCAATAAAAAAATAGAATCTCCTTGCAATCTTAGGCAATATATTTTTTGAATTCTGGGAGTTGCTGTCGAAAACATTTGGAGAGTCAAAGGTTCCCCACCTCTACTCTCAGGTATGGTTTACATAGCATGTGTTGGATAGGGGAAATTCTGATGGATTGCAAACTGCCTGTGTCGAGAATCTTCACACACAGGGCTTCTTCTTCAAGTGCCTTGTCCTTATAAAACATTGGTGATCAGTAGCATGATCTGTTTTTTATCTAAAGCTATTCTAAATACTATTTTTTATCTAAAGCTATTCCCTGTGTCTACTGTGAACCATTGGCTTAAATTCTTCAGTCAGAATGTTCTTCTATGCCCCGGGCCATGCTTCCCATCTGTTTTTCCTTGATGGATAACCTGCACCAGATGTATTTGTTGTCACATATTATATGACCAAAATATTGCAATTTTCTTCTCTTTACACTACAGTATTGAGAATTTCTAGCTTTTTATTCATGCGCTGTAATACCAGTCACATTAGTGACTCTAGCTGTCCAAGGCATCTTCAAAATTCGCCTCTATGTCCACATTTCAAATGCTTCCACACATAGGGCCTAGCTGCACAATATATAGTATATATATTTGTTAGGGCCAAGGTAACAAAATAGGAAACTCAATAAAACCTCTGACCAAACCTCCTAATGTTTTCAGTTTTACCTGGAAAAAATGTGTCAGGAGAAGTTAAATTGAATCAGATTGGGTTTTCTTTCATTGTTGGTTTGAGCCATCAAACTGTGTTCAGCCTACGGCCTTTATAATATGGTTTTCAACGTATGTGAGATTATTCGAAGATGACGACCACCCTGATGATACTGAGAGTTGCTTACTCCTGGTGAGATTATGCAGCAAAACACATAAAGGTTTGAAGCCAAGGTTCATGAGGCCTAGTTTAACACACTCTCCAATGCTTTCTTGTCTTGAACAAGAACTTTTCTCTTCTTAAAAACCCTTTCCTGGGTTGTCCCATTGCCTTGATGCACCCCCTATGCGTAATAATAAATATTCTCTGAACATGTGCAGAATTCTAACCAATCACAACCACCTGTTTAAATTGAATTAGAACTCAGTCCTGTTCCTGTTAACAGTGAAATCAAGGCCTACTGAGTTCAGAGGAAGTCCACCCTCAGTTTAAACAAGGATGCCTAGGGTGTGTATTGAAATGCACCCTTCTGTTCATAATAAATGGCATGCCATCAAAGTCAATTCTGAAATTCCCGTTAGAAGGGATGTGTGCATGACTGACTCTTTGTGACTCCATGTCCATGGAGTTTTGTTGGCAGGAATACTGGAGTGGCTTGCCAGTTCCTACTCCAGGCACCTACAGCACCTGGTAGCCTCCCGTCCAAGTGCTAACCAGGGCAGACCCTGCTTAGCTTCCAAAATCAGGCGAGATTGGATGTGCTTAGGCTAGCTAGGGCATCTAGGCAGCCATGTTAGAAGGGATGAATGAGGATAAAGTGAATGAGGCTAAAGTGGGAAGGGAGGGGGGGAATAGAACGTTGCAACCTTTGGTTGCCAGGGACGCCTGGGCGGTTGCTAGGGGCGGGCTGATGTCGACGCCTTCGGGGGAGCCTCTGCCGGATCTGACGCGCACGCGCGCCCTCGCACGTTAAAGGGATAAACAACCCGAGAGCGAGAGAGCGGGATCAGCTGGCGGATGGGGGCAGGGGAGCGGCCGGTGCATTGAGCCAGGCCACATCGGAGGTGAGATGAATCGAATCGGGGGCGCACGAACGGATGAATTTAAGAAAGGGAATTGGGGGCGGGGAGATGCGGGAAAAGTTTTTTATGCAAGGATCGTTTTGTCCGCGGGACACTGAATTTTGGGGCGGGGGTCGGGTTAAGAATTGCCTCCCCCTCCACTGATCTAAACCGGAGTGAGAAGATTGCGCTGGATTTTGAACATAGCGTCGTCAGAATAGGGATGCTGGTAAGATACCGTAGGTCTCCCCCAAGAAAGGCCTAGTGGTGTGCGGTAGAGAGAGAAAGAGAAGAAGGAAGGTAAAATTGGGGCCCCCCCCCCCTTTCCTTTCTGTCTTTTCGTTTGCTCGGTCCAGGTGATGTTATGATTTGCTTTAAATCAGAGATCGCGGCTGGAGCTTTTTAAGTCCCTCTCCCCCAGCCCCAATGGTGGCATCTTTTCACCCCGCTGGAAAAAAAACAGCCCCACGGATGGGATGAAGCCGCACCTGATGGATTCCCTCCCTTCCTCTGTTTGTGCAGTCCTCAGAAAAAATGCGAAAGACGGGGCTAAATTTAGGGAGAACGGATTTGCTGTGTGTGTGGGGGGGAGGGGAACGATAGGTGGGAGGGACGAGAATGCTTTGTTTTTATGGACGGATTGCGGGGAAGGAAGCAAGGAAGGGTGGGCAATTTTCTCCCTTCCTTGCTCCAAGGAAACTATCTCCGTCGTCAATGGGGTTTTTATTTTGCGAGACGGAGGAAACACAGGGCAAGCTTTATGCTGGGTCCTCCTCCCCCTTTCCCCGCTTCTATTCTTGGCCGCTGCGGAGCTGGGTCTGGAACCCGTCCCGTCGGGACGCTTGCTTTGTATTTTATAACCCGAAGCGCCCTTTAAAAAAAAAAGGCCTTTTTTTCCTTTTTTGCTTTTGTGCCCAGTCCCTTCCTATAGCCGCCGCCACTCCCCCTTCCAGGAGGTGTTGGCCATACTCCAACTCGGATGGCTTTCCCCCAGTTTGCAGGCGATGTTGCTGCTTTGATGCTGAAGCGCAGGCAGAGGGAAAGGCTTGTGGTTATGGGAAGAGTCGGGTTCGCAAGAGGAAACCAGGTGTGTTTCTTAGCCGCCCTGGGAAGACAGGAGGAAGGAGAGGCTGTAAGTCAGATAAACCATATAATTATCATCATTATCCATTGTTGCCCTGGTTCTTCTCCTAGCTATTTCCCCCAGATTCTGTTAGCAGGTGAGTTGGCAGCCAGTAACTTCAATTAAGGTATAATTAAAGATTTTTAACTGATAGATTGAAATTTAGTTGCATACTAATAATAGTCTCAGAACTGCAGAGCTGTCAGGGACCCTTTGGTTCATCAAATCCAGTCCCTACCAAGGGAGACCAAGGGAGGGAATTGAACTTCCAACCTCTAACTCCACAGCCAGATACCTAAATCTAAACTATATCAAGCTATCTGCACAGAAAGGTGAGGTATTAACATCCCGTGAGACAGTTAGCTATTACTAAGGCGGGAATTGGGGGTGGGGTGGGGACTACAGTGCTCCTCGGATCTAGCAGACATTGCCAAGGGGGAGGAACGATGGGATCTGGAGTCCAGCAATATTTTAGAAGGATACATTTTGCTCCCCTCAGCACTCAGGTCATGGGTTGGGCATGGTCACATTTTTATGTGCTCATCAGTTACTTCTCTCATGGGGGGACTCTATATATTGATCACTTCCAGAAGGTCTTCTGTCTTCTGTAGACTTCCCCGTGTCCTACATGGTCAAGACTTTTTTTTAAAAAAAATTTTTTTTACTGGGAAAAAGTTTATGGAGTCAATCTGTTTCATGTTTGGTCTTCCTGTTTTGCTCCTATCTGCTTTCCCCAATTTTACTGTGTGTCTCCCCCCCCCCCCGGACTAAAAAATAAAATAATAATAATAATGTTGTCTTCCCATGACATGCGCTTAGTATGATAGCCTCAGGTTAGTAATTTTTCCTTCTTGTGAGATGCCATTCTTGATAAGGTACAGTGTGTACATGTTTGTGTGATATACTTTCAATTCGGAATTGACTTAATAATAGGGCTTTCAAGATATGTTAGATATTTAAGGAGGCATCCACTTATTCATCTCTCTGCCAGTCCATGGCATCAGTAAAGCTCTCAGCCAATGTTGCATTTCAGTTAATCTATTCTTCTCTTGTTAGCCCGCGTCACTATATAGCTTTCTGCTTATGTACCGCCCCATAGCGCTTAAAGCACTCTCTGGGGGTTTGTGCTGAGATGCCCTTTATCCCAGCCCTGAACCTGGAGGAACCTGGAGTCCAGCAATATCTAGAGGGCTGTAAGTACTTTGGCCACCTCATGAGTACAGAGGACTCCTTGGAAAAGTCCCCGATATAGGGAAAGATGGAAGACAAAAGCAAAAGGGGACGGTGGAGAATGTGATGGTTGAATGGCATCGTCGATGCAACCAACATGGATTTGACCAATCTCTGGGAGGCAGTGGAAGACAGGAAGGCCTGGCGTGCTCCGGTCCATGGGGTCACAAAGAGTCGGACATGCCTGAACAACAACAACATGTTTTCGCGATGTGGTTTAGAGGCTGCTTTGTTAAAGCAAAGCTCAAAGGGGATAGAAATATTGTTTTTACAAGACTACTGAGGTGGACAGTCACAGCTTTTTACACCTGTGTGTGATAAAGAGGAAGATCGTAATACCAGTGATCCTGGCGTTGGCCTCCAGGGGCACATCCTTAATAATCTTGGAACTGCAGAACTAGAAGGGGCCCTATGGATCACTGAGCCCAGCCCATGTCAAGGAGGCACAGTGGGGAAAAGAACTCCCAGCCGCTGGCTCTGCAGCCAGAGACCTAAACCACTCAGCCCCTTAGCAATATAGTAGTCCCCCACCACAACATGGTTCATATATTACGCTCTCAGTATACCGCTTTTTTTTCCTTGAAAGAAGCAGGTTTCCAAAGAGAGGTCTTGAACCCCCTCCTGGCGCATCAGCAAAGAGACCTGGGGCTGCTCCTGCTGGCTGCACTTGCAAAGAGAGGTTTTTAGCCCCCTCCTGACACCTCGGCAGACAGACCTTGAGCTCTGGGCAGCAAGGTCTGCTGAGGTGTCAGGAGGGGGTTAAAAACTTCTCTTTGGAAATACAGCCCCCAGGAGCAGCCCAAGGTCAATTTGCTCAGGCGTCTGCATTTCACAGATTTTCCTTTATCGTGGGTGGATCAGGCACTAAACTCCTACAATAAATGGGAGTACTGTATTTGGGATCTTTTCACGTTCTTTCGTCTCTGTCAGGGGTGTCCAGACTTCGGCCCTCCAGATGTTTTGGACCACAACCCCCAGAATTCCAAGCCTGTATTTCCAATGACGAAGGGCTATGGGAGTTGTGGTCCAAAACATTTGGAGGGCTAAAGTTTAGACACCATTGGACTCTGTTCTTTTAAGAATCATTCCTCTGCTCTTTTTTTTTTTTTTTACCGTAGTCTCCAATTGGGTTGGTGGTCAGGCCATGGCTAGGTAGGCCATCTAAACACCACCTGCATAATTGCCACATGCTGTGGTGCTGCTTTCTGGGGTCCCCCCCTCCAAACTATTTTGCTTCTCATTTGTGATTCTTGCTGCCGGTGATGCTGTGTTACCATATGATCTGTTCTAAAGATTGCTCAGCCGTTGCATTCCATAACGACATCTTCAGAAAAGGTGGTAACTTATTTATTTATTTATTTTTGAGTATTTTTACCCCTCCTTTCTCCTTGGCAAAGGACCCCAGGCGGCTTACAGTAATGAGGGACAATATACAGTAGTCCAGTACAATTAAGACATATTCAAGTTTGAGAACAGGGAATTGATGGACAACATTAAACCTACAAGACAACGCAAGCAGTTACAGAGAGAGAGAGAGAGAGAAATTCCATGCACAAGTAATGAGGGATTTAGGCTGTAATTGAAAACATAGTGTCAATGCAAGGTTATAAGTGGTTATATAAACACAAAGTCTATGTGATTATGTACGGTAGATTCATATAAAAGACATGTAATAGGTAGTCCCTCATTGAGGGAAAGCTTGCCTGAAGAGAAAGGTCTTTGCCTGTTTCCGGAAAGGCAGCAGAGATGGGGCAGTCCTGGCCTCTAGGGCAGGCATGTTCAAACTTCGGCACTCCAGATGTTTTGGACCGCAACTCCCACACTCCTTTGCCATTGGCAATCTAAGCTTAGAATTCTGGGAGTTGCGGTCCAAAACATCAGGAGGGTTGAAGTTTGGACATGCATGCTCTAGAGTCTAGGGGGAACGAGTTCCAGAGTCTGGGCGCAGCAGCCTTTAGAGACTTCAGAGCAGGCCGCCTCTAGCAGTCGATTTCTGATCTGGAAAGAATATCTCCCTTTTAAGGAAGTGGCCTCAAAATGGTTCCTTGAATCACATACCACATGAGGGTTTTAATTCCTAACCACTAGTCATTAGAAGAAGTACAAAAGAAGATCTAGCAAATGCCCATGATGATGCTCTTGAAGTAGCCCACTTCTGGTCAAAAATAGTCTGATTATCTTAACATTTTAATTGGTTTTTAGTTTGACCTATATTCCTTATATGCCCATAAGTTCAAATCATGCAATGCTCTGATATCAGGAAACAAAAGAAAGGAAATACAGTGGACCCTTGTATAACAAATGGTTTGTATAACATAAAACCTGTACAGCATAAAAAATTCTGGAGCTAGGGGAAATTTGCTTAACAGTATCGCCTATGGGGTGAATCTGTGCAACATAAAAATGGTCGCGATTAGGGATTACTCCGTTTTCAATGCATTCCTATGGGAAATTTGTATAAACGGGAAATAGCTTAACAGAATTTCATTTGGAACGAATTAATTTCTTTATACAAGGGTCCACTGTACAACATTTCTGTAGAGGTCAGCCAGAAGTGCTGGGTGGGTGAGGGTTGATGCAGGCAAAATTTTGGTTGTCTTAGCCCTTAATTGAGTGGAGAATTCACAGGTGGAACGGAAATGTTTGTGAATCCAAGAAGCAATTTTAGATAGCAAAGACTTTCCATGAACCTTGGTGAGTGTTCACCTCAGCAGTCTTGTAAAAATAATACTTCCATGCGTTTTCAGCTTTGAATTAACAAAGCCGTCTCTAAGCATGTAGGGAAAATTTACAGCCCTCTAGATTTTGCTGGATTCCAGGTTCTTCCAGGTTCAGGGCAGGGATAATAGGAATTTTGGCACAAACAACATCTATAAGGCCTCAAATTTCCATTGATCTAGACCTTTGTTATTACCAATGCATGAAATGGGAATGGAAGGATTTGGCCGACAAGATGCCCATAGACTGCAATTCTTCTGATTCTTTCCGCTTGGTTGGCTGTTCTTCAAGCCTGAGGTGAAAGGAGAGACTGTCCTATAACATCTGGATGTTCACACCCTTTTCAAACGTCATGCGCAAGGAAAAATGCATCCGCTTTTTCCCTAGTCTTTAAGAAATAAGCATGCTTCTCTTTCTCCTTATTGCCAGCTGCTACAAAGATTCTGGCGGTGACTGACAAGTACTTGGAACTCTGAAATGCTATGTTGGGTAAATAGCATAACTTGAAACGGAGCAGGCTCAACATATTTCAGGCATTGCTCTTCTGAATTGGCACCCAATGGATTCCTTTGGGAAATTTGTATAAAGGAAAATTTGCTTAACATAATTTCATTTGGAACTATTAATTCCTTTATACAAGGCAGCACTGTATTAGAGATATTTCCCCTTTCTGTAGATATTACGTGTGTCGGGCTGACAATCACTTTAGATTTTTGCAACCATAAGAGCCAGGAGTGGGCAATATCTGAACGCCTTGACACATTCAGCCCTTTTTATACCCCTTCTGCTGCAGAACGAGAGTGCCCGCGTTGTCCTGGATGGAGTTAATGCCTGCCAAGGCTTCTATGTAAAGATCCATCTTTTATGGCTTTATAAGGGACATTGTTTTATAAAGTGTTCACTCGGTCATTACAAGGTGCATGTCTGAATGTAGGAGGGCAAAGTACATTTTCCCCACTTGCTTCTGTGCCTTGACGGCCATACATGGATGGTTTGGATAGTCCTTCCATGTTGTGAGGGAGGGAAAATGCAACCCCATTTCATCCCGGCAGCCTTTACTGCTAATTACAATGCCCTTGTAATTACAATGTCTTGGTAATTATGAAGACTCATCTGAAAACTCCTCCGTGGAGAAGGAGTTAGGCTCCCTTGAGCTTGGGAATAGGGCCAAGTGGGCTGCTCCGGGGGAGGAAGGGCCCTAGAGGTACAGTGCGTGTTGTGTTGCTACAGTTGTGACCGACTCTTCGTGATTCCATGTCCATGGAGTCTTCTTTTCAGGAATGCTAGAGTGGTTTGCCAGTTCCTACTCCTAAATAAAGGAAGGGCTGGTCCTGGTCTCCCGTAAAGGAGGCGGTGTTCCCTTCCATTCCTTGAGGGCCATGTCAAGGAAAGACAGACAGACGGGAGACGATCAGAAGGAGATTCCCATTACAGGCACAGTTTGTGTTGGGGAGTAGCAGCTTCCTTTGGTCTCTGTAGCAACAAGCCTATGCTGACCGAGAAGCCAAAGGCTATATGCCATCCAAACTTGGGTCTTGGGTGGAGCAAGCAATATAGACTGCAGGAGAAGTCAGCCAGGTTCACCGCTGGTGGTGTCACCCCAGAGGTCCAAATCGGTTTGGTTCCTCGTATTCTGACCCTTGCATTGACTCCTCTGCTCCTGGTTTGTCCTGGAATATCCCTGCCCTGTTTGGTGGTACCCCACAGGACTGGGTTTTTTGCTAGGTTTTGGCTTTCCATCTTCCTCACCTGGTTTACCTGACTCTGGTAGGTTCCTGGTTTTTGGACCTCTGCTGTGTCTTTCAGTTCTGCTTCTAGATTTCCCCTTGTTTGACTGGTTTGTTCTATCATATCTGTATTGATCTCGAATCACCAAAGACTTTGCTACTGGGACTGCCTGTCCGGCAGTATGTTTCAAAATGCTGTGTACACTATGATTGGGAAAGTTGGCCAGCGAAGAGAGCCGAAGAGGTGGGGGATGAATTCATTTGAAATGCGATGTTGAAGGGAAGCTTTATAAATATCATGTGTGTGTTGCATCGTTAGAGTTGTGACTGACCCTTTGTGACCCCATGTACATGGAGTTTTCTTGATAGGAATACTGGAGTGGTTTGCCAGTTCCTACTCCAGGCACCTACAGCACCTGTTATTCCCTGGTGGTCTCCCATCCAAGTACTAACCAGGGCCGACCCTGCTTAACTTCCAAAAACAAGTGAGATCGGATGAGCTTAGGCAGGGTATCATAGGCTGCCTGAAAAACAAATTATTAGGTGAACGCTCTCCAGAAGCAAAAATGCTGACTGAGAATATTACATTTTAGGGCACGATGTGAGAAGGCAGGGCTCGCTGAGGAAAAACAACAACGCTAAGGAGAGTAGAAGGCAGCAGGAAAAGAGGAAGATAAAATTTGAGATGGATTAACTCAAAAAGAAGCCATGGGCTTGGGTTTGTAAGAACAGAAGAACTGTTAATGACAGGATGTGTTGGACAGTATCAATTCATAGAGTCTTGTTTGTTTATACCCTGCCTTTATCTTTAAAAAAAGGACCCAAGGCGGCTTACGTCATTAAAAGACAATATTTAAACCTAAAAACATCAGTTGGAAGTGACTGGAAAGCATGCCGCAGCAGCAGCAGTTACAATGGTGGTTGCAGGCCGTGTAACCCACAGGTGAAGAGCTGTTTAGAGAGCCTCTGACCTGGGCGATTGATAGCATGTATCGTTCCTTGCAAAAACTTGCACTGTTTGATCTGAAATGGCTAAAGGTCAGGGCATTTCTGCTACCCAAAGCGGGCCAAGTTATTTTAATACGTTACAGGATACAGAAGAGGGTACAGGTTGCTCTCTTCATCTTAAGTGCAGTAATGACAACATAAATCAGGAGCAATTTGCTGTCCTCTCTGGATGACTTCCACTAATTTTTCGCAAAGTATCAATACAGCAATTTAACCTGAATACTGGTGGCTCTGAAGGGGCGATGTCAGGTGCCCACCAAAAGGGCTCCGAGTGCCACCTTTGGCATCTGTGCCATAGGTTTGCCAGCACTGATCTAGCAACTTTTTGCCAGGGAAAAAATAACCCATCAAATGAAGGAAAGGCGACTTAAGGTGATTTCCACTGTATGTAATCTCTCTTGAGCTGTGTAGATCTGTGGTTTCTAAATTTTTTGGCTGCTACTCCCCACCGAACGCTCTGTGAAAGAAGCACAAACATTACGGTACTTCTTCAGGAAAGATATTTACTGTACTGTAAAGGCTTTCTGTTATTATTATAGTCATTCTCTTTGGTAGGTTTTAACAAAAACATAGAACCTGCAGTAACGTCCTTGGAAGTCAAGACAAGAGAGCAGCTAGAATCAATTCCATTAGTAGCTGAAATTGGCTAAAATATTGCTGAGTAAAAGTTTTATTTCTGTGGTAACCGTAAAATGCAAACAATAAGAAATAAACCTTGTAATGGCAGTATTGAAAATACTCTTGTTTGCCATAGCTAAACCACATTCCTTCGTAAAAAAATTCACAATTATACGTACCACCTAGATGATTCCTCTATTCTACTGATAGTATGTGTCCTAGAAGAGCACATGTATAGATTACACGGGTATTATTTATTTATTTATTTATTTATTTATTTATTTATTGGATTTTTATACCACCCATCTGGGAGCAAGGCCACTCTGGGCGGTTAACAACAATCAATACAATACAATACAATGCAAAAAGTAAACCAACCAACCAATCATATAACTTGTACAATTATATAAAAATAATGTGTATTTCCAGTAAGTATCTAGACTTTGTGTATTATTTTGCTCCAAGATGATTGGGAGCAAACTTTCCTTAGTGAGACATCTATTTCAAGTACAGTACAATTGCCTATCAAGCTGTTCCTGTTTATGACTCAGCGAGGAAGGCGGTGTTGAATTCTTGGGCCAGTTGTATTCCAGTGTGTGTTGGTTGTGTTGTGCTCAGTTCTTGGGCCTGTCCTCTTGCTTCCTCTTAGCTTACTGATATGTTCATCAGCTGAGCCAAGTGTAATGTTCTCTGTGCCGGAAATATACACAGTTCAGGCGAAAGTGAGCAGCTCTCTGAAGTTGCTGTTGTTGTTGTTGTTCCATCGATGTACAGGGTGTGGGGCATTAGCAGACCTTGGAAGTAGTAAACTACATGTCCCTTACTACTTTTATATCTTGCCATATCATAAGAAAAATATATCATCCTTGCCCCATCCTGCCAAGGGTTTCCCCCCTGCTTTTTGATTATATTGTTCTTTAACTTTTGTTTTTATCTTGTGAACCGCCTAGAGTTCCTGTAGGAAGATAGCGCGGTATATAAATGAAACAAACAAATAAATAAGAAATAAGGAAAATATATGTCATATCCCCTATCATATCATAAGAAAAAGGGCAATGTCAGGCATGGAATGGTGCCATAAGATGTTTATACTGTATATCTTTTTACATCTGAATTTTGTTTTTGCCCACCTGGTTCAGATGCAATCAGAGACATGGCATAAAAAGAATCTCCTAAATAAATAATGGAAGGTATGGATGTTGTCAAATAGTTGCTGTATTTTCTTCCTGATCATCTTCCTCTCCTTGGTTTTCGGCATTATTCTAATCTTTCTTTGCTCTGTTGTTGTTTTTTTAACTTGCTTCTGCATTATTGGTTTAATAGCGCGATAGTCTTGTCAAGGCAGCGTATCAGAAAATACAGTATGAAAATACTTGTACACATTATTTTAAATGTAACAAACAGTAACACCTACAAGCATAAAAACATAAGGTGATACGCAGCATTGTGGAAGTAGATTTCTCTGTAAGCCATATATATTCTCACTGCTTTGTTCACTTATCCTGTGTAATCTATATGCATTTCTGAAGTATGGGAAATATTCAAGGTGAGGTTTATTATTTGTATCCTCCAGTAAGTTTCCATAGCTGATTAATCAGTTCTCTTGGGTCTTTGTCTCATGCTCCATCCCTACCTACTCTGGCTTTACAGGATGGTAAGGGAAATACAGTGGACCCTTGTATAACAAACGGTTTGTATAACATAAAATATGTACAGTACAACATAAAAAATTCTAGAGAGAGGGGAAATTTGCTTAACAGAATCATCTATGGGGCGAACCCGTACAACATAAAAATATTTGCGATTAGGGATTACTCTGTTTTCAATGCATTCCTATGGGAAATTTGTATAAAGGAAAATTTGCTTAACAGAATTTCATTTGGAACGAATTAATTCCTTTATACAAGGTACCACTTGTAGACCTGTTTTTTTAAATTGTTTTTCTGTTTCAAAATATAAAAATGTTAGTCCTGTGCACCAAGTGTGTAGTGCCAGAATGAAAGGAACTTGATTCTCTGA
>JAHTLZ010000207.1:1200483-1217868 GCA_023846285.1 Phrynocephalus versicolor | reverse complement strand
TTCTTCCTTCCTTCCTTCCTTCCTTCCTTCCTTTTCATTTTTCATGTCAAATGCCAGTCCAGCAAAACTAATTTCTGCTGCTTGTGTGAAGCTACGCAAATGCACAGCTGCAGAAGGACCGGTTGACTGTTGAGCAAGGTGCAAACAACCCATCCAGTGCTTTTTTGGAATAAAAATTCCACTCCAGAAGGCAGTGGGTGTCATAGTTTGGCACGGTTTGCTCAAGAACTAGTTTAGCAGATGCCCATATTTTCATTGAGACCCACCACCAAAACACAAACATATTTGCAGGCAACAAAATAAGAGGCATTTGCAATCCCTGCATGGGAGAATGAGATAATAAAGCCATTTTTAGTTGAGCAATGCCCAAGGTAGGTGCCAGCGTCTGAAGGAGGCCCTCCTCTACAGTTTGATATGTCTGACAATTCCAGGGAATGGGAAGCAAGGTCTCAGATCAGAATGGAACACACGGACACAGAGGAAATTATGGGCACTTTTACACAACCCTTAAAATCTGAGGCAAAGCGCTCCCAGATCCGGAGCTTAAAAATGTTTTCCCACCAGCTCCGGACTTTTAAAAAAATTTAAGTACAACCATGCCCACCTAAGCGTGTCCCAGCGCACTTTTCAAGTACCTGGCCTCCAGGAGGTAAAAAAAATCTTCCAATGCAGATTGTAAAGCTGTGAGTGCCGGGTTCCCTCGCCTTCTGTTTGTTTTTTTGTCCCCGCCACCCGTTTAAGAGACAGGAATCACTACGGGGCTGCTTCCACCACAGACGGTGGTGAGCCTGAATTTTTCCTCCCTTTTTTCTCCCTCCCTTCACGCAGACAGGAACAATGGAGCGCGGAGGGGTGGGAACATAGGAAGAGCGACAACCCCCCACGATCTCTGGTCCGAATTTAAGTTGCCACCAGATTTTAGAGGTCGTGTAAAAGCGCCCTATGTAAGCATTATAGGAATTAAGACTACAGAGCTGACTTGGATGTCCTGGGAGTTATAGCTGAAAACATCTGGATAGCACCAAGCTGGAGATGGCTAGTATAAACCATACTAGCCTAGTGTTGGGGGCTGACTGGCACTTTCCTCAACCACTTCATTGGAAAGGCATCAGTGGCCAATCCAGGGATCTTTCCCTTTAAAATAAGCTGCCTGAGAAACATGCATCTTGTTTTGAAGCTGATTTGCATTTTTTCAAAGGGTTCCGGGAGTTCAGCTTGAGCTCCAAAACAAAGTGAACGCTCCACTTGCACCTTATTCTAAGCCAGTGGTACCTTGGATCTTTTTTTTAAATCTCACCACTCTTGTGCCACTGAAAGTGGGTGAGGTGAACCAAGGACTGGACTCACAGCAAGGGAGAGTTCTATTCTATGAAGAATGATGCTGCATTATGCAGGTCCCAGAAAATAAACTCTGAAACAACCAACAAGCCATTAATAACACCTAAAGCAGGAAGCGGAACACTTTGTCAGGAGTGCTATTTAAAGAGTGTCACTAGACCTGGGAAAAAAGCAGCTTCTGATTCACGGGGGAAGTTTTAATGCACAGTTTACGATTTGTCAGAAACAAATTCTTGGTAAGAGAGCCAAAATAGCCTAAAACACAGTATTTCACACATGGTACTTTATCACATTGGTAGGTGCCAATATTTCCTAGCTAGGTGCTGCAGAAGTCTTGGGAAATTTGAGAAGCTTAAGGGAGGGATGGCCTTCCATCCATCACCCTCCTCAGCCTCTGTCACTCCAAATGTATATATTTGTCAATTTATGCTTTTATTCCCCTCTTTTGGCAAGACTATGGAGAGTGCTTGCGGTTGTTTTTCTTTCCTCACTGAAATAGACCGGGTGGAGAGTAGCCAAAGGTTGCCCAGTGGCAGAATCAGGATTTGAACCTTCTTTGACACAGTACATACTGTTGTATCTCTCACACACGCTCTAAGGCAGTGGTTCCCAACCTTCCTAATGCTCATGTTGTGGTGACCCCCTTGCCCTGCTTGGAAGAGGCCACAAGCCCCCTTTGGCAGGCCACTGCCGCAGGGGCCATAGAGGACTTCCCTCTACAGGCACCCTCAGCCAATCGCAGCCTCCAGTGCCATTGACTGACATCCCCTCCAACCTATCAACCTGTAGTTCATTCTCTCCCCCCCTTCCACCCCCTCCTCTTCCAGACCCAAGCCATTTGTGCCTTTTTCTTCACTGGCTCATGGAGACCCCTGTGTAATGCTCATTGGACCCCCAAAGGGGTCCCGACCCCCCAGGTTGGGAACCACTGCTCTAAGGCAAGCTCAAGACATTGAGTTGCCTTGCGTGAAAGGGCATAACACCCACCCTCCACAAGGCAGGTAGAGAAGCCAGTGGGAGGAGCAGTTCTGTCTTACTTCAGTGGTTTCAAACTGCAGGAAAAGAGATTCCATTTGAACATTAGGAAGAACTTCATGACAGTTGGAGATGTTTGGCAGTGGAAGATGCTGCCACGGAGGGTGGTGGAGGCTCCTTCGTTGGAGGTTTTTAAGCAGAGGCTGAATGGCCACCTGTCGGAAATATTGTGATGGGGGTTCCTGCATGGCAGGGGGTTGGACTAGATGGCCCTTGAGGTCTCTTCCAACTCTATGATTCTGTGATTCAACTTGGACCAAGGGAAGACCAGCGTTCTGTAGTGCACTGGATTAGGGGATGTAGGACAAGAGGCATTGTGCACCTAACTCTGACTTCCAAGGGAGATTTGGACAGCCTTAGAATTCAGGGGAGGTTTTTGCTGCTATCCTGGGACATTGGCTGCTTGGGGTGGTTGCCCCACCCTGTCTAATGGTAGGGCCGGCCCTCATGTCACATTGACTTACTCCGCAAACTCTTCTTCTACATTTAGAAGTGCAAATGAGGTGGAAAACCTCTCCCTGTCAAAGCCTGGGATGGGTTGGCATTTACTCCTCCAGGCTGTGTGTGACTCATAATAACACTGATAGGTTGCAGGTGCAGTTTGTCTCTGTAGGCCAAGATTTGCTCTGAAAGTCTCCAATGGAACAGGAAAGGTGTATTTTTTTCTGCGAGGTGGAAGAGAAGGGGGTGGGCATCTAGAAATGGTGCATGTCTTTTCCTTTAATGGAAAGAAAATTTGAAAGGCTGGAAGAGGACAAAACAGCATGATGTACTGGTTGTTGGTCTATAGACTTCAGGAGACAAGAGTTCAAATCCCCGTTTAGCCACTGAGATTCTCTGGGTGCCCTTGGGTGAACAACCACACTCGGGCGAGCCTGGCTTTCCTGCCTTACAAGGTTGCAGTAGGAACAATGCCGGGAAAAGCAGAGCCTATGTACACAGCCTTCAGCTCATGGGGGGACAGGCAGGATGGACGTGCCTGGAATGTGAACAGATCAGACTGTCCCCACTACGTAGGACTCGGCAGGTGCAAGCACTGGTTTTGCAGTACAGTACAAATGTGCAATAGGGCACTCAGGTACAGAGACAAGGTTCCTGGCTGCCCATCAGCAAGAAGACATCAGAATTCTACATAATAATATGAATGATGCACCATCAAGTCCATGATGACTTATGGCAAACATTTGCAGGGTTTCCCAGGTAGAGAATACTCATAAGTGGGTTTTCCATTCCCTTCTTCTGGGCTTGTCCTGGGATTGCGCAGCTTGCCCAAGGCCACCCAATCTGGCTCTACTCATAACAGGCATTGTGGGGAATCAAACTCTGAGTTCCAATTCTGCAGCCAGATCCCTAAACCCTGGAGCTATCTGGCCCTCATCAGAATCATAGACAAGCCCAAAATATCTGGGACTTTTTTGTTGTAATGGTTGGACTAAACAGTAGGACCCTGGTACCCGCTGGGGATTGGTTCCAGGTCTTCCTGTGGATAACAAAAACCATGGATAAGAGAGAATGAACCCCCTGCAACTGCTAGGTTGTGACAGTGTGCTTTACCACTGTTGTTTGTGACAGTAGCTTGCTTTTCGGTGGCTGAATTATTTATTTAATCCCCCCCTCTTCCAACCGTGGATAACTGAATCAGCAGTTAATGAATCAGTGGATATGGGGTCCAACTGTATAACTAGACCTCTGAGCAAGTATGGCTGGAAAGCTAGATACATTGAGCTCAGATATTTCAGGTGGGACTCGACTGCCAAATCTTCCTGGGTGTGTGAGTGTTTTATGTGTAGGTTAGAATCCCTGTATCCATGGGGGATAATTTCAAAGCCTCCCCACACCATGGATCCTGAAACAGACACACTACCTAGCATGCTCTCTGGCACCATCTAGTGGCCAGTTTTGGTAACTTCATCTTTGGAAATATATACTGTATTTCTAGGGTTTTTCTTTTAAACTTTACAACTTTCTCCCTTCAGGGAGAAAGGTGGCATAGAAATAAAGTTTGTTGTTGTTGCTGTTGCTGTTTTCAGACCATGCGTATGTGAATCAATGGATAAGAGAACTCACTATATGCCTGACCAGAAAACTACCGGTAGTTGTATCTCTCTGTGTGTGTTTTTTTTCTCTCTATCTCAATTCTCATTTCCTCCCTACAGACCCATCCGGGAACCAATGTCACCGTTGTTGATCTGTTTGATCGCACGGAGAGCCTGAAACCCCTCTGGATGCAGGTGGAAGGCTTCAGGCAAGCCATGTACCCCATTATGGAGAATGCTGTCGATGGAGTACATCTCATCTGCTATTCCCAAGGTAGAGGCGTTGTCATTGTGTGTGTGTGTGTGTGTGTGTGTGTATTGGTGAGGCAAGCTCTGGGTTTGAGGGATGCCACCTCAGCTAAATGAATCCACCATTTTAATTTCCCACAAATATGGCCCCCAAAATAGGGGCAGGGGCATTGTGGGATATTTTCAAAGATACATCTGTGGTGTAGTGTTAGGATAGCTGCACGATGAGAACCCGTTTTTTCCAGGAACTATATGTTGTAATGAGCAGTCCATGTTGTAATTCAGAGTGGCTGAGGGTCTTGAATGGGCAGTTAAGAGCCCATCACTTTACAAAACACCTGCTTCTGGTAGAGCTAAGCCTGTTAAAACTCATATATTGATATATACAGTGGTGCTTCGTGATACAGGCACCTCCTGTCACGAAAAACTTGAGATACGAAAGGGAAGTCCGTCTGGGGCACAACATACTCTGGGAATGGAAAACTTCTGCAAAAACTCAAGATACTAAAATTTCCTATGGAAACCCACAAGATATGAAAATTTTGCAGAAGACTTAATTTCCCAGGATACATTGCACTCCATTTGGATCCATGCTACAAACGTCTTGCGATATGAAGCGTCCCAAGGAAGGAATTAATTTCATACCATGAGGTACCACTACTGTCTGTCTATATATAGCCATTCAGTCACTTATGTATTTGAACTCTTCGGGGATGGGGCCTGCCTATTACAGTTGTCACGAGAAGCCCCTGCATTTCCAAAGTTATGATTACACTCTTACAACCAGGGCCTGGCCTCAGAAAACTGTGTCCACTACATTTACACCTCTTACTTCTTTGTGGGTAGGCCTGGTGTCTATACTTCTGTCAATAAAAGAGAGAATGTATTCTCGAAGGCTTTCACAGCCAGGATCCGATAGTTGTTGTGAGTTTTTCGGGCTGTTTGGATGTGTTCTAGAAGTTTTCCTTCCTGACATTTCGCCAGATTCTGTGGCTAGCATCTTCAGAGGGCCAGGAGCTCAGGGAGCTAGGAGTTCTCTCTGTGCTCTGGGTTATAACGTCAGGAAGAAAAACTTCCAGAACACGGCGAAACAGCCCGAAAAACTCACAACAACTAAAAGACAGAATCTTTCTGTCCTTTCCCTTCCACCAAGAGACAAAAGAGACAAAATTCATTCCTTGGGACGCTTCATATGACAAAATGTTCGTATCACGGATCCAAATGGAGTACAAGGTATTCAACTTTTTAAAAAGGGAGAATAAAGCCCAAATCTTGGTTTTAAAACAACATGAAATTCAAGTTAAGTATACAATATGATATTCTACCAGACTTGGAAGCTGTCTGGATAGTTCAGTGGTTTTGGGATCTGACTGTGAGACCAAACGTTGGGAGTTCAATTCCCCAGTGTGGCTCCTGTAGAAGAGCCAGCCTGGGTAGCCTTGGGCCAGCTGCAGAGTCTCAGGGTACCTGCTCCCCCCCAAAGAACAGAAAGGTAACCTACTTCTGACTGTTCTCTATCTGGAAAACTCTAGTAAGGGTTCCCCATAAGTCAGAACTGACTTGGCAGCACGTTATTATCTTTATGGATAGACTTAGAAATAATTGGTCCACAATTTGGAAACTTTGGAATGAAGTCTGAGGAGATTGAAGAGGAACACGCCTCTGGTCACCTTGCTGCAAAGAGAACTGCAGTAATTAAAATAAGGTGCCCTCTGCGACTACACAACACATCCAATATCTGTTACATTCTGTACTCGGCCATCCTTGCATCTTTCATTTGGTAGACAGAGGTGTGGGCTAAACATAATTATTGTGTTTATTATTGTTTTAATTATTTATTGATAGTTTGTGTTTTAATTGTTTTAATTCTTTTGGTTGTAAGGCGCCCAGAGGCCTTTGGATAGTGGGCTGCATATAAAGTTGTAAAAATAAATAAATAAATAATATATATGAATAGAGGTGGGCACGAACCAGTGAATTGTGCCAGTTCGTCTGACAGCCACACAGCTGTTCTACAGTTCAGTGCCTTGCCCCCTCTGGTGGACATCCATTCAGCAGTATCACCCCAGCTGCCCTGCCCTGCCTTCTCTGAACAGGCGCCCAGTGGAGGAGGCAGGGCACTGACCTGCAGAACAGCAGTGCAGCCATTGGACGAACCACCAGACCGGAGGATCGTGCTCATCTCTAGTCACAAAGCAGTTCCACAAGTGTGTGTGGCAGAACAGTTGCACTATGACCTCTGTGATTCGTTGAACAATCCGATTGTGCAGGGCAGACTACCTGGACATGCTCCCTGCACCTTTCCAAAGGGCATAACTTTAGGTTATGTCAATATCAATAGGATGGCAGCCAATATTTATTTAAAAAGGAACATTTCAAACTCTTATTTTCACTGACATATACTGGTTGTACAGCTGGTTTCAAAACAGCACAGCTAATTTGCAGAGCGAAAGGCCGTGCATGGTTCTGTCTAGAGATGGGCATGAACTACCAGTTTGGCGGTTCGTCCTGGTTCATTTATTGCTGCAGCAGGTGTTTGGCGGTTTGGCACCCCATCCCCCCTTGTGGGCATCCATTCAGAAACAGCACCCAGAGGAGGCTAGGAAGGGGGGACATACACTCAAATTGAGGTTCGGGAGATTAAGAACAGACAAAAGAAAAAAAAATTCACCCAGCGTGTTGTTAGTCTGTGGAACTCCCTGCCACAGGAGGTGGTGATGGCACCTGGCCTGGATGCCTTCAAAAGGGGATTGGACAGATTCCTGGAGGTGAAGTCCATCACAGGTTACAAACCACGAGGGAGATGTGTAATCTCCAGGCTTAAAACTGGGGTACTTCAAGAACCAGATGCAGGGGAGTGGTATCAGGAGACAGATATCTAGTCTTGTGCGCTCCCAGACGCATCTGGTGGGGCCACTGTGAGATACAGGAAGCTGGACTAGATGGGCCTTTGGCCTGATCCAGCATGGCTCTTCTTATGTTCTTATGTTCTTAAGGGAACCTGGCATGTTGCCTCTCAATAGGTGCCCACCAGCACGGATCAACCACCCAATGCCTGTTGTGGCAGTAAACAAACTGGAACAAACCACTGAACCAACGGTTCAGGCCCATCTCTAGTTCTGCCCCCCCATCTCCATTAGGATAAGAGTCTGTTATTAAAAGTAAGCATTGTAGATAGAGCACCGCAAAGATCTAACCATATTTTCCCATGTATAGGACTATATTTTTGTCTAAAATTGTTATGCGAAAAAATTGAGGGTCATCTTATACACGGAAGAAAGCTGAGGAGAGAACTGCACAGTTGCGAAACTGTAATTTTAGGTTGGAAAAGTGGGGTTCATCTTATACGTGAGGGCATCTTATACACAGAAAAATAGTCTTTCTCTCTCTCTGTGTATAGGCATACTGTATATATCTGGCCTAGATGTTTTTAAAAGCGGATTGGACAGATTCGTAGAGGAAAAATCCCTTGCAGGTGACAAGCCATGATGGGGATACGTGTTCTCTCCAGGCTTAAAAGGAGGGTACCTCAAAGTGCCAGACACGGGGGGGGGGAGCAGCATCAGGAGATAGGGATCTAGTTGCCTCATGGGCTCCCAGGGGCATCTGGTGGAACCACCTGGATAGAGGAAGCTGGATTAGATGAGCCCTCGCAAAGCAAAGGCACTGGTACATCCACAGAAGTCAAAATACGAATGGGAGACGGAGTCTCAGGATGTATAAAAATCAAGTCTGGAGCTGTAGAGACCAAAGAAAAAAAAAGCTCGCTCCTGAAGAAGGCCCCGCCGAAATGCGTTGAGCCAGAGCTTTTTAAGGATGATTTAAGAGAGAATAAAGGTCTTTTCTACTTTTATACATCCCAAGGCTCTGTCTCCCATTCGTATTTTGACTTAGATGGGCCCCTGGCCTGGTCCAGCATGGCTCTTTTTTTTCCTTATGTGTGAGGCAAAGCAGGTGGGAAATTGATGTGTCTTAATCGTGTTGTCTCAAAGCTTCAGTAGGTTGGGGCATTTGGCTGCACAGCCAGGAGCTGGGAGTTGGAATCTTCAATGTGCCTTCCAGAAGAGGGGGGCCAGCCAGTGCTCCCTGAAGCATGGAGCCTATGGGGTTACCGTGCCCTCCCATTAGCGTGGCCTTAGGCAAGTTGCCTAGCCCCGGAACACCACCAGTAGGAGGGACCTTCTCAATGGCTTCTGTGAACTTTAAACCAAGAAGATCCTCTAAATGTGTCTCTGTAGGTTGAAGCTAACTTGATTGCAGAAATTATTTATATGAAAGCTTCTGAAACCAAAACCTCTCTTAATATGTAGTTCCCCCTGGGGGGCGGATGCAGAGCGAGAACTGACTCTACCGTTTTCCTTGCAGGAGGACTTATCTGTCGCGCACTTCTCTCCACAATGCCTGATCACAATGTGGACACCTTCCTCTCTCTGTCTTCCCCCCAGATGGGGCAATACGGAGGTAAGTAATGAGGCCGGTGCAAAAGGATGATACTAGGGTAAGATGCTAGGGCAGAGGTCAGAGACTTCACTCAACAAGATGAACAGGAGGACCTCCATCATGATTCTTCTTCTTCTTCTTCTTCTTCTTCATCATCATCATCATTATTTATCAAACGTACGGTATATGCCGCCCACCACCCAAAGGTCTCGGGGCAGCTTACAATTCAAAATTAAAATGAACCATCAAAATAATTAAAAACAATTAAAATACCAACAAGCCATTTAGAACCACTTAAAACCTTTAAACAAGCACATGAATTTAATTATTTATTTATTGGACTTATATACTGCACCATCTAACCAACAAGGCCGCTCTGGGTGGCGTACAGGTAATTCCGCAAACAAAACAAGAACAGTATATAATAAAAATACAGCTAATAAACAAAATAAACATAACTAATTCAACAATAAAATCATTTAAAATCACTCAAAGAATAGCTGAAACAAAAAGGTAGATTAGTGATCAGCAGATCACATGGCAGATTTGACCTACTACTTTTTGAGCCAAGTCAAATGATGCACCTAACACCCAAAAATGGCATGAAGCGGGGAGGGACATTAAACCGTCAACCTATTAGGACAAGCCATTTGAAATATTCAGGCTGCAAATCCCATAATTCTTTACTTGACTGAAAAGTACCTGAATGTAGCTCACCTGGAAGCAAGGGCTGAACGTGAAGCCTTTTGTGGCCTAGCTAAGACCAGCTCTGTCCAAGCTTCCTTGTTCAAAAAGGAAGTTGCCTTGGAGCCTCCTTTTATGATCAGGAACCCAGGACACAGCAGGGTTTAGGGCAGGCCTGCCCAAAGTCCGCCCCGGGGGCCAAATCCGGCCCATCAGGCCAATCTGAGTGGCCCGTGGCTGGCTGGCCTGCCCCTCCCTCCCCCTCCTTCACCCTATGCTTTTTTAAACAGGCTTCCTGTGCTTCCTTTGGTCGCCACCTTCATTCCTCCCTTCCTTGTTCCCCACCTTCCTCCCTCCCTCCCTTGGTCCCCGCCTTCCTTCCTGCGGGTGGGGTTGCAAGGGGTCAGTGGGTGGGGCTTATGGGTCAGTGGGTGGGGCTTGCAGTGGGGTGGCAGGGTCAGGGAGCAACCGGCCCCTGACACATTCTCAGCCACCAAATCTGGCCCTCCTTACAAAAAGTTTGGGCACCCCTGGTTTAGGGCAATGATGGCGAACCTTTTAGTCACCGAGTGCCCAAACTGTGATTCAAAACCCAGTAATTTTTCCGAAAAGTGCCGCTACAGCAATTTAACCTAAACACGGGTGGCTGTGAAGGGGCGATGTCGGGTGCCCACAGAAAGGGCTCCGAGTGCCACCTTTGGCACCCGTGCCATTGGTTTCGCCAACACTGGTCTAGGGCTTGCTTCTATATGAATCACTAGCAGGTATCCGTCAGTTGAAACTCCCAGAATGGAACATTGAGGGATTTGTAATCCCAAAAAAGTTGGGAAACCCTGAATATGATGGAAGGAACCTAACAAGGAAAAGGGGGTGGAGGAAATGCCAGTTAGAATGTGGACAGGGCACCCCTCATTCACTCTTGCCTGAAATAAAATCTGCCTTTTCTCTATTTTAAACTCTCAGTCGTCAGAGCTAGTCTCTGAGCTATGTTTTATGCAGAATGGGGTATGCTAAATTCTCCGGAATAACACATGCTCAAATGCGTGGCTGCGAGAACAAGCTCTCTTCTGACATGGAACTGTATCTCCAGAAGGCTTGATCCCTGAACGTAGTCAAGGTTGGAAAGACATTGAGTAGGGAACTGGTTTGTACCTACCAATGACTTTTGAGACTGTTCCATATCAGAAAGGCCATTCGTGTTTGGGGTTATCGGTACAGAACCAACAGAGCCAGGGAGATTTAGATAGTGTGGCTTTTGCTGGAGACAAAGTAATGGAATTCTTAGCAAGCAAGCAGATAAGGGGGAGATAACAGGAAAATCTCAGGGCACTCTTAGTAAACACAGCAGGATTAGCTTCTTAAAACTAAAGGAGTTGGGAAATTCAGTACGAGGTTGAGTTAACGTGTTTGAAAAAACTACGTTGCTTCATGCGTGCCGAAGGATGATTGGTTTTTCTTAGGTTCTTTGTCTGACTGCCTATAAAAATGTAATGTATGTTGTAGGCACTGGTTCTAATTCTTGAACTGCTCTCAGTGCAGCCGTACTAATAAAGGGCTTTTGCAAGGCATAAAAGGGTTTTTTAAATAGGCCAGACCTCCAGTCTAAAATGTCTCCATTCCTATCCATCCACTCACTTCATCTCCTCCGTTTCCTCCAAGCTTTAACTACAATCTTCGCGTCAGTAGGGTGAGAAATGGAGCCTCGTGGCACAGTGGTTAAATGCCTGTACTGTAGGTAAAACCGTGCTCACAACCTGGGGTTCAATCCCAGGTAGCAGGCTCATGGTTGACTCAGCCTTCCATCCTTCCGAGGTCAGTAAAATGAGTACCCAGCTTGCTGGGGGGGGGCAATGTGTAGCCTGCACACTGTAATTAAAACTATAAACTGCCCAGAAACTACTTGAAGTGGTATGGGACAGTATATAAGCAGAACACTTTGCTTTCTTCCAGCAACAGTATATTTTGGCAAATGACTGTACTGTAAGGCCTTGGACAGGATTACCTAGCCTATTGTGTAGATGCTTGTGTTTTTAGGGGTGGGGGGCGGTTGGTGGGTGGGGGAGTGTTCGGGGATTTTTATGTGTGTGTGTTGAAGGGTTTTTTATTGTGTGTGAGTGTCTGGGGATTTGTGTGTGTGTGTGTGTGTGTGTGTGGAATCTGGTCTCTGGGTGTCTGAATTTCGTTGTATGTGTATACTGTGTATATACATACAATGACAATAAATTATTTAAAAAAAAGATGGTTTTGTCTTGAACGTGTAATTAAGAACCATTTCGCTTACAAAAGACCTGCTCTTCATTTGCACCCATGGAGCAATTTGGCTTCCTGCATTTTTGGGTTCCCTTAAGGAAAAAATATTGGGTCTGACTGCAGGAACTATATTAGTTAATACGAAAGGTAGACATGAACAGTTGCTTAATCTCTGCTTGCTGACACCAAACAATCACTTCCTTTTCTAGCAAGAATCCCGCTGCCGGAGGCAGCCACTATTCTCTCCCTGAAATTAGAACGGCGGCTGATGATACATGCTATCTCTCTTTATTCATGCAGACACCAAGTACCTGAAGTGGCTTTTCCCTGAACACATGAAATCCAACCTGTACCGCTTGTGCTACACACACGTGGGCCAGGATTTCTCCATCTGCAATTACTGGAATGGTAAGGTGATTCTTAGTTCTCCTTCTCGTTCCCTCACCACGATCATAAACCCTTTAACATTCACTGATGTACTTTTGGTTGCCTGGGTAACTTTTACCGGCAGCAGTGGTTCTTCACTTTAGCTGCTCCAGATATTCTGAACTTCTACTTCCGGAAATTCAAACTAAGATATGTCTGTGAAGATTCTCAGTCATCCAGGTGAGTTTATCTGGAACTTGAGTCATGGCACCTGGATTTCTTTTCTTGAGAGACGGAAATGTTTCGCTGCTCATCCAGAGAGCTTCGTCAGTCTGAGGAAAGCTAGTTGCAAGTCCTCCATTTTATAGTTCACTTTGACCTCTTGTCACCCTGGTCTGAAGTAGGCTCATATGATGGACAATGGCTTGAATAGCCTTGTTAAGTGGACAGTAGTCTCAGTGGGCTCATTAGGTAGACAGGGACCCAATGTCCACCTAACGAGCCTATTCAGGCCATTGTTCACCTTATGAGCCTACTTCAGACCAGGGTGACATGAGGTCAAAGTGAACTATAAAATGGAAGACTCGCAACTAGCTTTCCTCAGACTGATGAAGCTGTTTGGATGAACAGCAAAATGTTTCAGTCTCTCAAGAAAAGAAGTCCAGTTGCCATGACTCAACTTTCAGATTCAGACTAAGCCCAGAGTTCCTGCTGGAAGATTGGTGGTATAGAAATAAAATAAAATAAAATAAAATAAAATAAAATAAAATAAATAAATAAATAAGATGGTCAGCAGTGAGGGATGCTAAGACATGATGTTCAGGAGGACCAGAGGCTGAGAATAAACCACTTGGCAGTCTTTAATAAGCACCCTAGAAGGAAGGTCAGTGTTGACCTCCAGTGTTTAGGCTGTTGTTTGAGCAGCCAAAACTGTTCCACCTGATTTTCGAAAACCCCTCTTCAGAAATAAAAAAAATGGGTTTGTATTTCTGAAGAAGGGGGGAAAAATCTAGGTCTGGGGTGGAAAAAATGCTCCAAAATGCCCCTTTTTTTGAACAGAGGCTCTTCCAGAAGGTGTGAACCTTCCTCCCCTCCATTGTTTGTTTGGTCATGAAGCACAGCCAGTAGTGCCAGCATTCAGAACTTTTCTTTAAAAGCCACTTCTCTGACATCTCCTTTTCGGAAACTTGTTTGAAAATATTTCAGACATTTCAGTTCCCTGTAGTGTTCTCTCCTGGAGCTCTGCAATGTGTGTGTCTGCATGTGTGCACATGTGCATTTTGAGTACACCTGTATATGTTCTAATCGAATCCCTCGTAGTGGAACGCTTCAGATATGGAGGCTGTGAGAGAGAACGTGATTTTCAGTGGGAAGCACTAAAGCGCTAAACTGCGCTCCTTCCTCAAACAAAGCAAGACTAAAAATAGCCCCTGCTGAAATGGGGGATAAAAAGGCACGGAAAGAACCCCCAAAACACTGATTTAAGCGGACCAAGCCTTATACCAGGCATGTCCAAAGTCAGGCCCAGGGGCCAAATGCAGCCCGTTTCCAAATTTTGAGCAGCCCACGGCCTCTTCTCAGGCTCAGCCTGGGTAAGCCCTGAGGATGCTTAATTGGCAGCAAAGCTCATATTTTTTTATTTCCTTCGTTTCCCTAATAAACCTCGACATGAAAAATAAACTGGATTTCAGTGCTATATTCAGATCTGAAGAAAAGTTTTTTTAAAGGGTGTGAGGAAGGAAGACATTTAGTATCTTAAAATATGAGACAGCCTTGGGCAGTTGGCTCTCCCATGTTCTGTGAGGAGAAATAAGTCTATCTGGGTGGGGATGGTGAGTGTAGGAACCAAACAAGATTTCTCTTCATTTTTTCCCTCATGGCTTCTTTGTTTTTTAGACCCACACCATCGGGATCTTTACCTCAACAACAGCAACTTCCTGGCTTTGCTGAATGATGAGCGATTGCATCCCAATGCATCAGGTACTAATTCTGGTAGTGCTCCCAACCCGGGAAGAGGCACCAGTAGGGTCGCCTTGCTTGTCAGACACACCCCACATCTTCAGTCATCTTCTGGTTCCCTTCTTATCCCAATAGGGCATCTACCTGGTTCCCATCCATGAACAAAACATGGTAATGGAGTGCCTCATCTTTGGCCCCTGAGGTCGCAGGTACTCTTGCTTTTTACGCCTTTTCAGAGGTGTGAAAAATGAAGCGAACTGATGGCCACAGTGAAATTTGAACTCAGGGCTTTATAGGTCACCAGCTGTTCCTTTTTAGGGCTTGAGGCTGGCGGCTTGAGGGCTGAATGGTGCTTTGGGGGCAAGCCACCCCTCCTAAAGAAGAAAACGTTTGGGCCGGGGATGAAAACAAGCCATCGGAAAAAGTAGCCAGGAGACACGCCAGTGCTTTTTTTCTGGGAGAATATTGGGAAAGAGGCTGAGGAAAGGCAGAAAACAGGCACGGCAGCCACCTGTGCTAGAGAACCAAATTAAACACAACAGTGGCAGCCATGTTATTGAGTGCACGAGGGGTTGTTGTCGGTGGGTTTGTATTATTTATCCCAGCACTTTCTTGCCGGACTCTACGTTTGTGGTATGGCTGCCGTTGTCTGTTTATTTATTATTATTATTATTATTATTATTATTATTATTATTATTATTGTAGTAGTAGTAGTAGTAGTAGTAGTAGTTGTAGTTGTAGTTGTAGTTGTAGTAGTAGTTGTTGTTGTTGCTGCTGCTGCTGCTGCTGCTGTTGTGTTTTATCTGGTTTTTTGTTAGGGTTTGTTTTCTTTTGGATAGGTTGTTTCATTGTAATCTATTGTACACCACTCACAGTTCCTGAGGGAAAGTTGGGCGGTTAATAAGTATAAAAATAAATAAATAAATAAAATACGAGGAAGCCTTTGGATTATGCGTGCAGTCTCCGGCAAAGAGAACATTCAGGCCCCAAGTCGAGAGGAGAGTGGAACTGTTCCAATCAAAAAAATAAAAAGTGTTCTGCTTATATACCGCCCCATCTTTTGTTTCCTCCTAAGAATCATTCTGAGTGCTGTGCTTCTGTCAAACGGCTGATAAAAAACCTTCGGCGGCTCGGCCCATCCTGGGCTTAGTAAAAAGCAGAAGCGACACTCCCCCCCCCCCCAAGCTGTCCTGACAACAGCACGCACCCATTCCCACGGGGCTGGTTTGGCCCCACCAACCAAAAGCCCGAAGCTGATGCCAACAATCTCACATTCTCCTCCGTTCCTTTTGGAGAACTGTGGCTAGGGAGAGAGGATCTCTTACGACGAGAAAGGGAGGCAGGAGCCTTTAGTGGCCCGATGGCTATGAGTAGCCCGCGCTCTGCTCTGTCTTTCTCCCTGCAGCCTGGAAGAAAAACCTTCTGCGCATCCGCAAGATGGTCCTGGTTGGAGGTCCAGACGATGGCGTCATCATGCCTTGGGAATCCAGGCAAGATCTTGGAGGGAGGAAGAGGAGAAGGACCACTTTCCAGTGGGGTGTGGGTGTGGGGGGGAAGCAGGTTCGGGGAGCAGAGAATAGCATTTGTGCAGATAGATTGTTGGACAGTTAAATGCACCTTTAAGTCCCAACCCTATGGGTGAATAGTTTAATTTCCATCACTTTTCAAACACTTACAAGGTTGTCATACAGAGGAAAGCCAGGATCTGTTCTCAATCATCCCAGAGTGCAGGACACGCAACAGTGGGCTCATGTTCCAAGAATCCAGATTTCGGCTGAAAATCAGGAAAAAATCATCTTAACTGTTAGAGCAGTATGACAATGGAACCAACTAACTTGGGAGGTGGTGAGCACTCCCAACGCTGGAGGCATTCAAGAGAAAACTGCACAGGTCTGCTTGGCCTTGGCCTTATAGGTCCCTTCCAACTCAAATATTCTGTGCTTCTAATTTGTTCTGTTACTCGTCAATTAAAAGCAGATGACAAATTGAAGAATCCTTCCTAGTTTCCTCTCATGTGAAAAAGACAAAAAGCTCATTCTTCACAGTGCCTCTGTTGTATTTTGCTTTCCCAAGCTACTTACCTCTCCAGAGGGAAACCTAGTAAAGAAACACAGAGCAGAAATAGATTTTGAGGGCTGGACAGTCATACTAAGCTTTTTTAAAAAATGTATGTGTTAGAGAGTGTTAAGGAGAGGGTTGACACCAAAGTACATCCCTGTTAGAATAATCACTTTACTAATATTGTTCTCTTCTACCCTAATATACTGTAATTGTTGCTTTCCATACCCACTTTATATCCTTTACAGCAGGCATGTCCAAACTTCGGCCCTCCAGATGTTTTGGACCACAACTCCCACAGTCCTTTGTCATTGGCAATCTAAGCTTAGAATTCTGGGAGTTGTGGTCCAAAACATTAGGAGGGCCAAAGTTTGGACATGCCTGCTTTACAGCTTTTTAAATTTCAAGGTGGATTTCCTTGCCATACTAACCTTTTTGCTTTCCTTCCGCCCCATCCGTTTCTTGCCAATACTGAGTCACTCTAATAATAATGGTTTTTTTACTCAAAAACACCAGTCTCTCCTCCTCTACAACACTGCAGCCAGCGGTCAGTTCTGTCAGCAGAAAAGCTGATTATCTGTTAACCCTCCCAAGCCTTAAGGCCACTCCTGGCCACCAGCTTATTAGGGTCTTGCGCTTAAATAAAGCTCGGCTGAGCTTTTAGGCCACAACGGCAATTGTTCCCTAGCTTTTCTCTCTCAGTGCTAATTGCTGGGTGTGACGGACCGGGTATTTGACAACCTGGCCGCACTTTAAAAGTGTGTTGAAATGGTTTTTATTTTTGCTGGCACCATTTACTAAAACCTGTACTTGTTTCTATTCTGAAGAATCAGGACTAGACACCAGTGTTAATTTTTCAACACAAAGATGTAGTTTATTTAGTTTGACAACATACATAAATAATAGTGTGACAGCTCAACTGCCACTCTTCTTATAGGAACTAACCCCGCCCACTTTCTGGGATTGGTCT
>JAHTLZ010000207.1:1184297-1195966 GCA_023846285.1 Phrynocephalus versicolor | reverse complement strand
AGTCCATTATTCAGGGAAAGCTTGCCTGAAGAGAAAGGTCTTTGCCTGTTTCCGGAAGGACAATAGAGATGAGGCAGTCCTGGCTTCTAGTGGGAGGGAGTTCCAGAGTCTGGGTGCAGCAGTCGAGAAGGCCCTTTCATGGGTTCCCACGAGATGTAGCTTTGAGGGTGGCGGGATGGAGAGAAGGGCCTCTCCTGAAGACCTTAGCACCTGAGTCGGTTCAATTAAAATCTCTTAACACCTATGTCCATTTGTAGAGTCTCCCAAAAGGGGGTGCTGATCTTACACTTTCCCAAGCACTCCAGCGTCCATCACCTCGTATATCAGGGTGGGAGACCCTTCAGATATTCTTGGGCATAGTTTCCCATCATTCGTGACCATTGACTGATCTTCAGGCCACGAACTTCTAATGGAGTCACCAATGCCCCATCCGTGATGTCTATGCTCTCCTTCCAATGGCTGTGCATTGTAAGCCAACGTTATTACCCCTTTGTCAGGTTGGGCAGGCGGAGGAGGGATCTCTGTCCAGAGAACATCTACATGTAATATTGGGCTCAAGCTACAAGAAGCCAGGTTTAGGCTGATTATCAGGAAAAGCTTCTTAACTGTTAGAGCTGTACGACAACGGGACCAATGGCCTCTAGAGATGCTATGCACTCCATGCTGGAAGCATTCAAGAGACAACCGTCTCTCAGGTCTGCTTTGATTT
This sequence comes from Phrynocephalus versicolor, assembly GCA_023846285.1. Classification (NCBI taxonomy): domain Eukaryota; kingdom Metazoa; phylum Chordata; class Lepidosauria; order Squamata; family Agamidae; genus Phrynocephalus; species Phrynocephalus versicolor. The sequence continues at coordinate 1,195,257 of JAHTLZ010000207.1, read as the reverse complement.
GGATTCCTGCATTGAGCAAGGGGTTGGACACAATGCCTTTAGGTCCCTTCCAACCCCATGATTTTATGATTGCAGTTGGGAAGATGTGGAGTCAGTAAGGAGGTAGGCAGGGAGTGTTATTTTCCTCTGGTTCCTGCTTTCCACCCTCATAGGGTTTTCATGGTAAGGAATAGTCTATAGCAGGCATGTCCAAACTTCGTCCCTCCAGATGTTTTGGACCACAACTCCCATAGCCCTTTGCCATTGGAAATACAAGTTTGGAATTCTGGGAATTGTGGTCCAAAACATCCTGAGGGCCGAAGTTTGGACATGCCTGGTCTATAGTGATTTACCTTAGCCATCTTCTCCGCAGTACTAACAAGAGTTAGCCTGAGAGTCGCCACCACTGCCTCCTTGGCTGGTGTCACTTTCAGCTATCACGGCAGCCCATTAATTGCCGCCCCATCACCCTTGGAGTTACCCGTTCTCTTCTGTTGAGGCAGCCCTTACTCCTGAAAAGGTTGGGTGCATCTTAGGCTGGTGCCTCCACTGTGACCATTCCATCTATTGGAGTCCTGGCCTTCTGATAGCATTGCTCTCAGCTTTACTGACACATTGAAACCTCTTTGCCATGTTAAGGTATGCATCCAGGAAGGGATCACCATAAATCAGAGACAAGTTGATAGCATATATCAGGAACAATTATGTACTTGATGCTTGTGTGCCATCCAGTCCCACCCTACTTAATAGAGACCCTGAGAGAGTCTGCAAGGTATGTGAGGGATTTAAGGAGTGGTTTTATTTTTAAAATGCCACACATACCTTGAATGCTTTACTCCTCTCTCCCTGGCTATGTTTCAGTGGCCAAGCGGAGGTGAAAACCCAGCTGACGGTTCTAGTCCATCACTCTAGCCATCAGACCAGCTCTGAACAGTATATATTGCAATTGCATGTGACAGTTGAACGGCCTGCCCCAGAAAATCGTGAACCAATGGCTTAGTGCAGCTATGGCTCACTCTGTTGAAGCACCAGGGCTTTCTGGATTATGACATAATTGTCCCCTTCCTGCTCCCATCTTCTTTTTTGTGCTTAGATGTAGTGTCTGGGTGAGAAATAAATTTCCCTTGCCACAGGATAATCTTCCCAAATGTAAAGTGTTATTTATTTATTTATTTATTCAATTTCTATGTCGCCCATCTGGCTAAAAGCCACTCTTATCGGTGTTTTGGTTTTCAATGGACCATTAAAAGCCATTCATGTTACCAAACACCTGCTTGCAATTGTCACTATAGTAATAATCATCATGTGATGTCATGTCAATTTCTGACATGGGGTGACTCTTTTCAGTGAGGGGGTTTTCCAGATACTGTCCAAATATTCAAAAGGGGTTGACCCTTCCCTTCTTCTGGGAGCGCTCTGGGACTGTGGGCACCCCCAACCTCTGGCTCCACCTAACCCACTGAGCTAATTTTTTGTATTTTCTGACACGATTTTCCAATTTTCGATCCAGACTTTTGACAAGGGAAGGACAGGAGGGTTCAGTACCCTCCCATAGCCACTAGAGGGTGATGTTGACTCAGTGCCTGGCCTCTGCAGTCGCTGGCCTCTTATTTCCACCTAGGAAATAATGGAACCTTACATGATTCATTCTGAGGCAAGGGCTCCCAGAAGAAATAATCTAAGTTTCCATGATTTCCTGTGGAGAAATTTGCTTCGATATATGAGTATTTTGGTTTATGAGCATGTTTCCAGAACAGATTATGCTAATAAACCAAAGGTATTACGGTACCCGTCATCGTCCTTGGCTTCACACAATTTTGTTTATACAGTATATCATAGGACTACACCCCCTCACATTTTGTAAATGTCTTTTCATGTGACAACACTGAAGAAATGCACTTGGCTATAATGTAAAGCAGTGAGTATACAGCTTGTATAACAGGGTAAACGTGCAGTCCCCTAAAAAGAACGCCACACACAGCCATTAATGTCAAAACCACTGCCCACAAAAGTGAGGACACCCCTAAGTGACAATGTCCAAATTGGGCAGAAAGTGTCAATATTTTGTGTGGCCACCATTATTTTCCAGCACAGCCTTAACCCTCTTCTGCATAGAGTTCACCAGAGCTTCACAGGTGGCCACTGGAGTCCTCTTCCGCTCCTCCATGACAGCATCACAGAGCTGGTGGACATTAGAGACCTTTTGCACCTTCTGTTTCAGGATGTCCCACCAATGTTCAATAGGGTTTCGGTCTGGAGACATGCTTGGCTAGTCCATCACCTTTACCCTCAACTTCTTTAGCAAGGCAGTGGCCACCTTGAAGGTGTGCTTGGGGTTGTTCTCATGTTGGAATACTGCCCGATCATGCTCTGCTTCAGTACGTTACACAGTACCTGTGGGCAATTCATGGTTGCCTCAGTGAACTGTGGCTCCCCAGTGCTGGCAGCACTCATGCAGGCCCAGACCATGACACCCCACCACCACCATGCTTGCCTGTAGGCATGACACCCTTGTCTTTGCATTCCTCCCCTGGTTGCCGCCCCACACGGTTGACACCAACAAATAAGTTTATCTTGGTCTCATTGGACCACAGGACAGGTCATGGTTCCAGGAACCCATGTCCTTAGTCTGCTTGTCTATTATATTTATAAATTTATTATTAAACAAATAAATAATTGCCTGCAGCAAACCATATGCAAGCTTTTTTTGTGCATCATCTTTAGAAGAGGCTTCCTTCTGGGATGACAGCCCTGCAGGAAAATTTGTGTGTGGGATATAATCTGAGCACTGACCCCTCCGCACCCCTTCAACCTCTATTTATCTATTTATCTATTTATTTATCTATCTATCTATTTATCTATCTATCTATTTATTTATTTATTTATTTATTTATTTGCACTTATATCCCGCCCATCTTCCATAAAGGAACTCTGGGTGGCTAACAATAAAATAAAATAAGAGAGGGCCAAACAATTACCCCAACAGGATGACGCAGGCAGCAAGGGGGAAAAAAACAAAGAAAAAAACAGCAGAAACAGGTAGAAAGGTCGCCAAAAGCCTCCTTAAAGAGGTGAGTTTTCAATGTCTTTTTGAAGGCGGGCAGGGACCCTGCAAGGCGCAGCTCACTGGGAAGATGGTTCCACAACATGGGGCCCACCACAGAAAAGGCGCGGTCACGCGTACGCGATTTCGTGCCTCTCTGGGTGTGGCCACCCTCAGTGAGCGCGTCTGCGCCATTCTCGTGGGTCTAGACCCAGTTGATCTCTGAGAGATACGCTCCGCCAGGTACTCTGGTCCCAAGCCGTGGAGGGCTTTGAAAGTCAAAACCAGAACCTTGAACCTAATCCGGAGGACAATGGGTAGCCAGTGCAAGCGAGCCAGAACTGGGGTGATGGCAGCATTCATGTGTCTTATTTCCCAAAGCCAACCTCTGGATATTTCACTGAGCGTGGGCAATCAACCTCTTTGGTCAACCATGACAAGGCCTGTGCTAAGTGGACCCTGTCCCGTTAAACCACTGTATGTTCTCGGCCACTGTGCTGCAGCTCACTGTCAGGGTCTTGGCAATCTGCTTATAGCCTAGGGCCAGGCCAGTGGGAGGCGAACTTTCGGCACTCCTGAAGTTTTGGACCGCAGTCCTTTGTCACTGGCAATACAGGTTTGGCATTCTAGGAGTGGTGGTCCAAAACATCTGGAGTGCCGAAGTTTGGACATGCCTGATGCAGAGCAACAATTTGTGTTTTTCAGATCTACAGATAGTTCATTACCATGAGGTGCCTTATGGAACTTAATGTAACTAGTATGTGAGAGTGTGAACGATAACACCAAGCGTGAGAGCAATAACACTTGCTCCCGCTTCACACCTGAGACCTTGTGCCACTAATGGGTCTCATGACACCAGGGAGGGAAAACAGAGGCTTTGTCTTCTCTCTGGCATTCAAGAAGTTTAAAACTATTTGACTGGAGAAAGAGAGTGATGTTTTTATCTCAAAGGATTCCCCTTAGCTCCAGGGCACTTGGGCTATGCAAGGTGCAGGTGGCAGTAAATGTTTGTCTGTCTCTTCCTTTTCACACGACCCCTAAGATCTGCTGGCCCCTTAAATTCGGACCAGAGATCTTGGGGGTTTGTTGTTGTTCCTCGTCCCCACTTCCTTGCTCCTGTCTGCTTGAGGGGAGGGAGGAAAAAAGGGACAAAAGAATAAAGGCTTACCTCCCGGGGAGCCCGTCACTTCCTGATTCCTTCTCTTAAAGGGCCGGGAGGCAAAAAACAACAACAAAAAGAAGCGAGGAGAGCCGGGCATATCCGCATCAAGGAATTTTCACCCTCTAAGAGCAGGTACAAGAAAAGTGTGCTGGGTCGCGCTTAGGTGGGCAGGGTCGCACTTAATTTCTTCTAAACTCTGGAGCTGGTGGGGAAACATTTTTAAGCTCCGGAGCTGGGAGCCATTTGCCCCGGAGTTTAGGGGTCGTGTATAAACGCCTTTTATATGTCTATCGCTCTGATTGCTTTGTCCCTCCTGCAACCACTATACCTGTTGAATTAATGGATGCAGGTCTGGGTGGAAAAAAAATTAAAATGAGAGCCAAAAGGCAGCACCTTCCCAAAACCTCTGCACTACTTGGGCAAAGTCACTTTGCCCCATTCGTATGTCCGAGGAAGCGGATTTGATCCACGAAAGCTCATGTTCAAGTACTGTAAGATGCATCCATGGTTGTTTGTCCTTATATTTATCTGGGTTTTGGTTGACATGCTAGCACTGAGGAAGGGGATGAATCCCCCAGGGATGTTGGCCAGTCTTGGATACCTCCTCTACCAAAGTCCCAATGGAAAAGAAGCTCCCCCCCCCACCATTCCCCAGATGAAAGAGGGGGGTGGGTAGGTTCTGGGTCCCGACTTGAGTCTGACTCATTGAGAGAGAAAACAACTCAAATCCAGTCTGGGTCAAATCACCCTCTTTCAAATCTACGGGACTTAATTTCTGAAGTATGATCTACCACCTCACTGAACACTTTCTTGCAGTTAGGAGAAAAAAAGGTGGGGGGGGGGAGCCAAAGGAGATTTCTTTTAAAAACAAATTTGATTGATACTGTAAAAGCTTTGATGCAAAAACAAAAATAATTTGCATAAAAAGAACAAATGAAAACTTTTGTATTGCAGGCGGGGGAGGGGCCTTTCACCTGAACAATAATTTCCAATTTAATGAGCAATGACTCTTTCTCTCTCTAGTCTCTGGGAGGGGGGAGTGGAGGTAGAGAATGGGGAACCCAGGCATCCCGGATCTGCGCTTTGTTTACCCGCATTGTTTGATAAGCCACGGGGCTGCTCCGGGCTTGTCACATTCCATGAAAGTAACACGTAGATAAAAGAACAGAATAAAACTCTGAGCACGATTAGCAACTTAAGCGTTTCCACAGAGTGGAACGATAGGAAGAGGGAAAAAACCCTAGGGCTGCTGAATTCTCCGCAGCTAAAGGCAGTTTGCAAAGAACCATCAAATACTGTGTTTCCCCGAGAGATGACAGGTGTAATCTGTAAATAGGGCACCACGGGCTTCAAAAGGCCGGGTTTCGTCAGCCAGAGTTTGGGTGTGTGAGCACGACTGGCTTACGTGGCCAAGCGCAAGGGAAAGCGGCGACGTGGCACAACACCGTCCGGCCCCACGCCCGGCCTGGGGACACCGGAGCGGGTAAATCAAGAAACTAGTCCCTGCAGAGGTTCTCCTCCCTCTGACGCCACGGCCCTCCCTAGAGGCCGCGTGCGGGAATGCAGGCCAATCTGTCGCCCAGCCCTGGCTGGGAAGCCAGACTCGACGGCGACCCCCGAGTCGCGCCTGGCGCGTTCAGACGGTGACCCAGAAAACAAGGGTAGGTGGGTGGGTGGGTAGGTGGGTGGGCAGGGGGAAAGGAATCAAGGAAAGAGCCTCCCCGCCCCCTTGCCCCGCGTAAAGGGCTGAGCAGCCAGACGGAGCCCTGGGTGGGGTGGGGGGAGAGGTCTCCAACCAACAACGGGCTGGCCGGCCGCCGGTGGATTAACCCGGGCTAATCCTTTTACTGCGAATCATCACATGGTCCGATTTTAAGTGGCTTGTTGTCGGCAAAACCGCTTGGCGAGGCAAATGAGTAGGAGGAGGAGGAGCAGGAGGACCGTGTGCGGGTAGGGGGGGGGCTGGAACGGGCTCCGGATGCCCTTTAAAGGGAAACGCAGGTTGGTCCCGGGGAGGGAAAGAAGTAAGTCCACTAAAAAGTGTGCACGTGTCTGGAGGGAGGGTGGAGGAGGATCCAGAGTCGGATCCGGATTGGGAAGACGCGGCGGCGGGGTGGAGGGGGTGTGTGGAGGTCCATCATCCCCCCTCTTGGAATTAGAACTGTTGGGGGCACTGGGGAAGTGGGTCGAGGCGATCCCCAGAGCGAGACAAATGACCGGGTATGGAGCAGGAGGGGAACTTTTCAGGAAGGGGATGAGGGAGTTTATAGGTCGTGGAAGGAGTATGTGTGTGCGTGTGCGTGTGTGCGTGTGCGTGTGTGTGTGTGCGTGTGTGTGTGTGTGTGTGTGTGAGAGAGAGAGAGAGAGAAGCCCAGCCTCCTGGTTAAAATGGGATTTCTTGAGCCAGGATCGTGGAGGAGGAGGGGGGGTGTAAAGCGAGGAACCCTCTCTTCCCTTTCCTTTTAGGGAGGTGGATTCTTGGCCTTGAGCAGGCAGGAGCTGGTCAGGTGCAAACAGCCCCCCCCCGTGTGAGAGCTGTGCCAGAGCAATGCTTCACCGGACGAGTTTCTGCCTGTTACGGTCCGCTGGAAGCTGGAACGAGAGAAGAAAGTGGCGATCTGTATTCGGGTGGGTGGGCTTGTGTGTGGGGGGGAGTGTGTTCAGATGGGACAGGCCCCCGCCACGCCAGACCCCGCCCGGGATGCTGGCCGGAGAGCGAGACGCCCCTCCCTCCGGGAGGCGGGGCTTCGGGCTCAGGTGTCGCCCAGGTGTGCTCTGTATATGAACCGGGCTGCTCTTTTGCTCCGGGTGGAGTGCCAGGAGGAGGGCAGGATAAAGGAAGGTAAGATGGGGGGGGCAAACCGGAGCCGATGGGATGGGGGGGGGAGAGTCGAGATCTTGCAAGGGGTGTGTGGTTGTGGAAGTGGTTGCGTTGTGATGCATCCCCCCCTTGTGCTGAGAGCGACCCAGAGGTTTTTAGCTGGTTGAGCGCAATTATCCGCCTTTTGTTTTCTTCTCCGGAGGGGCCAAAGTCCACCCTGGAGAAAAACGCCACGGATCTGGGGCTTCCCTTGAGTCTGCTTCTGTTGTGGACGGGAGGGGATTAGAGGGGAGGGCCGCCCAAGACATTTTGCTGCCTGAGGTGGAAGGGCAAACCATGTTTCCTCCCCTGTAAAAGCGCAATAACAGGTAGGGCTCCAATTTATGCAGCGGGAGGAAGAAAATATTAACAAGTGTCACTTTCTCTCCCAGGAGAAAGTACTTTGTTGGCCTTTTATAATGGCAGGCGCTGTTCTGCCCCTGCTGATGGCATTGCCAAAGGTAGAGCCGGCTGGGCAGGCAGCAGATCTGAGGTGATCTCTTCAGGGGATTTAGTTAGTTAGAAGGACCAGGTGGGGTGGGAAGGGCCTAGCCTAGCTGCAAACTGGAGCCATCCACTGGCAGGCTGGTGTGGGAGAACAAATCCAAATTAATATGATCAGTTGTCTGGTCAAGGCTCAGGAAAGCTGTATTTGATGTATTCTTGAAGGCTTTCACAGCCAGGATCTGATAGTTGTGAGTTTTTTGGGCTGTTTAGCCGTGTTCTGGAAGTTTTTCTTCCTGACATTTCGCCAGAGGGCAAGGAGCTCAGGGAACTAGGAGTTCTCTCTGTGCTCTGGGGTATAGAGTGAGTGCAACTGAGGTTTTAAAGTAGGACAAGTTTCCCCTTTCCCACAACGTAAAAACCTTTGAGATCATATCAAAATATGTTTTCGTTACCTGGTAGAGAAAGTGACACTTGTTAAGATTGTCTTCCTCAGCTGCGTAAACAACTTACGGAGCCCTATCTGCCATTGCGCTTTTACAGTGGAGGAAGTGTTGTTTGCCCTTCCACCACAGGCAGCAAAATGTCTTTCCCTGACCTCCTTGCCCTCTGAAGATGCCGGCCACAGAGTCTGGCGAAAGGTCAGGAAGAAAAACTTCCAGAACACGGCCCAACAGCCCGAAAAACTGTCAACAACTATGTTGTAAGTTTTGGATTATTGCTTTTAAATTCCACCCCAGGATTTCAAAACTGCTCCTGAGGTTTTCTTCCAGCTGCAGCATTTGTGTGTATATGTGTGTTTCAAAATTAAGAAACTTTCCCCATGTTGGTTCTGGTGGTAAGGGAGTTTTTCTGTTTCTCTTTGGTCAAGACTGAAAACAAAGGCAACATCCCCAAAAGTGAATTCATGAGCTGCTAGATAGCATAGTGCCGTGGTTCTCAACCTGTGGGTCCCCAGATGTTCCTGGACTGCAACTTCCACAAGCCTCCACCCTTCGCTGTGCTGAAAGAGATTTCTGGGAGTTGCAGTCCAGGAACATCTGGGGACCCCACAGGTTGAGAACTACTGTGTTTCACTGAAAATAAGACAGTATCTTATATTAATTTTTGTTCCCAAAGATGTGCTAGGTCTTATTTTCAGGGGATGTCTTGTTTTTCTATGAAGAAGAATACGGTACATATTTATTATTATCTTATTATTGGGGAGGACTTATTTTCAGGGGGGATGCCTTATATTTCAGCGAGAGGCAAAACTGTAAGTAGGTCTTATTTTCGGGATGAGGATGTGCACATATGAGACAAAGAAGAGAGGTGGTTTGAGAGAGGAGTAAGGGAAGCCATTCATGTGAGCATTGAAACCTCCTCCCTCAACAGAGGTGGTGGGCTCCGGCATAGTCTATCTGCTACTTATCAGGGTGTGCTTTCCAAAGTACCCAGACAAATCAAAAAGCCTTCACCACCAAGGCCATAGCTCATTCTTGATAGGTTTCAGCACCTTAGGCCATTGTTCACCTTAAGGCTATGGATACTATTGTCTCCCTAACGAGCCCATTCAGGCCATTGTTTATCTTATGAGCCTAATTCGGCCAGGGTGACGAGAGGTCAAAGCTGACTAATAAGATGGGGGACTCGCACTAGCTGTATTCAGACTGATGAAGCTGTTTGGACGAGCAGTGAAACGTTTCTATCTCTCAAAAAAGAACTCCAGTTGCCATGACTCAACTTCCAGATCTTGGTTGGTTTTGCACATTTTTAAAACTAAAGGAAATTCGAGGTCAGCATCTGTCCCTGGGGACAAACAAGTTAGGTAAGGCCATTTAGGTTCTGTATGTTTGTGTTTCTAGGAGCAAACCAGTTAATTGCCACTTTTGTTGAGCTCTCTTTGCCTCTGATAAGTCAATCTGCCATTTGTGCTCTCCCCCCTCCCCCCTGCCTACTCTTGAGCTTCCTGATCCTGATAACAGGGCAGAGCTGGGTTTTCTCTATTCAAACTTGTAGTTTCCTGAGGCCACCTTCTGTCCTTTGGAATTAGAGCCACCAGAGCCCCATCTGTCATCCTTGGAAGTGGATCAGGCTAGAGTTTCTAAGAGCCCCCCCCCAAAAAAAATGTATGGCCTGTTGCCTCATCAGTGTTTCCTTGTGATTCTGCTGTGAGCAGGGTATTGGAGGGCCCCCCCAAAAAAACAACAACAACAGTGAATTTCTGGTGTTTTCCATTACATATAAAGACTATTTATTTTGCCTGCAACGCAAATTTGCAGCGCGGAATGGTGCCAGCCAAACAGCCATGCCTTTTTCCAATCGCTCTATTATTCCACCGCCGTTCACCACCATCCAGCAGCAAATTGGGCTCCATCCTAAAGGTGGTTGAGGAGAACTCCCTCCATCTCATCAAACCATCTGGTCCTTTAAACAGAGGCGTAGCAAGGGTTTGGAGCACCTGGGGACAAAGTTCGTTTTTGCGTCCCTCCTGCTGCCCCCCCACTGCATCGCACCCACCCCAAAACGGGGGCCCAATCCTGCAGGCATGGGGTGCACACATGTGTGTGTGTGTGTGTGGCACAGACGTGTGTGCATGCGCGTGCAGTAGCGTGTGCGTGCCTTACACCTCTCCTGCGGTGGCCCAAGGCAAGGCCTGCTTTGCCGCTCACCTGGCACGCGGTGGCAGAGGGGGTCCCGTGGCAGAGGGGGTCCCGTCGCCAAGCCCTCCGGGCGCCCACAGATTGCTGTGCCCTGGGGCAAATGCACCCTTCCCCTCCCCAGATACACCCCTGCCTTTTTTTTTTTTTAAAAAAAGGCAAACTTTAATCCATCAAATTCATCCTACTGATAACTCCCTCTCACGTGTGCTTGCTGTATGATGAATTGACACATGAATTGCTTTTGCTCTTAGTATTTATTATCTACACAGTAAGTTCCAGACAGCTGCACATCGGCAGTTGTAAAACACACGTGAACTGCTGGATCGCTCAGAGATAGTGTTAGAACAGTGAGTAACCCAGGTCTTCTTGGCCTGCAACTCCCAGAAGCCTTGACCAACAGCTGTGGCAGCTGGGTTTTCTTGGAATTGCAGTCCAAGAAGACCTGGGTTACCCAAGATTGGGAACTACTGGATGAGAACACAATAATAATAATAAAAACAATACAGTACTTGCAGAAAGAAGGAAAGGCAATCAAAGCAACAAGTTTAACTAATATTTCTTTTTATTTGTGCATGCTACCTGCCTTTGAAAACACATAATTTGCCACCTGTTTGATTAAAAAAGAGATCTACTTCAACAGACATTGAATCAGTATTGTGACTTGAATGACTTATGGGTTCAAAATATGAATGGGTTTTTCTTAGAAAAACATCATGGTATCTTTTGATGACAGTCATGTGCCGTCAAATCATTCTGCTTTAGAATGAGTTTTTTCAGGGTTTTCCTGGTGGAGAATTCTCAGGAGTGGTTGACCCTTCCCTTCTGTAATC
>JAHTLZ010000207.1:1165255-1178240 GCA_023846285.1 Phrynocephalus versicolor | reverse complement strand
CAGTTAAAAGGTCATGGTGGTGGGCAAGAACTGCCCTAAGATGCTCAGAAGAAAGAGCTAGGAGAAGCATCGGCTGGTCCTGTCCCACTAGCTGGTGCCATTTCATTAGAACTGCTGGTTCTAATAATGGAGATATCTCTGGAAGCAGCCACGATTCGGAGGAAGGCACTGAAAGTCAAGCTAGAGCTCTAACTGGCTGGGTAGACCAAGTTGCGGCTGATTCCAGTTGGCTGTTTGTTACTGGGATCAGTAATTTTCCATTGAATATATATTTTTTAAAAATAATAAATGTTATTTTTTTTAAAAAAAATCAATGGAAAATTACTGATCCCAGGCATGCGAATGGCAGGCTTTGCTTCTGCAAGTGATTTTAGGGGACCCTTTGAAAGTTGAAAAAGTTAGGGTTTCTGTGGGCAGAGATATTAAGCTCCAAAGGAGGTGGGGGTGCTTAATGGAAGGAGTGTGTCTGGCATGCTTTACCAATTATAGGGTTAATTGACAGCTTCCCCTCAGCACACTGATCCACACTCCTTTAATTAAGTACCTCTCGCAGCCTTCTTGGAGCGCAATAACTCGGTTCCCTGTACCACAAACATCTCCAAATTGGGGGTGCTTCAAAGGGATTGCTTGAGGAAGCTCCACTGTAATTTCCACGCTGCGAGCTGCCTGGGATCACTATTTTCAAGTGCATAACATTGCAATTCTAATTTTTTTTTCTGGGGGCACCCCCTTTGAAGTTGAATAACTCGGCTCCCTGAACCCCAAATCTCTCCAAATTGGGATGGCTTAAAGCAGGGGTGCCCAAACTTTTTTTAAGGAGGGCCAGATTTGGTGGCTGAGAATGTGTCAGGGGCCAGTTGCTCCCCGACCCTGCCACCCCACTGCAAGCCCCACCCACTTTCTTTAAAAAAGCATGGGGCGAAGGAGGGGGAGGGAGGGGCGGGCCAGCCAGCCGTGGGCCACTCAGAATGGCCTGATGGGCCGGATTTGGCCCCTGGGCCGGACTTTGGGCAGGCCTGGCTTAAAGGGTATAGTCCAAGGAAGGTTCATACAAAATTTGGTGCTTCTAATACCCAGGGGAGCCATTTTATTGAGTAACAAATTGGTTAATCACTGGGTTTTTTAAAAAAATCATTTCTAACAAAACGAAACGAATCACGGGGGAACAAAATGAAACAAATCTCAATTTTTCCGTTTCGTGCCCATCCCAAATGCAAATGTTTGAGGGACAGAACTGCTTGTTGATTCCCTGTGATCTGCCATTGGTTGATCCTGATCGTGTTTTATTTTATTTTGTTTATTGGATTTCCATGCCACACATCTGACAACAGGGCAACTTTGGACCATTTACTACAGTAACTACAAGTAATAAAATGAAAATTAAAAAAAACAAAATCAAGCACATTACATAACAAAACAACAAGACATCTAAATGCAATATAAAAATATTAGAATTGTAGATCTTCCCGTCTTTGGTGTCGTCTAGTGCAGGGCTGTCCAACAGGTAGACCGTGGGCTACTGGTAGCCCGCAAAGGGTTCAAAAGTAGCCCACCTTGCATCAATAAAAAATGTGAGGGGATAAGTTCTCCATCCCTCCCTCCCCCATCTCAAGGATCACTACCACACAACAAAGTTCTGGGTCTGCCAGCTCACTTACTCAGCTGAGCGGGCAGTTCAAGGGCCATGAGCATATGCTCGGAATGGATAAAATTTGTAAGTAGAGGTATTAGTGTAGTAGCCCTCAGGCACTTTAGGCCAGAAAAAGTAGACCTTGGCCTGTTCAAAGTTGGACAGCCCTGGTCTAGTGCCTCACCTTGGTATAATCAATAATAATCGTGTACCATCAAGTCAGTTCTGACTTATGGCGACCGTTTTCAGGTAGACAATACACAGAAGTAGTTTACCATTCATTTCTTCAAGGGATTTATTTTATTTTATTTTATTTTATTTTATTTTATTTTATTTTTGAGTATTTTTACCCTACCTTTCTCCTTGAAAAAGGATCCAAGGCGTCTTACAGTAAGGAGAGACTATACAGGGATGTGTGTGTGCACTGGGGTTGTGCAGCTTTTAGCCCAATGCCACCCAGGCTGGCTCTTCTGGCACAGGGGGGAATCAAACTCACAACCTCTGGCCTGACAGCCAGAAACCTGAATCGCTAAAGCTCTTGAGTCAGTGCCTTGGTATGAAGGGGTTACATAACATAAGAACATAAGAGGAGTCATACTGGATCAGGCCAAGGGCCCATCTAGTCCAGCTTCCTGTATCTCACAGGCCTCACCAAATGTGTCTGGGAGCGCACGAGACTAGATATTTGTCTCTTCCGACCACTCCCCTGCATCTGGTCCTTGAAGTACCCTGGTTTTAAGCCTGGAGATTACATATCTCCATCATGGTTTGTAACCTGTGATGGACTTTTCCTCCAGGAATCTGTCCAATCCCCCTTCGGAAGGCATCTAGGGCAGATGCCATCCCCACATCCTGTGGCAGGGAGTTCCGATTTCCCACTTGTTTTGTCCATCTCTGTCACATGTTGGCTTCACAGAAGACCTTGTCCAGTCACCTCCTGGCCTTGGAGTCGGTGCATCGTGAGGTGAGGCACTTCCAGGAAGCCCTGAAGGATAAAGATGCTGACCTGGCAAGACTGAACAGTGCCCTCCGCACAGGAGAAGACACTCTGCATGTATGAAGAGAGCAGTGCTTATTGAAATATAAGGGGGACCGGGGCGGGGGGGGGGGAACTGATCTGGAGGGTCTGGGATTGGTGGAATTTTGGATAGAGTAAGGCAACATGGAGCAGACATTTGGGAAAGTTGGCTTTCTTTTGGGATTGGGGGGGGACACCCCCCAAAAACGACTTGTTTCTTGCCCTCCTGCCTGCTGTTGAGACGTGTCGACCTGATACTGTTGATCGTATGACAGAGACACGTGAGGCAATTTGGTTTAATGTTTTCACAAGAATATTGGGATGGGGGGTCGGGGGGGAGGGGAGAAATAGCTTGGGCCTGTGTGGCATCCTGGGAAAATGTATTTAATTAATTTCAATCAGGAGCCCCTCCTAGTGTTCTTACTTCATCTTGCCTGCTTTTTAACTCCCTCTCCCCCCCACACACACACACTTTTCAATATACTGTATAAATCTTAAGACCCTTGTGACCCAGCAGACTTTCTTTTGCAAGGTCCATTCTTGTTTGGGGCAGTGGATCAGGATTCCTTCAGGGTTAGATGGATAATCCAGGATACAGCATGTCTGCTTAGTGAGCGGTCAGAGTTTCGTGGTTGCTAGGAAACCGGGCCCGAGATGCTGGGACTCCTGTTTTCGGACAAAAGAAGCAACCCTGAGGTCTTGAAGGTTGCTTGGTGCCTTTTGCTGTCTTGTTGTCACTGGGTCACCTGCTTTGTTGGCCTCCTGCAATCATCTCTCTCTCTCTCTCTCTCTCTCTCTTATTTTCCCAACAGGCTTTGCACGCGGTGCTGCAACAGAAAGATCAGGACATCCAACGCCTGGAGTCTCTCTGTGCCTCGACGCACGAATCCTGGCGTCAACGGGAGCAGACGTTGCTCCTGACTTTGAAGGAGAAGGAAGCCTTAGTCAAAGCCCTCCAGGAAGCCCTCACCAGTAGCACTAAGGACGTGGAGGTATCTGCTCCCTCCACATTGGCAGAGCCAAATGAAATGGGCGGAAAATGTATCGCAGGGTGCAGGCCATCCTGGGCTCCTTCCGTAGGGGATGGTAGCCTGCTTGCATCCCCATTTGTAAAAAAACAAAACTAGGGATGGACACGAAACGAGAATATTGTTTCGTTTCCTTTCCTTTCCTCCCCCACACATTTATTTTGTTTTGTTTCATACGATTTTTTTTTCAAAAAAAATAATCCTACGAAAGAACCAGTAACGAAGTGGTTTGTGTGGGGGGGCTGGAAAGCGGCAGAGGGACAATTAAAAAAAAAAAGCTGCGGGCATTTTTAAATAACCTTTCCCCCTCCCCCCAAGCCCTGCCTGCCAGCTGACCGGCGCTGGGTTAGGGGGGGAAAACCTTCCCCCCCCCAGCGCCCATCAACTGGTGCGACTTGGGAGAGGGATTTAAAAAAAAAAAAAAAGCCGGGGCTTTTTAAAAAAACTTTTCTCCCTCCCCAAGCGGCTTACAGATGGAACAAAATTGTTTGTTTCAACAAAAAACAAAAAACAAAAAAACCACCATTTCGTTTTGTCTGCAACAACATGCTGCTTCCTTGTGTCGTTTTGTTTGATTTCATTTCGTTACGTAATGACACGATAAAACAGCGTTTCGTTTTTCGTTTTGTGCCCATCCCTAAACAAAACCCATTAAAACCTAGTTAGTTGCCATCCTCGCTTGAAAAAAAAGTCTTCTGAGTGATAGCTTATAATCTGACAAGTGTTCATTAGGTTTATAATGTTTTGTTGACCAAAATCTGGAGATTTTTTTCACAGAGATTTGAGTAAAACATCTTCGCTTTTAAAGTTTCAGAAGACTAACTGAGGGCTTCCCCTCTCAGGAAGTATCCATTCCCCCCCCCCCAGATTAGCTCTGTGCTTCCCCCCCCCCCACGCCATGAAAATGATCAAAATGCTCATTTCCCCTCCTCAGAAACTTTTTGTTTTTTTTTAAAAAAACTGGATGCTTCTAGAGGGTCACGTGAGCTGTGTTTTCCTCCCATCCATTTCCTTTGCGGCCTTGGTGCCCAAGTCGGCAGCTCGAGGTGGTGCTTTGTTCTCTGTCATATAGAGAGGTCCAACTTGATAAGGGCGGCATCCTGTTCAGAATGTACAGACATGCAGAGCTCCCATGGCAGAAGGTGCTGCGACCATTGGATAAGGTGGCCAGACATCTTGGCAATCTTGGCTTGATTGGCTCTACGTTTGGAGTCTGAAGGCGTGAGCTTGTCCACAAAAGCTTACATTAAAATACTAGTGTATAACAGTTCAACTTGAAGGTGTCACAACCCCTTGGCTTCCTTTATTTTGATTTTGCCTCGTATGTTAGGAGATTCATAAGAACTCCCACGTTTGTGGTTTGACTGGTTTTAGACAGGGGCCGGGATTTTTGAGTTGACTATAAATCTATAAATGTGACGTTTTCCCTCACAGACAACATGGCAGGTTTCTTGGAACTTGAACCTTCCCTGTTCTTAAAGTGAAGTCTATAATGGCCTGAACACATTTAATGATTACATAAGAACAGCCTTGCTGGAACAGGCCAAAGCTCATCCAGTCCAGCATTCTGTCTTACACAGTGGCTCACCATTTGCTCCAGGGCATTTCCAAGCAGATGTCTTCACCTGCTTACGATTCCCTGCAAATGGCATCGAGAGATCTCCTGCCGATCTCTCCAACCCAGAGGTTGTCCTTAGGCATCCATAATGATAGCCATTGGTACCCTTGTTCTCCATGAACTTGTCTAATCCTTTCTTAAAGCTGTCAAGGCAGACAGCTGTCACCACTTCTTCTGGCAGGGAGTTCCACAGACCAGTGATCCTCTGGGTGAAAGAGGACTTTCTCTTATTGGTTTGAGATCTAGCACCCAAAAGTTTCATGGAGTGAAACGTGTCTAAATGACTGAGATGATGGGTAAACCCTTGCAACCTCCTTTCTCTCTCTCTCTTTCTCCAACCAAGGCCCTGGCCAACTCCCTAAGCAGCCCAGACTTTGCCCCAGGCCTGCTTCAGCGGATCCAGGAAAAAGAAGACCTCTTGGGCCAGGCCTTGGCCGGCCAAGAGCAGATCATAGCTCAGTGGCAAAGGCGCCTCCAGGAGACAGAGGATGGCGCGGCAGCCAGGGAGCAAGAATGGATGGTAATGATATTTTTATTTATTTAGAGTATTTTTACCCTGCCTTCCTCCTTCAAAAAAGGACCCAAGATGGCTTACAGTAATGAGGGACAATATACAGTCCACTACAATTAAGACATATTCAAGTTTGAGAACAGGGAACTGAAGGGCGTCTCCCAGCATTAAAAGACAACACTAAAGCTAAAAGAGAATGTGAGCGCTTAAAGAGAGATTAACAATTCTATGTAAAAGTTATCAGGGATGGAAACTAACATTGAAAACATAGTGTCAGTGCAATCAGACAAGGTTATAAGTGGTTATAAACACAAAGCCTATGTGTGGGGAGAAGTTAAACCATGGTGGGGTGCTAATCCAGAAAGATTCCCGCCCCCATCCCCGGTCCATTGTTGTTCAGAGAAACCTCAATCTTTGGTCCCTGATTTCTAGATGAAAAAATAAAAATGGTTTGTTTGTTTGTTTGTTTATATATATATATATATATATATTTATAATCCGCTCCATCTAGCTACATGGCTCCTCTGGGCAGTTTACAAACTGAACAAAAATCAAACCATAAACAGTAAAATACAATATAACAGATAAGCACAAGTATATAAATAAAAACACTATAACTAGTAAACAATATATAACAACAGCACAGAACAGGAGCAAGGTGGGCTACAGATAAAAGCAAATAAATATATGATAACAATCATTATTAGAACAGATTGATATCCTTGGAAAGCCTTTTTAAATAGCCACGCCTTTACTGTAGATGCTTCTTAAAGACTGGGAAGGAAGGTTCACAAGGTAGGATGATGACGACGACGATGATGATGACGATGATGATGACGATGATGATGATGATGACCACGACCACGACAGTGACGATGATGACAATGATGATAACGACTACGACAACGATGATGGTACAATACCCCGATACAACCCACATTTCGCTCTCTGCTTTCAGGAGCAGCTCCGTCAGCATTCGCAGGATGCTCGAGAGCGGGCCCAGGAGATGGAGCAGCTACGGAGGCGCCTGGTGCAGGCAGAGGCCAAATTGGCCCAGGGAGCTGTGACGCTGGAGGAACACCAGAGGCAACTGGCCGCGTTGAAGGAGGTGGCAGATGCAAAAGACCGTCTCTTGGAGGTGAGCCCCAAAAAGGAGGTGGGGATAACAGGCAAACCGGAGAGCCCCTACGGCAGTGGTTCTCAACCTGTGGATCCCCAGATGTCCCTGGACTGCAACTCCCAGAAATCCCTTCCAGCACAGTGAGTGGTGGAGACTTCTGGGAGTCGCAGTCCAGGAACATCTGGGGACCCACAGGCTGAGAACCACTGCACTACAGAAAGCAAATGGTGGGAGAATGGCTTTTCTGGACTGCATCTCCCATAATCCCTCAGACAGCATGCATGGTTTTCAGTGGCCACGCCGGCTGTGGGGGATTCTGGGGGTTGTAGGCCAGAACGGGGCCTCTATCCAGACCTTTTCACCTGTTGCACGTTTTAATTGACGTCTTGATCTTTATCCCATCATTCTAGTATTTCTTCTTTGGCTACTCTCCTGAACCAAGAAATTCTGGGACTTCTAATAGCATCCAAATGTGAGATACTTGAACCTTTTTAAAATAACCGTGCACTGAAGTCCATGATTCCATGCCATTAAGTAGAACTGACCGTACACTGCCTCATAACAATGTACATTTTGGTCCACCTCGATTTTGGCATTTATTGCCTGTCTGGGATCTCACTGTTTATTCAGTTGAACTCCAAGTTACTTAAGTTGGTCAGTATGGTCCAAAGTTTCATTTAAGAATTTCGACCGCATTTCTTAGGTTACTTGATGTTTTTTTTAATGATCACCATAACTTTGGATTCAGAAAATGTATTTATTTCTATGCCACCTTCCTCACAGTGACTAACTAGGCCCAAGGTGGTTCACAAAAAGAAAGCACCTCTGGAAGGTTACATTGTATTTTATTAAAAACTTAACTAAATAGAAGTTTTAAGGGGTCTTCTGGCTGTCTTGTGAATGGTTTGGGTGGCCAGTTCGCAGATGATTCATCCTCATCCTCCTCATCATCATTGTGACGTGCCCCTTGCACACACTGGGTTTTTCACTTGCTACCACCACCAGATTCACTGGACACTTATATGTATTTGAGAGAGAGAGTCACACCGAGTAATATTGTTTTAAAACAAACATGAAACATTTATTGGTTTACAATTAGATGCTCAGTGTTATGATAGCTTTAGCCGATGTTATTGTACTGCAAACTTGAATTCTTATATTAATATATTTCTTTTATAAACCAGACCCCTTTCAGTGGCAGGTCCCACCTGACCAACTGACAAACTAACTGACTCTCAGCTCTCTTAACTGAACTCCTCTCAGCTCTAACACGAACTGAATCCAACTGAACTCAACTTCCCCCCATTAGGTTCCCATATATAAGATTCTTAGCCACTCCCACCTGCTTGGTGATTGGCTATTAAAATCAGAGTCATAAATATTCATACTTGTATTAACCCTTTTTGCCGCAATCATCATAATCATCTCAGGGCTGCAGAGCTGGAAAAAACCCTATGGATCATTGAGTTCAACCCATGTCAAGGAGGCACATTGTGGGAAATCAAACTCACGGCATCTGGCTTCACAGACAGACAGCTAAACCACTGAGCTATCCAGCAGTTCCAATTGTGTGCCTAAGTGTCCGTTTCGTCTTTGACAGACCTTTCTGCGAGAAGGAGAAGAGAAGGACCGGATTCTGCGGAAGTTGCAGGAGCGCTGGTTGAAGAGGACAAGGCAAGTGGCCGGAGGGCAAGGTAAGCTAAGTAGCAAGCAGAGGTGCAGATAGTTAGAAAGGGTGAAAGGGATTCCCCTCCTCCCCCCCACACACTTACAGCCATGTGGCTGCATAGATTGAACTAGAAGACTAGGTCAAAAGTATGACACTTGGGTAATGGCCTGAGAACACTAGAAAACTTTATAATGCCCCTATAGACTTATAGTTTGAGACCATCAACGTCCTTTACAACACACATTTATTCCCTCAAAGGGTTATATACCAGTGTGAACCAGATCATCACGACAAGCATAGAATTGTAGAGCCAGAGAGTTGGAAGTGGCCTATAAGGCCATTGAGCCCACCCCCCCCCACCCCGCTCAGTGCAGAAATCCAAATCAAAGTGTTGAGACTTGTGTTCTGAGGATCTGAGAAAATGAATCGAGTCACAGCCAGCAGCAGCATGGAGGAACATTTTGAACAAGTTCTCCCCTCCCCCCGCCCATTCTTCAGCTGCTAAGCCATGAAGTGGATGGAAGCAGTATGGATTATGTCGTCCTTGTGTGTGTACGAATGTCTGAATACTTTCCTGCCTTGTGTGTGTATTAAGAGCCTCATGGCGCAGTGGTTAAATGCCTGTACTGCAGGTAAAACTGTGCTCACGACCAGGGGTTCGATCCCAGGTAGCAGCAGGCTCATGGTTGACAGCCTTCCATCTTCCAAGGTCGGTAAAATGAGTACCCGACTTGCTGGGGGAGGGGGGCAATGTGTAGCCTCTATACCAGGTGTGCCCAAACTTTTTGTAAGGAGGGCCAGATTTGGTGGCTGAGAATGTGTCAGGGGCCGGTTGCTCCCCAACCCTGCCACCCCACTGCAAGCCCCACCCACTGACCCATAAGCCCCACGCACTGACCCCTTGCAACCCCACCCCAGGAAGGAAAGCGGGGACCAAGGGAGGGAGGGAGGAAGGTGGAAACCAAGAGAGGAAGGAAGGAAGGTGGGGAACAAAGAAGGAAGGGAGGGAGGGAGGTGGGGACCAAGGGAGGGAGGAAAGGAAGCACAGGGAGCCGTGGCCACAGGTCGCCCCTTGGAAGAGGCGATCTGTTCGACCTTGCACGCCCCCAAGCTCCCCAGTGGTGGTGACGGCTCTCCCGCCAGCCCACCCCAAAGCTCCTTGGCAGTGGCAGAGGCCCGCTGGCCTGCCAACCCCCACACATTTCCCCTGCGGTGCCGGTGGCGGCTGACCGCCCGTCCACCCAGCTGCCCAAGCTTCCCAGCGGTGCCGGTGTTGGCAGAGGATTTTTTTTTTAAAAAAATCATGGGGCGAAGGAGGGGTAGGGAGGGGCAGGCCGCTCAGAATGGCTGCTCAGAATCGCCTGATGGGCCGGATTTGCCCCCCCCCCGGGCTGGACTTTGGCTAAAGCAGAACACTTTAAGGGTACATTTGTACACACACACACACACACACACACACACAGTGACATCACCCTTGGCTCCACCCTGTATACCATTTGTGACATAATGGACAAAGATATTTTCCAGCTAGTACTACAACAATCTTCTGACTTCTTTGTGAACGTTCAAATAATAATACGGACTTACGGCTGTCATGATCTTGTTCACTGCGGTTTTGGTTTAACATTTCCTTCTTCTGGGGGGCAGGGGGGCATCCTGAGACTATGCGGCTTGCAAAAAGCTACACAGGCTGGCTGTGGTTCTCACCGAAGGCACACTAGGGGACTTGAACTCTCAACCTCTGCCTCCACAGCCAGGGACCTAAACCCCTGAGCCACCCATCCCGTCTCCAAACCTGCTGATGCAAAGGGCTGGGATATCCTAACAGGAGAACGGTGCCAGTGAGGGGCTGACAAGCAACCCAACTCGAAAGCCTTTTTGGAGATCTCCGAATCTCTCTGCTGATGTGGTGCTTCTTTCCACTTGCAGGCGTGGCTCTTCTCTCCCCAACCCCAACCCCCAATCTGAACCCATTTTGGCCTGGCCTCACGACCTGCAGCCCTGAACAGGTGCTCGGAGAAATGAGCGGGACTTGATCTCCTCACACACACTGCGGAAAGGAGGCAGAACGGAAGGCCCGGCGGCTCTTGTCTCAGAACAGGAGTAACGAAGACAAGCTGATTCTCCCTGTTCCATTTCTGGGGGGAAGAGGTTGGGGTAGCCAAATCTGTGGATGTCTGCAAGTCACCACGGCAACCTGACGAAACACACACTGCTGAAAATGAAAGTTGTTTTCAAAGCACTCTAACAGGGTGTTACGTCTTTTCTTTCCCCTCTGACAGCTTCCTTAAGCAGCTGCTTTTTATTTTGCATCGCCTTTTCTCCTCCTGCAGTCATTTGGGCCGTGGTCACACCAGCGTTCTCTGCGTATATAAATTTCATGCATATTTTTTTGGGCGGTCACATGGTTTTTAATGTGCAGTTTGTGTCCTCTCTTCTCCGTAGTATTTTCCTAATCTGGTCCCATCTCTACCTGTCTACTTTACATTTTCCCCTTCTTTCCTGCTCTATTTCCAAGGCTCCATTGCTGAAAAAGGGAAACAGTTTTTACTGCAGGTGTCCTGTGGTGGTTACAGAAGCAAATAAGTAAGCATTTTCGAGCACAATTTCTTAATCCAGCCCCTGGCGGTGGTTATTGAAACTTCGCTGAAACTGCTGTTCAAGGGGCGTGGTCGAATGGGGCTCAGATTTACTTCCCTTTGCGGTTAGGACACGATCTTTTTCTCCTCAGTTCGCCGGAGGGAAACTACGGAGAAAACGCTGATATGACCGCAGCCTTGGTCGCTACAGCGGTTCGGCAGTCTGCACTTCAGCGGTTGCTTAGCAATCGGCTTCCCCGTTCGCACTTGGCTGAACCGCTTTAAACTACGACAGGGAAACGGCAGAAACGGGAGGGGGGAGGGCAGAAAAAAGGCGGTGTAGTATGTCTGCAAATACAACCAAATTGCTTTAAAAGGGGGTGCAAGGACCGATCTAAAAAAACATCACCCTCAGTGGTCGTCACAAGAAAAACCGACAGAGCAGTCAAAAACGGGCGTGGCCAAGGGGGCTCTTCAGAAAAAGCGATTTGCAAAGCAGACAGTGATTTTTAAGGCGATTTGTCTTTTAAGGGAAAGGCGTTTCAAATCTGGGAGTGGAGTTGTGGCAAATGTTTTGACCCCTTGTGGGGTCAAAGCATTTCGCTACTCATCCAAATAGCTTCTTCAGCCTCAGTCTGAGAAAGAGTTGGAGGAAGGTTTCCAACTTACAGTTCACCTTGGTTTCACCTCACCCTGGTCAGAATAGGCTTGTTAAGTGGACCGTGGCCTGGGGTGTATGAAAGTTACACATATCCATATTTTGTGTTTATTTCTTCTACGTGGGTCATTCCACTCTAAGGAGAATCAGAAGAAAGACTTAATAGGAGTTAAGGAAAATGTGATATTCAGCTCTACGGCTCTGAAAACCTTCCAAACAAGCTTTTTTCTGTCTCCCAAATCTGTTTTAGAAACTGCAGCCTGCTCCCTACTTCAGAAAATCAATTTTCTTTCGACGACAATGTTTGCAGAAGGGCTGAGGCTGTGTTCATCTTGAGTGTACCAAATAATAGTCCACTGGCTTTCTTTCGGGGGATTTTCATTTCCTGAGGGACACCTAGCTGGTGCCAAGAAGCCTGTGGTGATAGAAGGGCACCATTATGATTCAAAGTGGGATTTAACAGAACTGTAGGGCCACAGTGTCTGCAGGGGGATCACTTCCTCACAGACGCAGGGGAAAATGCAGAAATATCGAACAAATGCAGACATACCGAACATTTCAGGAAAATGGACTCAGGAAATATGTATAAATATTTCTGTGTACATATTTCAAGCAAGGGTACTAAATATTTTCAAGGAACAGATGAGTTAATTAGTGGATAGTGATCTTGTGGATAAGGGTGTCCTATTGTACTTTTCATGTTTAAGCTTCAAGCAGAATGAGGGACAGGATTGATCCAAAGGAAGGAAAGATGCTGCTGCTTTTTGGACCACCTGGAATTCATGTTTTGTTTTGGTTTTAAACAGTCTCAGCAAGATTCAGCATAAAGTTTGCAGAATGTGAAGTGCAATGTAAATTCAATAGCGGCGTCCCTCAGGCTATCCGAGTGAAGGGCTCGGATCTAAAATCAAAATCATACATTTTGACAGCTGTGCCCCTTGAAATAGGGCTTGGAAGCTTACACCTTTTGATAATCAGAACACCCTGGTGCAGACAGAGGGGCATCTAGTACCCATCATTTGATGGTTTCAACACAGCGTGTACAGGAATGAGGGCTTGGAATCCCTTGGTGCTTCTAAAGCTCAGCCAGGACTTTAAATGTTCTAACACTTCAAGGTGATATGAGGCTGTTGTTTTTGCTATAATAGGCTGAT
>JAHTLZ010000207.1:1146275-1165245 GCA_023846285.1 Phrynocephalus versicolor | reverse complement strand
CTCTCTCTCTCTCTCTCTCTCTCACACACACACACACAAACACAATATGAATAAGAGAGCCAGTTTTAGGTTTGCCTAAAATCAGCTTTAATGTTGTTTCCTTCCTACAAAATTGTTTTTAAATCTTTGTACAGGAAGAAAAAATAATCTATATACAGTGCATTTCAGCAGCTCCCTTGAGTTTTGATTCTTTTTATATTATAAAGGAAAGGCAGGGATGACCATAGAAAGAGGCCTGGCTGGCAGAAGGGCCTGGTTAAAAGTGCGGGGATTAAAAAGAAGTTGCTGGGAAACCAGGAAACCTGTTGCCAGACCAGGAGCCGAGACAAAGAGCAGGCAAAAGTAACCAAAGGAGCCAAGTAGGAAATGTATCTTGGTCAGTTGTGATCTCAGGCGCTTAGGAAAAACGATGGTCCATCTTCAGGGCGGAGTTTTGTGTGTTCAAGTTCATTCTGTTTCCACTAGATTTAACAGCACGATTCTTCAGCGTAAAGTTGGCAAATACCACAGAGAAACAGGTGCAACTGGCAAGGTGTTCTGAAACAAAACCTGGGCAGGAGGTGACACTGTTGAACTTCAAATATTAAAGTGCAGGTGTGACTTAGCGGTAGCAAAACAGCTTGGCCAGGATTAAGCAGTGAATGTGGACGACGATGTAAAGGGCGGGAATGACACAGGAGGTTTGGCATTAGCAGTCTGAAAATGGTGGAAAAAATAAAAAAATAAACATCCAGACGTTATTAGGGTGGAAGCAGGCAACAGACTGAAGGCACTCGAAAAACTTTCCTGAAGTTGAAACTGAGCGGACAAGAGGCCAAAC
This sequence comes from Phrynocephalus versicolor, assembly GCA_023846285.1. Classification (NCBI taxonomy): domain Eukaryota; kingdom Metazoa; phylum Chordata; class Lepidosauria; order Squamata; family Agamidae; genus Phrynocephalus; species Phrynocephalus versicolor. The sequence goes on along the minus strand of JAHTLZ010000207.1, from coordinate 1,164,425 downwards.
ATGGTATTTAAACATGCCCACCATCCTCCTCAGCTTTCTCTGAGGGGGAAAGTCCCACCCGTTTAATAAGGCTGGATTCTGCTGCTTACTGCTGTCACACAAGTAGAAAGAGGGGTTCCTTATGATTGTTGTTGTCTGTACAGCGACAACATTTGAACAGGTTTTTCCAATCAGATGCTCAGCTGGACTTACTTAGTTTAGAGTTTTATTCGGTCATTCAAGAAAGAAAGAAAAAATACAGAAACGGGGTGATTTTACCACATGGTTGGACAGCTGAGGTAAACTTCAGAAGGCACTCATAAATGGTTTCCCAAGTCACTTGGGTTGACTCGGAGAAATGGCACAGGCCACCCAAAATAAGCCTGCTGTAGACTGAAAAGTTGCATAGTGCATGAGGAAAGTAGCCAGCCATGTCCTTTTTTTTTTTTTGTTTTTGTTTTTTTTTGTGGGGCGGGGGGCTTTGCCTACAAATTCAGTCATTTTTGGTCAGGAAGGCCGTTAGGAGGAACCCAGTGCAAATCAAGCCAACAGAGCAGGTGGCCCGAGCTGAAAGGTCCAAGCTGAAGGGGAGTGGTGTGGCCGGTGGTGATTTAGTCGAGGGCTTGGAAGACAACAACAGTCCCAAAAAGACGCTTCAGGAGGCGTGGAAGTGAAGGCACTGATCTGCGATCCTTTCTGGGAAGAAGCCACCATTGGCCACAGAAGCCTTCAGAAAACCGAGGTGGCTTAACCAGGAGGTGGAGTCTTGTGCTGAAAATAGTCCCAGAGGCAATGTGGCTTGTTAAAGAAAGGGTTGCATGTGGGGACTGAATTCAGAATAAGGCAAGATTAGAAGCCACCATGAAGGGAACATGGAGAGACTTCTTGTCAAAGGTCCAGAAATTCAAAACATAACAAAAAAAGAAGTTTACAAGATGAGGTGGAATAGAAGGATGAGAATGCCCATTAAGCTGCACCTGGTGGGGGCAAAGGGCCTCGCATCCAGTCATGCCTGAGGGGGGAAGCACTACAGCAAGAAATGATGAGGACCAATCCCGTGAGGTGGCAACGTGGAGCGGGAGCCTCCACCCTGGGAAGCAGAGCTGCTACTTGTCCTTGGGGGCCTTGTTCTTCTTGTTGAGGATCTGCATGAGGGCTTTGGACATGTAATACGGCTTCTCCAAGGAGCCGTCGTTCCGCTCCAAGTCCTCCACTGTAGGAAGCAAAAAGAGAGAGAGACCTCGCTTTAGGTCTGTCCACATGAACCTCGAGTCAGATGAGAGGAAGGGTGTGGTTCCCAAGGAGGTCTAGACAAAGTGACAATAAGCCACCCAATGTCGCACTGAATCCGGCACTACTCTCAGGCTACGGATGATGGAATTTCCTTAGAATAGCCCTAAGATAAAGATAAAGGTCGTCCGTCCCCCCAACACGTGTGTGCTAGTCATGTCTGACTCTAGGGGGCGGTGCTCATTTCCGTTTCCAAGCCAAAGAGCCAGTGTTGTGCAAGTCCGTGGCCATGTGGCCAGCATGGCTGAGTGCATTTCTGTGCATGGAACACTGTTTTACCTTCCCACTTTTTATGGCGGTACCTATTTATCTCCTTGCATTTACATGCTTTCGAACTAGGTTGGCAGAAGCTGGGGTTAACAGCAGGAGCTCACTAAGTTGCGTGCCACCCAGGATTCGAACCTCCGAGCTGCCGACTTTGCAGTCAACATTTCAGTGCTCCTGCCTGCTGTGCCACCACACCCCCTGCTGAGAACAGCCCTATCCTTAGCCTAATAATGATTATCTTAGGACTGGAAAGGATCCTACGGATCATAGGAGTCCAGCCCTTATGGAAGCACAGTGTGGGAATTGAACTCTCAGCCTCTGGCTCTGCAGTCAGAGACCTAGGCCACTGAAGTATCCAGCATTAACTTGGTGCTATCATAGTAGCTGAGGGGAGTTTGGACTTAACATAATTCAATTCCTAATCTGTGAACTGATCTCAGCCAGCACCTGAAGGTTAGAGCTCTTCGGCAGTGGATGATGCTGCCACAAAGGAGGGTGGTGGAGTCTCCTTCTTTGGGGGTTTTTTAAGCAGAGGCTGGATGGCCGTCTCTCAGAAATACTGTATGGGAGTTCCTGCATGGCAGGGGGTTGGACTGGATGGCCCTTGAGGTCTCTTCCAACTCTATGATATCGATGAAGAGTGGTTGCCGGCTGATCATCCAGTGGTGCCAGCAACTCTGAGATCGGCCAGAGTGAGCCAGTTGTGTTCACACCACCTGAAGGACGAGTAAAAATACTCACAGAAACAAAGGAAGAGGGTGTCGACACACATATTGTAGACACTGAAGAATCCTTGGCTTATGAGGTAGGCACCAACCACCACAGTCTGAAGGTAAAGAGGAGAAAAGAGGAAGTAAAACTTCAAAAAAAATCATGAAAATGTTCAGATGCCATACATTTTCATTTACACGTTATTCCTGTCAGCAATTGTTTTAAGGTTACCAATTTGTGGGACACAACCAGTATTCCTTATCCCGTTCTGGAAGCATGTATGAAGCTTGTCAAGGTGCCTTTATAAGAGACCACCAAGCCCCACCACGGATGGGAGAGGGGGGGGGAAGTCTTCCCATTTTGCTTTTTAAAATAAATTACTGTATTTTGGAAATCTTTCCAGACTGGGAATTTAAAGTGTTCTGCTTATATACCTCCCCATAGTGCTTAAAGCACTATGCAGGCTTCCATTAAAATGTTTTATTTATTTAAAATACTTTTGGCACGCCTTTCGCCTGAAATGGACCCAAGGACAAGTATGAAAACATTTGTGAATTTTGGTAAATTCTTCAAACACGACTGAAATTTCCCCCCCAGCTCTGCACCAGTTAAAGAGAAAAAAGCTCAGAGGGGGCTCTGCTTTTTCTAACTTCTGTGTCGGACAAGCCCTTCATCGGAAAAGCAGCTGAATACAGGCAGATTCAAATCCAGGCTTTGAAGTGTGCAATACCTACTGCCCTAAGCCCAGTTCAATATGTTTTGGCTTCTCGTGCATTCAATTTTTTTTTTAAAAAAACAACACATCAGATTCTTCATATGAAGAAATCTGAAAATGTTGGTAAATCTTATAAAAATGGATAGATCTAAAAATGTCACTCAACTGAACTCCAAACAAACCTATGTTTTATCCCTGAGTTTCTGTTTTATGACAGACAGCATTATTTCCCCCAACTCTGCTGTTTTCTGCTGATACTATAGCTTCATTTGTCAAGTCCGAGATCCTCTCTAAGTTAATGTGAAACTAAAATATCGTTTAGCTGCCATGTTGGATTGGACCTACTGAACATTTCCATTTTGGATCAGTAGGAAGGAACCTTATTCCCACCACCACCACCACCCTCCAAATAAAAAGCTATACAGGAAAAGAAGTGAGGAGTTACATAAATTAAATGGTCCCCGTTAAGTTACGGTACATACCAGAATGGGTAGCCAATAGTAGTTCAGGGCAGGCGACTGGAACCGGGGGTCGTGGATGGGGATTCGACCAGTGAAGAAGAAGAAGGCTAGAACACCCACGCCACCAACCACCAAAAGCTTCCCAAAAAACAGAAGCAGGTCTGTTATTTTGTCCAGCACTACAACTCTGGAGGGAAAGGGGGAAAAAAAAGAAAATGGAGAATTCAAAATGTCATCTTGCTGAGAAATACAGGCCTGTATTTTTCTCTCAGACTCACCACCCCCTGCCCCCATTACGTACTCCCAACTTGGTTACCTGACAATGTTCCGCATCAATAACTTGAAGGCATTTTTGGCCGAGACGCAGAAATTCTTTCCATAAATAGCAATCTGAGGTTTTTTAAAAAAAGGATTTCAGAAGTTAAGATAAATGTATGTTACATCTTCCAAAAACTCCTCTGGATCCATCCCCTAAAACACCACCCACCACTGCCCTCCTTGCTCTTTCTGCTTGGTCACAGTTGATTCCTAACAGAGCTGGTCCTATCATCAGGCAGAGTGCAGCAACTGCCCAGGCAGGAAGCGACTGACACTCAAGCAGGGAACGTCAACCTGGCTTTCCTACATACATGTGAACCAAACCACAGAAGGAGTTTGAAAGATTTACTTTTTGGCCCATAATTCCCCTCTCAGGTATGGCCAGTGGCCTTTTTCCTACCCATCAAAATTCTTCCGTTGGTTAGAAAAGATAAGTAGAGACTAAGGCCCTAATTGGTACTAACAAATGAATACAGTATATGCGGAACTCAAGTAAAGTGATCGATTTTTATTAAAAAAAAAACTAATAAAATGGCTAATAGAAAACTCATCCAAGTTTTTCAAGCTAAGTTCTTAGTGATTACTTGCTTTTAATTATTAAACAGTATTTCAATTAGTATATACTTTAATAGTATTTTTAATGTTTTGATACCTATACACTAGAACACAAAAAGCGAGACGTACAATCATAGAATCGTGGAGCTGGAAGAGACCTCAAGGGCCATCCAGTCCAACCCCCTGCCATGCAGGATCCCCCATCACAGTATTTCTGACAGATGGCCATCCAGCCTCTGTTTAAAAACCTCCAAAGAAGGAGACTCCACCACCCTCCTTTGTGGCAGTATATTCCACAGCCTAACAGTCCTAACCGTCATGAAGTTCTTCCTGATGTTCAAATGGAATCTCTTTTCCTGTAGTTTGAAGCCATTGCCCTGAGTCCTAGTCTCTGAAGCCATGGAAAACAAACCTGTTCCCTCTTCGATATGACGTCCTTTCAAATATTTAAACATAGCTCTCATATCCCCCCTCAGCCTTCTGTGTGACCCATTTGGTCCCTTCTCCATCCCAGCGGCAACGCTCACCATAATGTAGGCATTCCTGTTGAGGAACTTGATAAACTTCTCCAGACACCAGAAGCAACATTTCAGACAACAAAAAATACACCGGGCAACTGGATTTTGGGCATCTGCAAAACATGCACACAAAAATTAGACCGAGGTCTCTTGCAGGGCATAAGTCAAGCTGCTGTTGGACAGTTTGGAATGATATGGTATTAAGCTGTGGGGTTTTAGAGAAGATCTTATCCCAAAGTTTGCCATTTTCACAGGTTTTTAAGGAATTGCAAATGGCCAGAGTGGCTCAGGGATTCTGGGCATTGTAATAAAGACATTTGTTTCCTAAACTGTGGTCCAGGTTAAAAGTCACCATCCTAACTAGTCCTACATATGCCACCGAAGGGGCAGGCATGGAGAAGAAGCCCTCACCCCGTATCAGAATATCCTGTACCCACTCTTCCCAATGGCTACAGCAGAACGTGGCTGAAGACCATCCCCACACATCCTTGTCGAAGGTCAAAGGGAATCAAAACCTTTTTAGAATATATCCTAATCTCCTGCAGATGATACAGAAACCCATTCTGGGCATTTTGACTATGATGATGAACACATAACATTTTTGACTTGCCTTTCAATTTGTGGTCCAGATATTCCAGGATCATGCGGATGACCTGAACGATGGTGAGGATGAGGGCACCAAATGCAAGAGAGCCAACATGGTATCTGAGGAGGAACCAGAGGCCCAGTTAGAGTAGATTCTCTCACAACATGTTCAAAATGGAGGTTAGGGATGGGAGATGGTTCAATCGCTAGCCTGAACTCTCACTGGACTTTAAAATGACTAAACCTGAGGCTGCTGCGTTTGGAAAATATTGTGACAAAACAAGACCCTCCAGGAAAAGAAAATAATCCTGAGAAAAGGGACATGCCGTGAAAGAGGAGAGCAAAACTGAACAAGAGATGGATTAACTGAACACAGCTTTGACTGGGAGCCTTTTCACACGACCCCTATACTCCGCGGCAAATGGCTCCCAGCTCCGGAGCTTAAAATTGTTTCCCCACCAGCTCCGGAGTTTACAGAAAATTAAGTGCGACCACGCCCACCTAAGCGCGTCCCAGCGCACTTTTCAGGTACCTGCTCTCCAGAGGTGAAAAATCCCTGATGCGGATCTAACGTAGAGAGTGCCAGGCTCTCCTTGCTTCTGGTTTTTTTTTTTTTTGCCTCCTGCCCCTTTAAGAGCTACTTAAGAGAATGGAATGCTGCGGGGGCAAGAGCGAGATGGCAGAATGGAGGTGAGCCACATTCTTTTCTTCCTTTTTTTTCTCCCTCCCCTCAGGCAGCGAGCAGCCAGGAATGTGGAGGGGGTGGGAACACAAGAACAGCGACAAGCCCCCCAAGATCTCTGGTCCAAATTAAAGTGGCCAGCGGATCTTAGGGGTCGTGTGAAAAGGCTCTGTGTTTGTAACTGAAGTCACAGCTTTGAGCTTGCGAAATTAGAGAGGGGCTGTCAGTGAAGGATATGGGTAGGGTGGGGTGGAGTGGACACACCCCGTATTGCTCTCATGCTCCCCTGTAGATGCTGAAAAAACCTCATAGCTAATGCATGGGTCAGCCCTCTGACCCCAGGTTGTGCATTCAGACACAAAGTTATTTCTAACCCTCATATTAGAGCCTTTTCACACGACCCCTAAGATCCGCTGGCCACTTAAATTCGGACCAGAGATTTTAGGGGTTTGTCGTTGTTCCTGCGTTCCCACCCCCTCTGCACTCCTGGCTGCTGGCTGCGTGAGGGGAGGGAGAAAAAAAGGAAGAAAAGAATGCCGCTCATCTCCGTTCTGCCATCCCGGCACTGCATTCAGATCTCTTAAAGGGGCGGGGGGCAAAAAAAGAACAAACAGAAGCAAGGAGAGCCCGGCAGTCACTACGTTATATCTGCATCAGGAATTTTCACCTCTGGAGAGCAGGTACCTGAAAAGTGTGCTGGGACGCGCTTAGGTGGGTGTGGTCACACTTAATTATCTGTACACTCCGGAGCTGGTGGGGAAACAATTTTAAGCTCCGGAGCTGGGAGCCATTTGTGGCGGAGTTTAGGGGTCGTGTACAAATACCCTTTGTAAATGTGTAGACATGGGCACAGATTGTTTTGTTGCAGTGTGCTACATGGCACTATAGGTGCCTCATGGTTCCATCCCACCACCACCACCACCACCCTCTAGCTTTCTGACTCATTCACCATTCAATGTGCACCCTTGGGGTCCTCCATCTCTGGTGGCGTCCCAACCCAATGAGTTGCTCAGACTCCCCTTCCCTGCCCATTATGGTAGCCGACCACTCCCTGGCTGCTCAGGGCACACTCTGGCCCAGAGCGATGAAAAGGTGACATACCAAAGGAAACTGACAATGCTGAAGTTGTGTAAATCAAACTCCTAACCTTTGGCACTGCAGTCAGATCCCTAAACCATCGGCCTACCCAGGCAGCTCTTGCTTACTTCTTTCCAAGTCAAGTTAGTGAAAACTACTTTTCTAGATGCCCTAAGTACATCCGATCTCGCTTGATTTCAGAAGCTAAGCAGGGTCGGCCCTGGTTAGTACTTGGATGGGAGACCACCAGGGAATGCCAGGTGCTGTAGACGCCTGGAGTAGGAACTGGCAAGCCACTCCAGTATTCCTGCCAAGAAAACTCCATGGACATGGAGTCACGTAGACTCAGTCACGACTGTAACGACACAACACACACACACTTTTCTAGATAACAGTTCATCAGATCTTATGGTCAGCATGGAGATAACTGGCAAGGACAGGACTTGGGATGGCCATGAAACAGAAAAAAATGTGTTTCATTTTGTTCTGTCCCCCTGTGATTTGTTTTGTTTTGTTAGAAACAAATTTGTTTAAATTTTTTATACAAAATGAAACAGTAACAAATTGATTTGTTACTCTATAAAACGGCTCCCCTGGGTCCTAGAGGCACCAAAGTTGGTGTGTCCCGTCTTTGGACTCTCCCCTTTAACCCCTCCAAATTTGGAAAGATTTGGAGTTCAGGGGGTTGAGTGATTCAATTTCAAAGGGGGTATCCCCAGAAAAAACATTTCTAATTGCAATGTTATTTGCTTGAAAATAGTGATCCCAGGCAGCTAGCAGCGTGGAAATTACAGTGGAGCTTCCTTAAGCTCTCCCCTTGAAACCGTTTTACAGCGAAACAAATCGGTTCATTTTTAAACAATATTGCCATTTCGTTTCATTACTAATGAAACGCTGCTTCCCTGTTTTGTTTTGTTTCGTTAGCTAACGAAACGACAAAACAGCATTTTGTTTTTCATTTGGTGCCCATCCCTAGACAGGACCTTATCTTCACAAGTTAAAATTCAATTTCACTTAATTTATTAGGATACTGAGAACTGGCCAAGCATGGAAAGTATAAAAAGATGTCCCTGCCCCATGTGCCATATGAAGAAGCCCACTGGTCTGGACTGGCAGCAGAATCCTACTTCTGTGCATCATCTGATGCCTGACCTAGTTGCCTCACGTTGTCTATTTTTTTTTAAAAAAATACAGTAATACCTCAGATAACGAATGCCCCCGATAATGAATTTTTCAGATAATGAATTGCAATTTCCAGGTATAGGGCTGCCTCGGATAACGAATTTTCCCTAATTGCTGCCTCGGATAATGAATCGCAATTCTAGGCATAGGTCTGCCTCGGATAACGAATTTTCTCTATGGGCTGCCTTGGATAACAAATTTTCTCTATGGGCTGCCTCGGATAACGAATTTCCTGCATGCATCGTTTAAAAAGAGTTATCCTGGGCTACATCACATCTGTCTCTTTAAAGTGCACTTTTTAAAGAGTGTTGAGCAAAAAACAACACCACAGGTGTCTGGGTCATTTTCCTAGGCTCTGGAACGGATTAATTGGTTTTCCATTCCTAATATATCTATAAAATAAAACTGTATGTTTCATTTTATAGATATATTAAGAATAGCATAGGCATCCTTACTTGTTGGGAGTAGTGGACCGAGAGCCACATTGGACTGAAGCACAACCAGAGATGGAAGACCATAGAGACACGCAATGTAATGGTGAGCGATTCGCCCAACCCACTACTTCCAACAAGCAGGGTTGCCCCTGTGCAGCTGGGGAGTGGTCAGCTGCCATAGTGGATAGGGAAGGGTGGGAGGCTGAGCTCTTCATTGGGTTAGAACACCACCAAAGAAGGGGGACCCCAGGGGCGCGCAATGAAAGGTGAGTGGGTCAGCCGCCTTGAGGGTGGGGTGGAGCAATGGGCCCATGAAGCACCTCTGATGCCATGCAGCACGCTTCATACAAAGTGCAGTGAAACAATGTGTGCCGTTCTCGACAGATTTACTAATATGAGGGTTAGAAATCTCTTTGTGTCTGAATGGGCTCAGGCGTCATCTGTGAAGCCACATGGCGCACTTTGTACGAAGCACGACGAATCATTTTGTGCCCATCTCTATAAATGAGCACCACCACCACCCCGGCTTTTCCTGCTGACTACACACACAGCTGCAGGTGAGGGCCCAACCGTACAGGGCTAATCTCGCTGTTTCCAGAGGGGGCACCAGAGAAGGAACCGTTCGGAGGTCAGAAGCCCACCCCGCGTCCCAGAACGTGTGGGAATTCCCCACAGTGTTGCCCACCGTAAGGTCCGGAGGAAGGCACTGAAGACGGCACAGGCCGGGATGTCCTGGGGCTTGTTGAAGGCCCAGTAGTACGAGGCGAAGGCCCCCGCCAGCACACACTGGCCCAGGGCGATGACAAAATTGATGCACCAGAGGAAACCCACAACATTGTAGATCTGTAGGTTGAAGAGGTTGCGCTGGAACAGCCCTTGGTCGTTGTACTTGAAGAAGATGCACTCCACGGCGCACGTCGGATAGGAGGAAGCGTTGAACTCCTGGGGGAAGAGAGGAGAAGCAGGTGACAAAACAGGCAGGGAAGGGAAGCCGGGCCTAAACCTCAGAAAGGGGCCAGTCATTCCACAGTACGGCAGGATCCGTGGCTTCCATAAGGGAAAAATCATCAAGAGCCAAGAAGCTCAGATGGACTGGAAGATTCAGAGCCCTCCTCAGGCAGCCTCTTTCCTCTCTCACATTTGTTTTTCTTCCATGGCTCTCAAAGCCTGTGGAGAACATGCATGGCCAAGGGAGTGTGCGAGGCCTACACCCGTCTGTGGCCACAGGTGGCACGGGGAGGTGACCTTCACATACACGAGGTTCTGCCTCCCACAGAGATGGTCAACCTCCAGAGGTTTGGGGCCCAAATGTTGTCTCACAACAAGTACCACAACTTTGTTATTATAAAAACTACAGGGGGGGATGTTAAGCTGAAAGGCCCATTTTTACCCTCTACTACTGCCTTTTTATTATTACAATATTATTATTGTTTTTACAAAATTAGGAAGTGTTGGAAATCAGGGGAGGTCTATGCTGTCCATCTCTGCCATGCACAGATAAAAATAGCCTGTCCCCCACTACAGAGGGTCACTTTCATGCAATTCAAGAGCGGTGAAGGAGCCTCATCGTGCAGTGGTTAAACTGCAGTACTGCAGTTGAGACTCTGTTCATGACCTGAGTTTGATCCTGACAGGCTCAGGTACTTGGCTCAAGACTGACTCAGCCTTCTGTCCTTGTGAGGTCAGTAAATTGAGTACCCAGTTTGTTGGGAGTGGAGTGGGGGCCACTGTGTAGCATGGATAGTTAAATTGTAAGCCACCCCGAGAGTGGGGTGGGGCAGTATACAGCGGTACCTCTACTGACGAGCGGCTCTACCTACGAACAATTCAACTTAAGAGCAGAAACCCGTTGGTGTTTTAACTGGTGCCTTACAGATTTTAGATGCGGTCCGCTTTACTTACAATTTTTTATTCCCCCCCCCCCATTTTTTTAGATATGGCTGCTGCGCTTATGAGTTGTTTGACTTATGAGCATGCATTCAGAATGGATTAAACTCATAAGCAGAGGTAAGTAAGAGGTAAGTAGAGCTTTGCTTTGGTGAAGGGGCAGCTCTGGCATGACACACTTCTCACATGCACTCTCCCCACAATTTCACAACGGTTTGCTCGACAGCTCAGTGATTTAACTTTCTGCCTGTGGAGCCCAAGTTTGGGAGTTCGATTCCGCACTGTGTCTCCTTGACAGGGGATGGACTTGATGATTCAGAGGATCCCTTCCAGTTCTGCAGGCCAAAGGTTATATTAATAGGGCTTCTCTCTCCTCCTCCTCCTCCTCTCAACATAACCCTACCTGCTACCTGCTGCAGGACAAAACTAAACAGTACAGATCGCTGGTGAACTCATGTTTATTTTGAAGCCATCTTCTTCAAGTAGTTATATTTTTCGGCCTGGCTTGGCCACTCACCAGGGGGTTGCAGCTCTCATTACCCGAGATTCCTTGGCAGTCAGGAAGACTCTGGTTTGTGGGGATGACCCGATAGAGGGGCTGTCCCGAAGTGGCAAGGTATCTGAAAGCGGGCGAGTCGTCAAGGAATAGAGTATGAGGAAGAGCTATGAGGAAGAGCTCTTTTCTTCTTCACATTCTCTGCTGGACATGCAGTTTAGCGATCACACTCGAGATGGTCACGAAACGAACTAAATAGCACAACAAACCTGGTTGGTTTGTGGTTTGTGGCCCAAACCGCTTTAGGGATCCCGTTTTGCTGAAGCAAAATGAAATGACAAACTATCTTCCCTTTCGTGTTTCGTTTTGTTTCGGCAAACAGGGATACTCACCATCCCCTTTCCTCCTGGCTCCGTCACTTCTTCCTACCCTCTCCTGCCGGGTGTCTGCGGCTACCACAGAGTACGGGCCTGTAGCAGAGAAGGAGGCAGCAGAAGCGATAGGAGCAGGAAGCCGCAGCCCTGCAAAGCGTGAACCAGAAAAATGATCCTCAAACCGGTTTGTTTTTCTGAGGGTTTGTAGTGGTTTGTGGCAGACCACTTTTCCAGTTCGTCCCCCTCTCTAGACTTTTTTTAAAATTTTTATTAACATTTTAAATTTTATTAACAAAAATTTATTAAAATTTTATTAACAAAAGGTAAAAGACAAAAGAAACATTAACACAACATAGTGACATACATTGTAATCTTCCTTATTAATTAATTAACCACCTCAGGCACCTGCTATTTACACGTTTTAACAAGGGTTACATTCAATCTCCCACTTCCATCTAAAAAATAAAAGTCAAACAATCTAAATTATTTCCTAAAGCATGTTTCTTCCCAATTAAATCATTCACATATTTTAGTAAAGTTTCCAGGTTTCCATGAAATAACCATACGTTATTTCTCCTTTATATTCTAATTTTATTAGTCAATTTCTCCATCAGCACTGTGTGAATCATAGAATCATAGAGTTGGAAGAGACCTCAAGGGCCATCTAGTCCAACCCCCTGCCATGCAGGAACCCCCATCAAAGTATCCCCGACAGATGACCATCCAGCCTCTGCTTAAAAACCTCCAAAGAAGGAGACTCCACCACCCTCCTTGTCATGTCCTATTCATAAATGTCTGTAACCAAAGACCCTGTGTGTTTCTCCAACTTTTAGCAATCTCACACCTTGCTGTGTCTATCAGGTTCATAGAATCACAGACTAACGGGGTTGGAAAGGGTCCCTAATAAGGCCATGGGGTCTGATCCCCAATTGAATGAAAAGATTTGACATTGCGATTTGAATTTTGATTTGACTGCTTCCCCACCCCCGCCGCCCACAACACACCCCTATTGCTGGTCAGATTCTGGAGTACATTTAAATAAATCTATCTGGCACGTGTTGAATTCCTTTTCCTTGATCTGCCTTTACGTGACCAGGAGCACCTTTGTCTTGCTTGGGTTAAGCTTCCGTTTGTTCACCTCCGCCCACTCCTTAAACACCGTAGATGCGCAGCCGAAGATCAACCACACCATGCTGTGCCCAGTTACCATTGTACGGATGTGAAAGCTGGACGATAAAGGGTGACAGGAAAATAACTGATTCGGTTACAATGCGGGAATGAGTGAATACTGCACCATTTGCCTTCCACCCGTATTTAAAAAAAAGCAAAGGTGTTTTCACTTGCTGTAAGTTCCACTACTCATGTGTCCATGTTTTTACTTGCTGGAAAATGTCTGTCAAGATTCTCAGTCATCCAGCTGAGGACTTCTCTCGTGGGATCGAAACATTTTGCTACTCATCCAAGCAGCTTTGTCAGAAGAAGCTACTTGGATGAGTACCAAAATGTTTCGAGCCCACAAGAAAAGAAGTCCTGTTGCCATGACTCAGCTCCCAGATACTTGTTGGAGAGTGTTTTTGTTTATTTGTTTGTTTAAGTTATGGGAGACTGTTAAAAGTACTGTTCCCAGCTTGTGTGTGAAAAAGCAGATTGTAAGCCAGAAAAACTCATATGGAACGAGTCTTCAAGGTGCCACTGTACTTATCTTGTCCCTGCTGCTGGTGAAATATAGCTCCCTCCGAAAACACTCCCATTTTACGATCTGAAGCAGTACTGTTTAGTAGAGATGGGCACGTAACAGAAAACCCATGGTTCAGGTTCGTCTAGTTCAGGCCCACCTTTGGTTTGGTTCGAGTTCTGGTTTGAACGAATTAAAAAAAAAATCATTTGAACCCGAACCGGTTCGGGTTCGGCGGTGGCAGTGGCGGCAGATTTTGGCCCTGGCCCCTGCAGCAGGGGCTTTTTGATGTGCTGTCATGGAGCCAGCACCTCTTCCCCCCCCCCCCAAAGTGCCCACCGCGCAGCCCCTGGGGCCAGGTGGGCGCTTCTTTTATTTTTATTTTTATTCATTGTAGAGCACCGACCCCAACGCCGACCACGCAACCCCTGGGACCTGTTCGGCGCTGGTTTTATTTTTATTTTTATTTATTTTAGGGTGACGACCAGGCCTCCCTTGGGGGCCTGGTCGGCACTCCTTTTTTAATTTTTAATTTGTTTTTAATTTTAATTTTATTTTTTTATTGCTGACCATGTGGCTGCGCTACAGCTGTAGCATGGCCATCGGTTCGCCCTTCCCCCCGGTCACTGTCCCAGAAGCCAGGAAGACTGGACCTCCAGACCAGCACCAGGTAGGAGATATCTCCACCCCCCATTAACAAAATGAACCTAACCGAACCAATTTCGTTTCTTTTCATTTTAAATTTACCCCTAGGGTCGTTATTTGTTTCATTACTGTTAGTTCGTTTCATGCCCATCTCTAATGTTTAGTAATTAGAACTGCTGGATTGCTCAGTGAGTTAGGTTTCTGGTTGCGGAACCCAAGGCTGAGAGTTCGATTCCTCAGTGTACCTGCTTGACAAGCGCTGGACTCGTTGATCCACAGGGACTCGTCCAGCCATCTGTCTCATTCTCCTTCATGGATAGGCTGTAAGTGACTCTCTTCAAAGGGAGGAGGGGAAGGGAAGGGAGGATCTCGGAACCAAATACATGTCTCCACTCCAAAAGGATACAGGGCAGTGATACCCCAGTAGGCCACGCATATCACTAGCAGAACGAAGGTCACCAGAGGGTAGAGGAGGGTAGACATCATAGATCCAATAGCCCTGGAACACACACACACACAGAGAGAGAGAGAGAGAGAGAGAGAGAGATGTCAAGGCCCCGGGCAATTCTCTTTCCATTGGTCCCCATTAGAAATATCACCACAGCCCCCCTCCAGAGAGAAACAGGCTCACCGGCTGGCTTCCCGGATGAGAGCAAGGGCAATCAGGATCCGTTTGCGTAGGAACAGGAGGGTGAGGAGCAAAATGGCTTCCACCACGCAGAGGATAATCACTGAGGGAAAGAAAACGAGAAATATGGATTCTGGTACATGCCAAACAATAACAACAAAACCAATGATGGGGGGTGGGGGGAGACAGGGGACTCAACCCAAAGAGGGAATTCAAACCTAGAGCTAAAGCATATGCTACAGATAGTATCTCCTTAAGATCTGGAACGACTGAGTTGCTTAGAGTCAGAGGCTGTGCTCCACTCCCTTTGTCCACTCAGAAAGCAAGTTAATTTACTAATAACAAGGGGAGAAACACTCCTTTTAATGACAAGTGGTGTGCAAGGTTTTGACCCAAAGCTCAGAATGTTACATTTTAAAAGGAACTTTCTGCATTATTTATTGCCTCTCCATCTCCAAATTCCCGTTATCATTGTCACCACTTTGATCTCACAAGTAATTGGTGATGTTGTGACTTATTAATATATCCTCTTGCTGTTACTGATAAGTCAGAAAAATACAAGGAAATACTAGTGGCCAGTTTCTGATGTTGTGCCTTAAAAATATGTATAAAAGCACTAAGTTGATACTTTTCTCCAAATAAGGATTCAAGGCAGATTCAAGACAAAGGCTTACCTTATCATTTAGGACTGACAAGAGAATGGCATAAAACCTGAAATATTCTGATATTTTAGATGTAACTTTTTGAAGGAACCTGATTTTGCTCATTGTATCTAAGTAACATAGATTTTGCTTGTTATATCTAAAGAATGCATAACTATAAGGTCATTAAAAGTAAAAAGTAAAGGTTCCCCCAACACATGTGTGCTAGTTGTGTCCAACTCTAGGGGCGGTGCTAATCTCTGTATTCAAGCCAAAGAGCCAGTGTTGTTCAAGTCCATGGCCACGTGGCCGGGATGGGGGAGCGGGGGGCAATCTGGTCGCTCTGCGTGCCCCCCCCCGCGCTCCTCTTAGAAGCCCCGGGGGCCCCAGGGTGGTGGCGGGGGGCGATTGGGTGGCTCCGCAACACCCCCCCTGCGCTCCTCCGAGAAGCCTCGAAGCAAGTTTGTGTCAGTGGCTAAAAGTCATTTTAAACATTGTGTGCCGCTTCTCATGACCCCCCCCCATGTTTAAAATGACTTTTTGCCACCAACTCAAGCACTTGCCTCGGTGGCTAAAAGTCATTTTAAACATCACACACACACACACAGCTCACAAAGGAGGAGTTGCCAGGCCCTGCTGCATTTCCCACCCTAGGCTTATACTTGAGTCAATAAATTTTCCTAGTTTTTTGGGTTTAAATTAGGGCCCCGACTTAAACTCGGGTCAACTTATACTTGAGTATATATGGTATATAATGTTACATTTTATAGATATGTAAAGAATAAGGATAGGATAATTGGAAAGAGAAAAGTGGGGCAAGGAGAGGGTTGACACAAAAGTACACCCCTATTATAATGACTTAACCATTGTTCTCTCTTCTGCCCTACAGTCATTGTTGCTTCCATGCTCCCAACATCTTTTACAGCTTTTATATTTCAAGGTGGTTTTTCATGTTTTTCTCGAATCCATTTATGTACTGGTTTCCAATGTGTTTTTCCTTTCCTTTCCTTTCCTTTCCTTTCCTTTCCCTTCCTTTTTTTTCCTTGCACTGTTTGTTATTTTAAAATCTCTGTTAAAATGTCCATTTCTGGGGGCTCCAAAAATCTGTTCCAACAACTCTTCTTTCTTTGGGACGGCTGCTTTCTTCCAGTCTCTTGCATATAGTATCCTTGCTGCAGTAGCTATATGTAATATTTACACTGTCTAACGCAGGGGTGTCCAAACTTTTATGTGAGAAGGGCCAGATTTGGTGAGGTGAAAATGTGTAGGGGCTGACCATTCAGCCACATTTGGCCCCCGGGCTGAACTTTGGACAAGTCTCTAGGACATGCAAGGAGGCAGGGAGGACGCTGTAGCAACGGAGCTGGGGGCCAGTAGGCTGGGCAGGGTGCTGGGGGACAGACAGAGGTAGGGAAGGCAAGCAAACTTTAAAACTGCAAGCTGATGTCTCCATCCAGTATGGGGAGGGGCCAGCTGGCGGGGATGCATGACAGGCTGAGCTGGTGGAGAGAAGAGGCTGCAAGCTGCTTGAAATTCGAAAACGGGCCGCATTTGGCCCCCGGGCCTGACTTTGGACATTCCTGGTCTAATGTTAGGGTCAGCCTTGGGACAAACTGCATTAGAGAGCCTTTTCAAATGACCACTAAGATCCGCTGGCCACTTAAATTCGGACCAGAGATCTTGGGGGTTTGTCGCTGTTCCTGCGTTCCCACCCCCTCCACACTCCTGGCTGCTGTCTGTGTGAGGGGAGGGAGAAAAAAGGAAAAAAAGAATGCCGGCTCACCTCCGTTCTGCCGTCTCGCTTTGCTCCCGGCAGCATTCTATCTCTTAAAGGGGCGGGGGGCAAAAACAACAACAAACAGAAGCGAGGAGAGCCCGGCACTCACTACGTTACATCTGCATCAGGAATTTTTCACCCCTGGAGAGCAGGTACTTGAAAAGTGCGCTGGGATGTGCTTAGGTGGGCGTGGTCGCACTTAATTTTTTGTAAACTCTGGAGCTGGTGGGGAAACAATTTTAAGCTCCGGATCTGGGAGCCATTTGCCGCGGATTTTAGGGGTTGTGTGAAAAGGCCCAGAGGCAGACTTGAGGTTATATTTGTTTTCTGGCTGTTCTGCAGTAACCCCTTCACCTTATCATCACCCCAAGACAGAAGTCCTTACATCTATAGACACATTCTCTCCTCTCCCCACCCCATTTCACACATAAACTCTTTAACTCCACTCCCCGAGGGAAGGGGACCTCCGCTCGGACTTACAGGCCGCAAGCCACGTCTCCTTGACGTGGCTATACGCGCTCCAGTTGGTGGTAAATCCAACGTTCTGAATGGTGGCCCCCTTCTGGTTCAGCTCACTGTACTCCATATAGCAATGGTAGATTCCTGAAACACAAAAAGGCAGCGGTCAGGGCGGGCCCCTACCATCAGGCAGACAAAGTAAGAGTTTCATATGAAACTACAACAAATACATAATGTAACCAATGAAACTTGAAGGAGTTAATTCCGAGCCCTGCCCAAAGGTAGGGCCATGGTTCTCCGCAAAATATTTTTCTGCCTCCGGTGAAGGATCAAATGGTGCTCCCATCCCTTGCATCCAAAGGGTGCTCCCCCAAGAGCTACCCAAGTTCTTTTGGCACAGGAGGCAGGAAATCCCACACAAAAATGCCCACAGCATACACACCTTTCCACTGGCAGTGGAAATTGGTCACATCCTGCATCAACATTTTCAGCCGCACTTTTAAAATGCACTACGGTACAAGTGGCCGGCTGGATAGCTCAGTGGTTTAGGTCTCTGGCAGCAGAGCCAGAGGTTGAGAGTTCGAAACCCCCACCAGGCCTCCAGAGAGAAAGAGCCAGGCTGTGTGGCCTTGGGGAAAGCTGCACAATCTCAGGAGGCCCCCAAAAGAAGGGAAGAGTCAACCACTTTCTCTACCTGGAAATACTTCGAAAGGGTTACCATAGGTCAGAGTTGGCCTGATGGCATCCTATTATTATTATTATTATTATTATTATTATTATTATTATTATTATTA
>JAHTLZ010000207.1:1129876-1146265 GCA_023846285.1 Phrynocephalus versicolor | reverse complement strand
TATTATTATTATTATTATTATTATTATTATTATTATTATTATTATTAACAACAACAACAACAACAACAACAACAACAACAACAAATTATCACGCAACAACCAATATAACTACGCTGGACTTTTTATTACAAATCACTAGTCGACCGCTTTCCTAGTGTTTAGGACTATGTGATGTATCGGCAAATTATGCGAGCAGATCCCAGTAAGGTGGCCTTCTGCAGCTGACTGATGATGATGATGATGAGTAGCAGCAGCAGCAACAGTACTAGCAGTAGTAGCAGTAGTAAAGCAAAGCAAAGCAAAGTGGTATGCTTATATACCGCCCCATACCACTTCAAGTAGTCTCTGGGCGGTTTACTGTTTTTAATTACAGTGTGCAGGCTACACGTTGCACACACACCCACACACACCCGCAGCAAGCTGGGTACTCATTTTACCGACCTCGGGAGGATGGAAGGCTGAGTGAACCTTGAGCCTGCTACCTGGGATTGAACCCCAGGTCGTGAGCACAGTTTTACCTGCACTACAGGCATTTAACCACTGCGCCACGAGGCTACTAGCAGTAGTAGTTGTTTTCATTATTTTAAACCTTATTTTAAATATTATTTTATTTTCAACTGCTAAAAGACCAACATGATGGCCCCTCTCAATTTCTCCTTAATGGGCTAATGATTATCTTGATCAGTATGAGATTGAGATTTTAAAGTTTTTCAGGTTTTAAAGACTTAACCAGTTATTCACCAAATTAGCCAGTGGATTAAAAAAAATCTTAGCTGGTCACCAAAGTCAGCTTTCCTGACTGAGGTTGGGCTGACACACTGCCGCTGTCATGAACCATTTCTGGGCTGGCTGCTATGGGTCCGCCGGCTCAGCCCATCTTTCACCCTAGCTTAGACTCAGGGTGTTTATACACGACCCCTAAACTCCACCGCAAATGGCTCCCAGCTCCTGAGCTTAAACATGTTTCCCCACCAGCTCCGGAGTTTACAGGAAATTAAGTGCGACCACGGCCACTTTAGCGCGTCCCAGCGCACCTTTCAAGTACCTGCTCTCTGGAGGTGAAAATTCCTTGATGCGGTGTAACAATAGTGAGTGCAGGGCTCTCCTCGCTTCTGTTTGTTGTTTTTTTGGCTCCCGCCCCTTTAAGAGCTACTTAAGAGACTGGAATGTTGCTGCGGCAAGAGGGAGAGCCAGAAGGGAGGTGAGCCATGCTCTTTTCTTCCTTTTTTTCCTCCCTCCCCTCACGCAGACAGGAGCAAGGAAGTGCGGAGGGGTGGGGACACAGGAAGAGCGACAAGCCCCTAAGATCTCTGGTCCGAATTTAAGTGGTCAGCGGATCTTAGGGGTCGTGTGAAAAGGCTCTCACTCACCGTATGCAGTGACAGCCAGCACCCCAAGGATGAGAATCCACACCAGAAACCCAGCGGTGAACCTCAGCAGCAGGAGGAAAAGGAGGCTGAGCAACATGGCGATCAGGAGTCCTCTTCGGGATGGAAGGAAGAGGCAGAAAAGGTGAACATCTGAGAGGGTGGAATGGAACCTCTTATTCCCAACCTATGCTCCGCTGCAAAATGCAGACCCAGTTCCCATCCCCCACCCCACTTGGGCCCCACAGCAAAGCCCAGGAGGTCGGAACTGGATCGATGGCCCAAATTTCCACTAGTTAGGCGAGTCCAAACTTCAGCCTTTCAGATGTTTTGGACCGCAACTCCCACTGACCTTTGTCATTGGCAATCTAAGCTTAGAATTCCAGGAGTTGTGGTCCAAACCAAAGACTCTGGAGGTCCGAAGTTTGGATATAGGTGATTAACCTTCATCAGTCCAGATGTTTTGGACCATAACTCCCAGAATTACAGGCCCGTACTGCCAATGACAAAGGACTGTGGGAGTTGTGGTCCAAAAACATCTGGAGGGCCGAAGGTTCGCCACCACTGCAACTAGATAATGAAGCTCAGGGTTGGTCAGGGTCTCTGACACTGTGATTTGTTGTGACAACAACAAGATCCGTTTCAAGCCCCCTAACCCCCTGTATGAGCTGAAAAACCCAGATTACAGTAAGAGCTCCATATCTGCTATGGATTGGTTCCACAAATCACAAGTCAAGTCTGAGTAACTAAAAAAAACACAACTGGAATCAAGTTCGAGTAGAGTCCCTGGTAGGACTTAAGTTGGACTTGACAGCAAATTGTGTTTCTCAAGTGCCCATGCCTTGATCCCACCATCTTGGTCAGCAGAGGCCAGTCAGCTGAGATTTCAACCAAGTCCATCATTTCTCAGTTGTTTTTAATGTACAGTATATGCAAAGGGCTAGAAACTTGATCTGTTTTTTAAATAATGAACACTAGGACCTTGGGTCCCTGAGTCATTCAGTTCAAGCTTCTGCAATGAAAACACACATGTACAGCATACACCTACACTGGAAGCCGCATCAATCTCTTTCACCTTGGTAGTAGCCAAAGGGCCACTACTAGCCCCTCATCCACAGCACACTTCCCCCCTCCACCCCAGTTCCCACAGCCACTCACATTAGGATCCAATACCACGTCCGCGCGAAATCCTCAAAGATCTTTAATCCGATATTTTTAGCATCAAGAACTTTTACAAGTTGGCTGAGTAAACAAAGACAAGAAAAGTGACAATTAGAAGGGGAACCCAGGACAAGATAATGGAGAGATTCCTGGTCTGGAAGTCTGAAAATAAAACTTTCATTGGAAGAAAATAACAACGTTAACATAGGTACTTGTAAAATAGTTACTTGCTACTTTTATGGTAGTGAAGGCATAAATAAGTCATTTCAAAGACATAATATAGATTCACTTTTTAAAAAGCATAATAAGTAGCTACCTTGAGCTACATTCAAAACTTAATTTTAAGGGCATTCCCAAAAGACTAGAAAAATACAAGAAAATGTTTTGTCATATCCTCTGATGTTACACCTTAGAAATATTTACAGGAAAAAAGATCCAAAAGAATACTACCCTTGCCCTTTAGGACTGATAAGAAAATGGCACTGATTCTGAATAATTACTGTCAAAAACGCCTCAAAATGTCTCATAATTTGAAATAGTAAAGTTTTAAAATAGCCTAAGTATGTTTCAGACACCTTGTGTCTCCTTACTGCAGGCATGTCCAAACTTCGCCCCTCCAGATGTTTTGGACCACAACTCCCACAGTCCTTTGCCATTGGAAGTACAGGCTTGGAATTCTGGGAGTTGTGGTCCAAAACATGAGGAGGGCCAAAGTTTGGACATACCTGCCTTACTGGGAGAAAGGCAACCTAATAGGACAAATAGAATAAATAAATACAGTGGACACTTGTATAACAAACAGCTTGTATAACATAAAATTTGTACAACATAAAAAATTCCGGAGATAGGGGAAATTTGCTTAACATAATCGCCTATGGGGCAAATCTGTACAGCATAAAAATGGGATCACTCCGTTTTCAATGCATTCCTATGGGGATTTGTATAAAGGAAAATTTGCTTAACATAATTTCATTTGGAACGAATTAATTCCTTTATACAAGGTACCACTAAGTAGCTTGGGTTTTGTTAAAGATGTCCCAAAGGTAATGCTATGATTACTTGCAAGTTAGCTAAAAAAATGGACTAGCAATAGGCAACCACATAAATTACAACCAGTTACTTCTATGACAAGATCCTGACTGACAAGGGAAGTATTGTCCATTTTATCTTTTACACTGTTCCATTTTCAAAGCACAAAATCTAAACAGGTCACCACCATTCATTTTTTTACACAAGGACTCGCTGACATGATAGATGGAGTGAAGGACTTACTCTGTACCATTCTTGAGTGAATCTATAGTTTTCTCTGGTGTCATCCCACTGATAGTAAAGTCCTTGGCCTCGGAGAAATTAAATGCAGGGAAGCAACGGTTAAAAACTGTAAAATGAATGGGATCCAGATTAGGAGTACATTAATTCAGAAGAAGACAGGTTGTTTTTAACACTTCCATGTCTTAGAGCCAGTTAGATTTCATACGAGGAATACAATAGTGCCCCCCTACCTGCATGATTTGTTTATCCACAGTCTCAGAAAGAAAAATCCTGGAATACTGTATATAGAATAATAGAATAATCACATTGGAAGACGCCTATAATTTATTTATTTTTAAAGGTCATCGAAGGTTATAAGCCCATTGAGTCCAACCCCCTGCCCAATGCAGGGATCCCAATAAAGGCCATTTTGATAGGTGTCTATGAAGATTCATAGTCATCCAGGTGAGGTTATTTGGAGGTTCAATCATGGCAACCGGACTTTTCTTGAGAGATCGAAATGTTACACTACTGACGAAACTTGGATGAGTAGAGAACTGTTTCGCTCTCTCAAGAAAAGAAGTCCAGTTGCCATGACTCCACTTCCAGATTCTGACAGGTGGTTGTCCAGTTTTCTCTTAAACCCCTGGAAAGATGAAGTTAACAGCATTGGCCTACCAGTAGGAGCCAGAGACCGATGTTATATATAAAGCAAAGGGTTCTGCTTATATACCGCCCCATAGCGCTTAAAGCACTCTCTTGGCAATTTACAATTTAATTGTGCAAGCTACACGTTGCCCCACCCAGCAGGCTGGGTACTCATTTTACCGACCTCGGAAGGATGGAAGGCTGAGTCAACCATGAACCTGCTACTTGGGATTGAACCCCAGGTCATGAGCAGACTTTTAGTTGCAGTACAGGCATTTAACCACCGTGCCACGTACCTCTCAAGACAAATGCCTAGTAAGACAAAAAACTCATAGTAAGAAAAAAATTCCAGGAATAGGCATGCTTTGCATGACAAAAACAAATCCCTATGGAATACTTTGCAAGACCAAAAAAATGTTCCACATGTACCCAAGGGAAAAAAAAACTGGTTATTTTTTGCCTTTATTCTAGCCTCCAGAACAGATTAATCTATGGGAAACTGCATTTCATAAGACAACATTTTCATAAAACGAAACCATCCATAACTTCCGGAATGGATTAATCCATTTTCAATACATTTCTATGAGAGAACTGCATGTCGTAAGACAAAATTTTCTTAAAACTGACCCGTAGAACAAATTAAATTTGGTTGAGGTACCACTGTAGTTTGCTAGTGAAATATATTTCTAAGATGTCATTACCAAAACTGGCCACTAGAGGAAGCATCCATCTGTACTATGTATATAGTATATACTGCTACGTATTAAAATATCATTTGCTAAAATCTGTTTTTTCCAGTGTTTTTGCAGGAGGGACGGGGCTGGAATTGATTTAGAGCTTTAGAAATGTTATTTTTTAGATTACAACTCCCAGAATTGCCTAGCCAAGATAGCTGATGGTCATATGAGTAGAGGCTCTGGTATTTGTAGGCCAAAATAACATCAGCAAAAGCAACATGTAGATGGTTTGTGAGATCCAGTTCCATATCTATTTTGGCCAGTCACTACCAATTATCACTTCCCTCGCAAAGATATGATAGTTAATAAACACCTGGAAATAAACTTTCTAGAAATCAGGAATGATTCAAGACATTTTGATACCTGAGGTGGAGAAGCACATGACACCACCACATCCATTCTGTGTTTATATGGCATGGCATCCAAAGCCAGCCATGTTATTTTAATTCATGAGGCAACACCCTCATAAACTCCTCTCTCTGTCCTGGGGGAAATAAGTAATAATGAAAAACTAAATAACAGACTATTGCAGA
Source organism: Phrynocephalus versicolor (assembly GCA_023846285.1). Lineage (NCBI taxonomy): Eukaryota > Metazoa > Chordata > Lepidosauria > Squamata > Agamidae > Phrynocephalus > Phrynocephalus versicolor. The sequence goes on along the minus strand of JAHTLZ010000207.1, from coordinate 1,140,568 downwards.
GGAGTGGTATCAGGAGACAGATAGCTAGTCTCATGCGCTCCCAAACGCATCTGGTGGGGCCACTGTGAGATACAGGAAGCTGGACTAGATGGGCCTTTGGCCTGATCCAGCATGGCTCTTCTTATGTTCTTATTGTCCTTTTATGACACAGTCTCTGCTTTTTGAAATGCCTTTCTCACTTTGCCTAGTGGCAGGGCTGGGCCCACTGGCACCAAACCATATACCATTTTTATATTGCTAAGGGTCTGACTACACAGCAATTAAAATGTGAATTGGCTCAGTCATAGCTAGAAATTTTGGCTATCCTAGATGAATTTGAGTTAATTGTCCACACAGGGAGAGGGGAGGAAATTGACTAAACAGCCTTGCTTGCAGCTTGCTAACATAGCTCTCTAAATAGCTTTCCTGATTTACAGGGGCTACAGCTACTATCTTAATAAGGTGTACTCAAGGGTTGAGTAGCAATTTCTTCTTCTCGTTCCCTACTTATATGTGCATGCATGTGTGTATGTGTGTGTGTGTGTGTGTGTCTGTCTGTCTGTCTGTCTAAGTGCCCTGGTGCAACAGCATGGGCACTTAGACACATACTTTTAAAAACCTTTTTAAAAAAGAAATAAACGGCATTGTTTGCAAAAAAAAAAAAAAAAAAAAAAAAAAAACCTCAGTCCTACCAGTGTTTTTACAGTGCCATGGCACTGGACCAACCAACAGCACTTCTGTACCCACTTTTCTTCATTGAGTCAAGCGATCACACTGTGTGAGCCAATATTAATAAATATTAAATTAATAATAAATAAATAAAATAAAATATGAAGAGACCTAACATCACACAAAGCAGAAGCCCCAGTAGCAGAGGGGGAAAACTATGGATGAGGTGGAAGATGACAGTCAGGGCTAATTTACATTTGCTTTTATGTTATTATGGTAGTGAAATTATTGCAAACTATACCGTTCTGATTTCATAGCATTTCCTACTGTCAAGGTAGCTGTGCCCTAACTGTTTCCTTTTGAAGGATCCAAAAAGGAAAACCCTGGTGGGGAGGCAGGGGGAGGCAGAGAACTCTGGTAAAATTTCCTTACTCATGCATTAGCATGTGCAAGGGGACTTTAAGGCTTTTTTGTTAAAGAAATGGGGGTATGGGGCAGCGTCTATAAGATGAAGGGGGTGTACATGTGGCTTTTGCCATTTGCCAATGCCTGCTTTCTAAGGGAGGGGGCATTTTGTTATCTCCTTTGTTCCACCTTCCCCTTTTCTAGGGCTCAAGTAAGTTGGACAGTGTTCTCCCTATCCATAAAACCCATCAAGGCAGATGAGTCCCAGCACGAAGTACAGTGGTGCCTCTGATAACGAATTCAATTTGTTCTCAGAGGCAATTTGTTATCCAAAATGTGGTTCCCCATTGAAATGAATGGGAAACCGATTAATCCGTTGCAGAGGACCGAGAAAAGGCAAAAAAGCTGAGGGCGGAGTTCCAGACCTCTTTATAAAGTGCACTTTAAAGGCCCGCAGTGCTTGAACACCCCCTCCAGAACACCTCCCCTGCAGTACAAAGCAAACATGGACAAGAGAAACCAGCAAGACTATCCCAGCCTATTCCTACCTAAGGTGCAATGGGGGGGGGGAATGCAAACAGACAAACATAAGCAGCAAGAGAAATCCAGCCTGTTCTTGCCTGCAGAGCAATGGAAAAGATTGCAAACATGGACACAAGAAAGCAACATGACTACCCCAGCCTTTTCCTGCCAAAATTGCAAAGAAAAGCAGTGCAAAGATTAATAAAAGCTAGCTCAGCAAATCCCTCAGCAAAACATGTCCAGAATGGCTAAAAAATCATGGGGGGGGGGGACTCTAACTCCTCCCACCCCTCCACACAGTACAGGAGGAGCAATACACCCGGGGTACACCTTTTTGCAAGGGATTATGGAACATTTGTTATCCGAGGCAGTCCTATACCCAGAAATTTCCATTTGTTATCTGAAAAATTTGTTATCAGAGGCATTCTTTATCCGAGGTATTACTGTATAGGGTAGCTGGCTTGGCCACTAGCAACTTACTCGGCTTGGTTGGGACGGTGAATTCCGGACAAAGCTGACGGCTGAGGATTTCCGATGCCGTCTGTGAAGAAGACAAGGGGTTAATCGCTCATTGAGTTGATTCCCAGCTGGGAACGCCACTTGGGTGCCAGAGCGGCATGACGAGGAAGAGTGGGAGATAAAATTCATTCTGTAGACATGGCCCCCTGTAGACATGAACTCCCTGCCACAGGATGTGGTGATGGCATCTAGTCTGGATGCCTTCAAAAGGGTACTGGACAGATTCCTGGAGGAAAAGTCCATCACAGGTTACAAACCATGAGGGAGATGTATCATCTCCAAGCTTAAAACCAGGGTACCTCAAGGACCAGATGAAGGGGAGTGGTATCAGGAGACAGGTATCTAGTCTCATGCGCTCCCAAACACATCTGGTGGGGCCACTATGAGATACAGGAAGCTGGACTAGATGGGCCTTTGGCCTCATCCAGCATGGCTCTTCTTATGTTCTTATGTTCTTATGACCCACTTATGAGATGCCCTGTTGCTTTTCCGCCATCTTGAAAATTATCTAGAGTAGTGGTTCTCCACCTCAAGCCACCCAGGTGTTCTTGGGCTGCAGTTCTCAGAAGCCTTCAACCCTCGTGCTGCCAGGGTTTCTGGGAGTTGTAGTCCAAGAACACCTGAGCCACTCAAGGTTGGGAGCCACTAATTTAGATGGTTCGTTTAGCTCAGTGGGAAGATCTATACTGTATGTAGATGGAGTGAAATTCCCTTTTTTGGACAACAGCTCCCAGATTCTCACAGCTAGCCTGATTATTGACCATGCTGAATGAAGGACCGTGGGGATTATATTTTCCAAAAGTACCTTTTGCCCACTGTGGAGACACAACTGGCCTTGCTACACACAACGGCTGGGGCTATTCAGGTGACTGTATTGTGCCACATTTATGATGGCATTCCCTTGAGTCATCTGTGGGATCACGGAAGTTCTCACAGAAAGAGTTTGCTCTTTTGATTCCCCCCCCCTCTCTTTCAACAATCTCTTTCCCACTTACCCTCCCTTTTAGAGATGTTTCTGCTTTCAGTGTCAGACAAGAAATTACACCCCATCTGAATCTTGGTTGTCATGTGCCCCCAGGTTGGAGCTGACCTATAATGACCCTAATAGGGCTTTCAAGATAGGAGAGATATTTTAGGACTGGTTTTAGCAGTTCCAAGGCCTCAGTGAGCACCCATGATTGAGCAGGGATTTGAATCCAGGCCTTGTGAGTCCTAGTCTGTTTATCCACTACTACACCACTCTGGGTAGCTACTGGGAATATACAACACCTCAAGGATGATGCCAGCTTTCAAAGCAGAAGCGGTGTTCATCTGTTTTAGTGTTGATAACCAAAACAGAAGAGAAATAAAAACAAACAAACTACCACAACCACCACAAATAAGAAGGGCAAAGGTACTGCTGTACCTTAAAGAAGTGAGTTTAGATTCTCCCATACAGTTAATTTAACATGAGAACATAAGAACATAAGAAGAACCATGCTGGACCAGGACAAAGGCCCATCTAGTCCAGCTTCCTATATCTCACAGTGGTCTCGTGTGCTTCCGGACCAGATGCCTCTGGGAGCACACGAGACTAGATCTCTGTCTCCTGACACCACTCCCCTGCATCCGGTCCTTGAATTACCCTGGTTTTAAGCCTGGAGATTATACTTCTCCCTCATGGTTCGTAACCTCTGATGGACTTTTCCTCCAGGAATCTGTCCAATCCCCTTTTGAAGGCACCCAGGCCAGATGCCATCACCACATCCTGTGGCAGGGAGTTCCACAGACCAACAACACGCTGGTTGAAAAAACATTTTCTTTTGTCTGTTCTCACTCTCCCAACCCTCAATCAGAGTGTATGTCCCCTAGTTCTGGTATTTCGTGAGGGGGAGAAGAGCGTCCCTCTGTCCACTTTACCTATGACCTGCATTATTTTGTACGTTTCAATCACATGCCCCCCTCAGGTGCCTTTTTTTCCAGACTTAAAGAGCCCCAAATGTTTTAGCCTTTCCTCATAAGGGAAAATTGATCAAATGCTAATTTCTAATTGTTGTGACATGGTTTGGGCAAGTGAGCTGAGGTGCTCACAAGGGGGGCGGGGCTATTTCCATGTCTCACTGGCCATCCCCATGTCCCCACCAAGGTTATGTGGCAGGCGGAAGATAAATTCCCTTCTCCCAAGCATTTCCAGGATTGAATGCTCCCACAGACTTTGGAGGCCTGTGCACTACACCTCACAGCAGGGCCGGCCTGGTGTAGCTATTTGATTACAAGAGGCACAAACAAGTTGGGTCACTCACCAGTCTGGTCGTCTGAAGGTCGAAGCTAGGCTGACACAGCGACTGGTTCCATATTTTGGAAGGGGTGCTTGCAGGGAAGTAGGCATTTGGTGGTACCACCCAGAAGTTGTCAGGGCAGGATGCGACACAAATCTGAGGCGTTGAGAATTAAATTGAGAATTCAAATAAACTCAGGAAGAATTTATTTATTTATTTATTTATTTATTTATTTATTTATTTATTTATTTATTTATTATTTGCCTTTTATACCATCCATCTAGCCCTAGGGCTACTCTGGGCAGTTTACAACGAAGTGTAGCATAACAAAATAACAAAGTAACACATTTAAAAAAAACAAAATACAAACAACATAACATAAGCAAATATACATAATTCAACAACAATAAATGAAAATAAAGCTAAAATGAAAGTAAAAATAGCCAGGATGTTGCTAAATATAAACTGCAATTGGGGGGGGGGGAGAAGATAAGTGGTCAAAAGAAGTATGCAACCAAGTTTTCAATAGTTTTTTTAAAAGTTTGAAGCGAAGGTTCCAGGCGAATTTCTAGAGGTAGATGATTCCATAACTGGGGAGCAACCACCGAGACGGCCCTACTCCTTGTTACAACTTTCCGGGCCTCCCTCAAGGTTGGAACTCCCAGGTGTCCTGCCTGGCTAACACGGGTGATCTGGGCAGTTCTTCTTGGGAGGAGCCGCTCTGTCACATACTGAAGCCCCAAACCGTTTAGGGCAGGCATGCCCAAACTTCGGCCCTCCAGGTGTTTTGGACTACAGCTCCCACAGTCCTTTGCCATTGGCAATACAGGCTTGGAATTCTGGGAGTTGTGGTCCAAAACATCTGGAGGGCCGAAGTTTGGGCATGCCTGGTTTAGGGCCTTGTATGTTAACATCAGAACCTTGAAATCAATGAGGTAGCATACCAGCAACCAGTGCAGAGCTCCCAGCATGGGGGATAATATGTTGGTGCCTTATTTGCCCCGTTAAAAGCTGTATTCGGCACTAGCTGCAATCTCTGCATTAACTTCAAGGGCAGCCCCACGTAGAGAGCACTACCGTAGTCTATTTTTGAGATTACAAGCATATGGACCAACGCAGTTAACGCCCTGATGTCTAAGAGGGCCCAGAGCTAGGCAATCCTCTGCAGTTGATAATGAGCAATCCTCTGCAGTTGATAATGACCACCAATGCCACCCACGTTTCCAAGGTAAGTGCTGGGTCCAGCAGGACACCCAAACTACAGACCCCATCCTTCGCAGAGAGAGTAATCCCCAAAAAAGTGAGGGAGTTACCCAAACCGCCCCCACACGCAGGATCTCTGTCTTGCCCGGGTTCAACCTCATGGGGTTTGGGAAGAAAAGGAAGGGGGAAATAAGCAGAAAGGCCAAATACAGTAGCACTTTCAAGATGAACTCATGTATTTGATTGGGGGCTTTTGTGGATTTCAGTCACATGAAGGGCTTGTTGTAACATTCCTGTGACAGCCACATCTTCCTGCATACAGCCTATCACCCAAGCTAGGATTCACTATCACTAATCGCCACCAAGGACTAAACATGTGTAACATGCGCTTTGTAAGTTTTGTGTCTGAAGAAGTAGGCGTTGATCCACGAAAACTCATACTGAAATAAATCTGCTGGTCTTTTGAGTGGTTTAAGGTTTTGCTTTGTCCTTCTTTTCTTTCTGTCTTCTCTCCCCTTCCCCCTTTATTTTTGACAAAAATGATGGTGAAAGAATTCCTGACCGTCCCATTTGATAGCTTGAAAGAATTCCCCCATACTCCGGAGCTAGCGGGAAGAAGAATTTCTCCTTGTTTGGACTGTAATAGCCAGCCCTTCCAGCCAGCATGCTGGCTAGAAGATTCTAGAAGCTACAGACCAAAAGTTGTCCAGTGAGGTGTAATAGAGTAATAGATTAGGACCCAGGATGTCTGGGTTCAGATTCCTGTCAGGCATGGAAAATCACTGGAGGACGGATGGAACAAGTTCCATTCCTTAAAAATTCACTTACCCTTCTCTGACTTGATGGCACACCCATTACCACCACCACAAATTGTCCAAATACAGTTACATATTTTTTCTGCTTCTGTCATATCTATCAACTTACTCACATGTGCCAGTCCTGCATTTTCCTTTCATCTAAAGCAGTGGTTCTCAACCTGTGGGTCCCCAGATGTAATCCCAGAAGCCTCCACCACTCGCTGTGCTGGAAGGGGTTTCTGGGAGTTGCTGTCCAAGAACATCTGGGGACCCACAGGTTGAGAATCACCGAAGTAAAGCTGAAGGGATCAACAATAACATTGGTCCATTTTTTTTTCAGCAGCTACATAATTCCTACTTCTGTATCAAGGCTCCCAAGTAATCCCCTTCATTGGAGAGAAGCCATGGAAGCCACCAGATGAAATTGAGAACTCTTTGATTTTTTTTTAAAAAAATTACCACCACCAAAAATTACTGAACATGTCCACCATCAGTGACGTCATCCTGCTAGTACTAATTTTTGCCAGTTAAAGACTTCCCTCTCTCATCCCATCACTGAACATGAATCTTTTGTTTGTCTTTTTTTATGCAAAATGTAAAGGGTGGATGGAAGCTTCCCAGGTGCATTAGCAGCCTGGCAAGCAAGGCCTATGGAGTGCTTTCAGTGGAATTTCTGAGAACATTAGAGCTGGGGCGGATGAGTTGTTATTTGCTTAAACAAAGAAAAATGAAAAGGCTGGGCTTCTCCATGGCAGCAGATGTGGTCAGGGTGCAGCTTAAGGTTGCTGGGGCTTTGCATATGATGTCATGCAAAGCGAATGTATTATGAACATGGAATACATCACTAGGCAAAACTACATGCAGTATAAAACAGTGCATAGCTTTTTTTCAAATCATTTTCTGAGCTCTCATCTGCCTCCATTTAGGACACCCTCCCAAACAGCCTAGATATTTAATTTGTGTAGCAGAGGTTAAGCACAGCAAGGTAACTGCCTCAGGTGGCAGATGTTGTGGAAAGGCAGTTGCCATCCCGCGGCTATTCCTCCTGAGTAGAGGTGGACGCAAACCCACAGGTGCCAAGCATTCCCTTCCCCTACCTCCCCAGCCTATGACTTAGGCTGCTTTCACACGACCACTTAAATCCACAGCAAACTTTGATCCGGATCAGGAGCAGTCACAGGACTGATATCGTGGATTGGATGTTCCCATGGTTGTGTTTTGAAAATCCATACCCATTCTGATCCCATGACAGAACCACAGCAAGGACACCATAACGGGGGCGAAAAGGTTTTGCTGCGGGTTTTCCGTGTTCCCAAGGACTCGAGTAACAGCTTAAAATCCGCATCAGAACAGTGACAAGGATTTTACCACCTCGAGACCAGGTACTTGTAAAATGCACTGGGATGTGCTTAAGTGGGTGTGGTCGCATTTTATTTTTTTTAAAGTCTGCTGCTTGTGGGAAAATGATTTTATGATCTGCATCTGCAAGCACTTTGCAGCAGATTTTAGTGGTCATGTGAAAGCAGCCAGTCTCCTCTTCAGCTGTTCAGCCAGTCCCTGGTAGGAGCACGGGCTTATCTGTCTCGCCTCCTTGTCTGAGTAGGGAGATTAGCCAAGGAGGCGGGGGCAGAGAAACCTGTGTTCCTGCTAGGGACTTGATGAACCATGGAGGAAGAGGGAAGTGTGGTCTGGCTGGTGAGTGGGGGATTCAGCCAGGGAGTTGGGGGAAAGGGAACACACAGCACCTGTGGTGCTGTGTACACGAACCAACACGAACCTCCAAACCGAAGTTCACGCCCATCTCTACTCCTGAGGTCACTAACCATGTCCTTCTGTTGGAGATCAGAGCTACAAAGGGAGGACATTTGGTGTGATCTTAAAATGGAGTTGAGAGGAGCCTGGATTACTTGACACTTAACTCCACACGAAGCTATCTCAGGTATAGGTCTATTCAAGAAAAAGAGAAGATCGTGTAACCACTATTAAAACAAATCAGCCTTGGTCCTGGTGCCCATCGACTGTTCCAGCTTATTAAATTTCCCACTTCCCCTGAAGACTAGATCACTCCATAGCCTACCTGTGTCGTAGGGCACTGAAGTCCATTCATGGCCGTTACCATGGAGTTCAAACCTATGACACATTTCATAAGGTTGAAATAGAGAAGATAAGGTTTGTCCCTGCAAACAGAAGGGAAAACAACACATGTTAAATCTTCTTAAGTAATTTTAAAAAAGAGTGTGGCTAGGATTGTGTGATTTTGAAGTGCCTTCTGGCAGAGTCCATATACTTTTTAATTCATATTTTACTGATTACTGAGAACCTTCTTTGTTTTGACTTCATTTCTTGTGTTTGAACCAGAAAATTGACAAAACAGAGACGATTACATTCAAATCTAGGACTGTGTTATATTTTGCCCAAATAAGCCTGACTTCATAAACCAAAATACAAGTTTGCCAGTTCATATTAAAAATGAAATCCCGTCCCTTTCATCCTTATGCGTACTTCTTCCAGCTCAGATTTGGATGAAATAATACAGGGCATGAGTCAAGTGGATAGAGGGACACTTTTCTCCCTCTCACAAAATACCAGAACTAGGGGACATCCACTCAAATTGAGGGTTGGGAGAGTGAGAACAGAAAAAAGAAAATATTTCGTTATTCAGTGTGTTGTTAGTCTGTGGGACTCCCTGCCACAGGATGTGGTGATGACATCTGGCCTGGATGGGACAGATTCCTGGAGGAAACATCCATTACAGGTTACAAACCATGATGGGGATGTGTAATCTCCAGGCTTAAAACCGGGGTACTTCAAGGGCCAGATGCAGAGGAGTGGTATCAGGAGACAGATATCTAGTATTGTGCGCTCCCAGATGTATCTGATGGGGCCACTGTGAGATACAGGAAGCTGGACTAAATGGGCCTTTGGCCTGATCCAGCATGGCTCTTCTTATGTTCTTATGTTCTTGATATTTAACTGTTGTATTTACTACCATTTATATTTTCCTTTACGTTTTCATTTTTTGTTAATGATTATGTTTATCCTTATTATTCTTACCTTTAATTATGTTTCTTACTAGTGTTCAGTTATAATATTTCTGTACATTTCGGTATTCATTTATTGTTGTTGGGGTTTTTTTTAGATAAACCAACAATTGAAATTAATTTCAACAAAGGATTGATAAAGATTAGCAAATGTAATGAGCTATTGGATGATTTAATAACTGCTGTACAGTGATCCCCTGCCTATTGCGGGGGTTAGGGACCCAACCTGAGCCGTGATAATTGAAAATCTATGATACAGTGGAACCTTGACTTACATACTGCTTGACTTGCATCATATTTGACTTGCAGCAAGAAGGGGCCTGTTTGACTTGAGTCGCAGGCTTTGACTTACATCTCGGAGCCCCGGCGTAAGGCACCGGAATCGGGCGGCAGCCACGACCCAGCATTGCGGCTGCTACCTCCAAACTGCTCCTGCCTTCTTCCCCTCCTCTGGCAGCGGCGGCTTCGGCGAGGCCAGCTCAGAGCACCTGGAGCTGGTCCTCTGCCTCACCGAAGCCGCCATTGCCACCAGAGGAGAAGAAGGGCCAGGAGCTCGGGGCTGGCCTCGTTGGTTAGACAGTCGGCTCAGTCTTGTAAAAAATCTGGCTGCAGAAGTCTGGTCCACAATGGAAGCATTTTAGTTGGGGAGCTGTAAAGTTGTGGGACTCCAATGGTAAGCATAGAGTTGTTCAGAACTTGGAACGTCAGGTTAAAAATCAGTAAAACTTAAATGTTAGACATTGTTGCTATGAACATTAAAAAGTGGAGGCATATAACTTGTGGACTATAATTCCACTGCCTCCTCCTCTTTTTGAAGAGACATTTCATTTACATCCCCAGAAGGAATCTCCTATCCCAGTCAAATTTGTGTTAAATTGCTGTTTTCGGGGGTCTTTTTCATCATCTAGAACGGATTAATCCGCTTTCCAATTACTTTCTATGGGAAAAGTTCGTTTGACTTAAATCATGTTTGACTTATGTCTAGACCACTGGAACAGATTAATGACGCAAGCCAAGGTTCCACTGTACGCGGATGCAGATTGGGGGCTTTTGTATTTACCCCCAGCCTGGCGCTGCCTCAAACAGGCCTGTAAGGGCCTTCCCAGGCCTTTAGGGGCCTCCGGAAGGCTCCGGAAGGCCCTCGCAGGCCCGTTTGGGGCAGCGCCAGTAAGTAAGGGAGGCCTGAAACAGCCCTTTCCCACTTTACCCCAGGAGGGCTTTTCTATCTATCTATCTATCTATCTATCTATCTATCTATCTATCTATCTATCTATCTATCTATCTATCTATCTATCTATC